>JAQPPZ010017140.1:1200000-1800000 GCA_028583015.1 Wollemia nobilis | reverse complement strand
AAATCATGACACTTCTACCTCTTTGTCCTCTTCTCGGCTTGTACCCATGAAAACACATGTCACGATATCGCAACACTTTCATCTCTGTACTCTTATTTTTTACTTTTGTCGCAATATCGTGACACTTCTACTTTCTTAGTTTCTCTCTCCTCCTAGAGTCATGAAAATGTGACATGTCGCGATATCACGACACTTTTTCTCCTTTGCACTTTCTTTTACCTTCGGGTCACAAAAATGTGACATGTCGCAATATCGCGACACTTTTTCATTCTCTTCCTTCCTGCCCTTTTCGAGTCGTGAAAATGCGACATGTCGCAATATCGCGACACTTTTCCTTTTCTGCCTTCCTCCTCTTTTCAAGTCACGAAAATGCGACATGTCATGACATCGCGACACTTTTCCTTCTCAGTCTTCCTGCACTTTTCAAGTTGCAAAAATGCAACATGTCATGAAATCATGACACTTTTTCTTTCTGACTCTCTCTCTTGCAATATGTCGTGAAATCGTGACACTTTCTTCCATACAATCTCTCTTGCAATATGTCGCAAAATCGTGACACTTTTTCTACTTGCCTTTTTCTCTTCCAACATGTCATGAAAACATGACACTTTTTCATTCGTACAATCTCTCTTGCAATATGTCATGAAATCACGACAGGTTTGCTTGCTTACACTTTCTCTCCGAACATGTCATGAAATCGCGATAGTTTTTCTTTCTTGCGCTTTCTCTCCGAACATGTCACAAAATCGTGACAATTTTGCTTGCTTGCGCTTTCTCTTCGAACATGTCATAAAATCATGATAGTTTTGCTTGCTTGGACTTTCTCTCCGAACATGTCACAACATCACAACAGTTTTGCTTTATTCCCAACATGCCACGGTATCGTGACAGTTTTCCTTTCTTGCTCAACATGTCGCGATATCACGACAGTTTTCTTCCTTGTGATTTTCTTTTGATTTTTTTCCTATGGGTCACTTCTATCTTTTGGAAAATCACTGTACAGACTCTAAAGATCCTCTTAACTCCTGTCCACTACATCAATCGATCTGTTTGACTGTGTTGACAATAATGACAATATTGTTGCTGCACCTTGCTCATCAATCTCCCCCTTTGGAATTGTTGGCAACACTTGTCCAATTTCCTGTAATTCTTCTCCCTCTTTGACAATAATACAAAAGGGCTACTGCAGACTCCCCCTGAGTCCATGCACAACATTATCAGGCACACAATATGATAGTTATCAAAAATTACAAATATGAGCACAAAGATAATCAAATATATAAATGTTCCCCCTAAGAATGTGGTCCCGATATCTAGTCAGTGCTTGGGAAACATGACCACTCCCAATTTATTGCGAAGGTACTCAAAAATTTCTTTGGACAACGGTTTTGTGAAGATATCCACTACTTGCTCTGTAGTTGGGACAAAATCGAACTTTACCTCTTCTTTCGCATCTTTCTCCTTCAGAAAGTGATATCGAATAGTAATATTTTTTGTGCAAGAATGCATAATTGGATTCTTTGAGATGTTAATGGCACTGGTGTTATCACACTTAACTGAAATTGGCTCACTGAAGTTAATGCCAAGATCTTTCAGGGTTTGTTTCATCCATAAAACCTACATACAACACGTAGTTGCTGCAATATATTCTACCTCTACTGTGGATAAAGATACTGATTCTTATTTCTTACTGTGCCATGCAACCAACCTATCTCCAAGATAGAATGCACCTCCACTGGTACTCTTTCTGTCATCAACACATCTTGCCCAATTTGCATCTGAATATGCAATGAGAGTGAAGTCCTTACCTTTCGGATACTATAACCCATACTCCATAGTACCCTTTAGATACCAAAGAATCCTCTTCACTGTTGTCACATGATTCTCCTTGGGACTCGTCTTAAATCATGCTACAATGCAAACTACCTACAAGATATCTGGTCTGGTAGCTATCAAATACAATAGGCTCCCAATCATAGATCTATACATGGTTTGATCAACATCTGGAGATTTTTCATCCTTGCTCAACTTGCATCCTATTGTCAAGGGAGTGCTAACAAGCTTACAATCCTCCATTGTGAACTTTTTTAGAATATCTTTCACATATTTAACTTGAGAAATAAATATGCCCTTCTCATTTTGATTAAATTGCAGTCTGAGAAAATACGAAAGTTCACCAATCATTGACATTTCAAATTATTTTTGCATCTGCTTTGCTAAATCCTTACACGACTCATAATTGCTACTGCCAAAGATGATATCATCTATGTATACAACAAGGACAATGAGATGGCCATTCTCTATTTTGACATACAAATTGCTATCTACCATACCCTTTTTGAACCCTTGTTGAGTAAGATAGTTGTCTAGCCTTGCATACCATGCTCTGGGTGCCTGTTTCAAGCCATACAATGCTTTCTTCAACATGCAGACAAAGTTGGGATTATCACCAAGTTGGAAACCATTAGGATGCTCAATATAGACCTCTTCTTCAAGTTTTCCATTTAGAAATGTTGATTTCACGTCCATTTGATAAACTTTGAAATTCTTGTGAACTGCTAAAGCCAAAAACATTTTGATTGCCTCTAGTCTAGCCACAGGTGCAAAGGTTTCCTCAAAGTCAATACCTTCAACTTGTGTATATCCTTTACAGACCAATCTTGCTTTATTTCTTACTACTTGTCCATATTCATTCAATTTGTTTCAAAAAATCCATTTAGTACCGATTATATTTTTATTTGTAAGTCTTGATACTAACTCCCAGGTTTTGTTTTTTTTTATCTGATCTAATTCTTCATTTAGAGTCGCCATCCAACTTTCATCTTTGCTTGCTTCAGCAATATTTTTGGGCTCTATGCTGGATAATAGAGAGTAGTTACTACTCTTTTTCTTGTCTGAACACCAACTATGGGGTCTCCAATTATTTGCTCTCTAGGATGATTTTTCTACCAGCTTCCTGTTTTGAATTTCTTATTTTCTTCCTCTTCTAAATCACTACTTAAATCATATAATTCAATTTTCTATTTCTTTTCCATTCTTTTTTCCTCATCTCCTTTAATAACTTCTTCATAAATTGGGTAGTTTTCTTTATAGCTTATTTCTCGTTCCCTACCTTCATCAACTTTAACATCGACACTCTCCACAATTTTTTTTAGCCTCTTGTTGTAGCATATGTAGGCTTTGCTTTTTGTTTAATAGCTAAGAAAAATACCTTCATCAGCTCTATATTCAAACTTACCTAGATTATCTTCAGTTCTTTTGATGTAACACTTACTGCCAAAAACTTTAAAGTATCTTGTTGTTGCCTTTCTACCGAACCACAAATCATATGAAGTTTTTCTTTCATGCGTCCTCAACATGCACCTATTTTGGATGTATACCGTAGTATGGATTGCCTCTTTCCAAAATTTGTCTACTATTTTGCTCTCAGTCAACATAGTCCGTGCCATTTCTTGCATTGTACTGTTCTTTCTTTCTACCACACCATTCTGCTGAGGTGTCCTTGCTACTAAAAACTGTCTCCTAATTCCATATTTTTGAAAGTACTCTGCAAACTCCTCTGAAATGAAATCTCCTCCTCTATCTAATCTCACACATTTAATTCTTTTTCCTGTTTGATTCTCAACTTTTTTTTTTAAATCTTGAACATTTCAAAGGAATCTAATTTAAGTTTCAAAAATAGTACCCATGTCATCCTAGAATAGTCATCAATGCACAACATAAAGTATTTGTCACCATTTATGCTTTGTGTTCTCATGGGTCCACATAAATTAGTATGTATTAGTTCTAAAGGTTTGCTTGTGAAGTACTCTTTTGTTTTAAATCTGGCTCTAGTTTTCTTCCCCTTTTGGCATGAGGCACAAATGCTATTTAAAGGTTTACCAATGGTGGGAATATATCTTACTGCCCTTTTTGAGTTTATTTTAACTAGATTGTCAAAATTGATATGACCGAGCCTCTTGTGGCACAACCAGTTTTCTTCTTCCTATCCAATCAAGCATGCTCCTTATGAAGTCTCTGAGAGAGTTTACAGGTTTCCAGATGTCCTTGATCTAGTTGCTATCAACTTTCCACAGTTTGTTGTTCTGACTTCAAAACCCTTCTTTAAAATGACTTCATGACCTTTGTCACAAATCTGACTTATGCTTAACAAGTTATGCTTCAGACCAATCATAAACAAGACTTCTTTTGACTTGATTTTTCTATCACTGATATTAACTAATCCTTTGCCAACTATATTAGCTCCATTATTATTTCCAAATTTTACAAAACCCCCTTCATATTTTTGTAACTTCTCAAATTTTTGTTTGTCACCTGTCATATGACTTGAGCATCCACTATCAAGTATCCATGGTGTAGATTTGTTCTATGCTTTAAATGTTGTCTATACGATCAAGGATTCCTTTTCTTCCTTGGGTTGCTCATTTTCTTTCCACTCTGGTTTTATTATAGTTTTGGTCACTTATTTTGACTTTTCTTTGTCAGTAACCTGTGTATGTTTTTTTTGGAAATTTTCTATTTTGTCTCAAACCATTTGGTTGAAACTTTCTTCCCTGATGTTTATTTTCTGCAAATGTACTTTGACAATTTCTTGCAATGTGCCCAAAATTATGATAGTTATAACATTCTACTGCATAATCCATCAGCGGTGAAAAAACATTTCTATTGGTAAATTTCCTTTGTCCTACATTATACTTGCAATCTAAAATCTTATGACCATAACCATTGCATTTAAAATAATAACTAGAAAAGGAATGAGTGAACCTGGGTGATGGTCTTTGCCATTTTGTAGTGGAAGCCATAAATGTTCTTCTCTTTTGATGAGTGACATTGGTGAATCCATGATTTTCAATACTCCTCTCTTGCCTGGCTTTATTGCTTTCTTTAGCATGATTCATTTTTTCTTGATCAACCCTGATCTTATCTTCATTCTTTATGGGTTCTACAGTTATGGCCTTTGATCCATTTTATGATTCTCCTTCGATTAAACCTAAACCAAATTTGATGCATGTAGTCCTTTGGTTATTTATAATCTTGTCCAGCCTCACAGAACTTCCTTCAAGTTTGTGATAACAACACAATTTTCGATTCATCTCTTCTAGTTGTATCCTTAAACCAACAATCTCTTCTTCTAACTTGCTACACCCATCTATTTTCACAATTAATTGTACTTTGATATCTTCAAATATTTTCTTAAATTCATCAATTTGTCCTTTCAAGTTGGATATGATTTCATTGGCATGTTCAAGCTTTCTTGAATTTTTATTATTCTTTTTCCTTTCTAAACTCAACTCTTTAAGTGCAACAACCAAATCACCATCCAAATCTACTTCAGCCTCAGCCTCAAGGTTTTTATTGCATTCCTATTTTTACTTTGTTTTTTCTTCTTCAAATGCCATGAAAAGAGCTTCACATTTTTCTTCTTTAGAATCCTCACCAAAGTTGTCGTCTGAAGAACTAACATTCTTGGATATGAAACTTTTCTTCTTGAAGTTTTCTTTTCTAAAATTTGGTTTCTTCTTCCAGTCACTTCGTTCTTGGTGTGAACCTTCATCACTTTTGCTTTTATCATTAAGAGGAAATTTAGGTGCAAAGTGCCCAATGCCTCCACAGTTGAAACACTTAAATGATAGCTTTCCTCTGTATTTTTATTTTCCCTTGATTAGTTTCCAAACAAAGTTTGCTTCTGTTTCATCTGATGTCTCTTCTTCCTTGGATTATTGTTTTGCTTTTGTATTTTTATGTGCTTTAAAAGTAGCTTCTCTATCTGTGGGTTTAGTTTTTTCTATTCTCATATCATATGCAGTCAAAAAACCATGCATCTCATCCATACTAAAAGTATTAAGATCTTTAGCTTCTTCTATTGCAGAAACTTTGGAATCAAATCTTTGGGTAAGAGATCTTAGTAAATTTTTTATGATGATAACATCTTCCATTTCCTCTTTGAGTCCTCTAATCACATTAATGATTTCATTAACTCTCAGCATGTATGCCTCTATGTTCTCATCCTCATTCATCTTTAATGCTTTGAACTGAGCTCTATGTGTTTGTAACTTGGCCTCCTTGATCTTGTCGTCTCCTTCATGAATGCTCCTTAGTTTGTCCCACATATCTTTTGTCATTTTACAACTCATAATATTTATCAGTTCATTTTCCACCAAACCGCACATGATAGCATTCTTTGCTTTAGAGTTATTCTCAAACAATTTCTTACCGACAACATCGGTTGGAGGAGTGGTGGGTATGGTGTATCCACCGTCTACTGATTCCCAAATGTCTTATCCCTAAGAACACAAATATGTCTACATCCTGAGTCTCCAGAATGCGTAATTAGTTTCGTCAAACAATGGTGCTTTGTTTGATAAGAATCCTTCACCACCTGCCACTATCTCACTTTCAAGATCACCTTAGCCGATTAAGCTTGTTCAGGAACTTGGCTCTGATACCAATTTTTAGTCTCACAATGACACTAATAGGGGGGTGTGAATTAGTGTAGCTATTAAAAAATTAAATCTTCAAATATTAATGTCGAAACAAAGAAAACTTAAAACCAAATAAAGCAAATATAACAAGAGAGCATTCCATAACACATGATGTAATGAGGTTCACCAATTTGGCTACTCCTCAAAAATGACTGCTTGGATTCTCATCCAAATATAACCTTTGCAAAATACCAATTTTACAATCACTTTATCAGCACCCACTGGAAGGAGCACCAACCCCCTAATTTATCTGCACCAACAGAAAGGAGCACCAACCCCTAATTTCTCTGCACCAATAGAAAGGAGCACCAACCCTTAATTCCAAACACCAACTTGGACTGCACTTTTGAAACTATAAGATTGACATAAAAATGTCTTCGCTTATCCAAGACCTTGACTGGTCTATTGCTAACCCAACCTCTATCACTATTCACCAAAACACCACACGCTCTTAAAGCTCTACTTACTGCTCTTTTATGGCTCTCACTGCTCTATTGAATATTCTCTTGCAGCACTCTTTCAACCCCCTTCTTGCAGCACTTTCACATAATTTCAACAGCATGTAATCCTCCACGTAGACCTCCTTTTATAACCATATTATATCTTTGTAACTCCAGTTGTAGCTCCTTCTTTCATTTCTCATGCGCCACTTGTCAATTGTAGCACCTTCTAACTATAACTGATTTTGTATATATATAGGGTAGGCTTTTCATCAAACACGATGCATGTTACACATTGACACATATACCCCTACCATGATTGCTTGTCTTCTCGATCATGACTGTTCGTATTCTTTTTTGTGCATGCATGCATATTCAATTCTATTTACACAACTGTTAGATTTCTCCTTCTTCGACTGTTCTTTTATTAGTTGCATGATTTTATTTTGTAATGGCCCCTGTAACTACTACATAACTTTAGTTAACAGTCACATATCTTATTTTGGTTGGGTTCTATTTTTAGCTCGCGCTAAAGCGACCTGTCGTGAAATTGTGACACTTTTGCCTCCTTGTTGCTTCTATTTTCCTGTATCCGTGAAAACACAACATGTCGTGATATTGCAACACTTTCACCTTCGTACTCTTCCTTTTTACTTTTGTCACGATATCACGACACTTCTACCTTCTTACTTTCTCTCTCCTCCTAGAGTCACAAAAATGCGACATGTCACGATATCGCGAAACTTTTTCTCCTTTGCACTTTCTCTTACCTTCGGGTCGTGAAAATGCGACATGTCATGATATCACAACACTTTTTCATTCTCTTCCTTCTAGCTCTTTTCGAGTCATGAAAATGCGACATGTCGCGATATCGCGACACTTTTCCTTTTCTACCTTCCTACTCTTCAAGTCGCGAAAATATGATATGTCACGATATCACGACACTTTTTCTTCTCAGTATTCCTGTACTTTTCAAGTCATGAAAATGCGACATGTCATGAAATCATGACACTATTTCTTTTGAAATCTCTCTCTTGCAATATGTCACAAAATCGCGACACTTTTTCTTTCGTACAATCTCTCTTGCAATATGTTGTGAAATCGTGACACTTTTTCTACTTACCTCTTTCTCTTCCAACATGTAACGAAATCATGACACTTTTTCGTTCACACAATCTCTCTTGCAATATGTCACAAAATCACGATAGTTTTTCTTGCTTGCGCTTTCTCTCCGAACATGTCACGAAATCGTGACAGTTTTGCTTGCTTGCACTTTCTCTCCAAATATGTCATGAAATCGTGACAGTTTTGGTTGCTTGCGCTTTCTCTCCGAATGCATGAAGGAAGATAAAATAGGTTACTATGCTTTATTCAAGATATAAAAGTTGTATTCAAGATATTTAGTAAGGATTTTATACTAAAACATATAAAAATGAGTATGATGAAAATCTTGCAAAATGGAGGATTAGAGATAAAATGTGAGAAAAAGGTAAATGTAAACTAAAATAAGCATGCAAATAAATGTTAGATATGATAATAGGGATTCTATAATTGAATAAGGGAGCTACAAAAATATTGTTTAGATGTTGTAAAATAGATTTAGGGGCTACCAAAGAGAAATATTAAAACCCTACAAGAGAAATTAGAGCATAGAATATGAAATGCATAATAGGGTTGTAACAAGTTAGCAATGCTAAAACCTAGAGGATAAAATATTTTGAAGCTAATGTAAGAGAAGAGAAAAAAAAATCTAGGATATCTCTCTTTGATACCTCCAATGGTGATCCCCTTTCTCCCAAGTCCTCCTTGCCTTGCTTGAATTGCTCTGACTGCTCACAAAGGATGTTCAAATTATTTATGAAGATATAATAATTCTTGAGAAGATCTTAGAATGGATAAATTATATGAGATAAAGGATGATAGAAAAATATGGACAAAGCTTTGCTATAGTAGAATTGCTTGCCAAATGCTTACCCCATGACCTCCTTAAATAGGATTTAGGGGGGGACTTGGGGGGAATGAGAAGATAAGATAAATTCAAACAAATTTATATTCAACCTTCTTGGAGCATGTGAGGTCAATGGTGGAGTTGAAAGGAGGCTCAATTCATCCCTAACTCATTCATGTGAAATATTCTCGATCATTTTTTCCAAATTCACCACTATTTACCAAATTCACCACAAATATGGTGAATTTTGTTTTGAGTGGTGAATTTGGTAAAGAATCAGATCTGATTCTGGTCAGTCTAAAATTTGAAAAATTTACCATATTTTCCACTATCAAAATTTTCCACAAGGGTATTGAATTTGGTAAAAACTTGTTTTGGCTAAAAAAGGCTAGTTTTGTACTTTTGACAAATTTGCCTCTAAACATGCCAAATTTACCACTTGCAAATTTGGTCAGAGTGTAAAATTTTGTAAATTTAATGGGGAATGATAAATTTGATGTTTTGTTAAGTTTAGAACTAAATATGGGAGGTTTTGGAGTGTTTGCAACCTATTTTGGGAAGTTGTGACTAGCGTGTCAAAATTGGGTTTCTATAATCCTATTACTGACACCATGCATGTTAGTAGAGATGTGGTTTTTAATGAATGGTTTGAATATGAGACACACAAAGATGATGGTATTTTCCATCATATTGATGACTTGGCTCCTCATGTTCATGATGAATTTGTGCTGCCTTTAAATGAAGAAAATCCAACACTCATCACTCATGTTTGATATCACTTCATTCATGACTTGGTCCAAGGTGGGTTCATTGCTTTTGAGTTTTATAGATTAGAAGATCAACTTACATTTTTTTTTACAAATACATTCGACAAAGAAAAGTTTTAGAATTTGAGGACCTAGATTGGTATTGGAACCATTGATATCAAGAGGTAGAATGAAGAAAATTTGATGTCTAAATACTTCCCACCATGTTCATTTGGAGCATTCCAAGCATTGTGGAGTCATCTCCTACAACAAGTTCTTCCAAAACATTATTGTGTCTTCCTTTTTTATCTATTTTTAAATCAATGTGTATGCTTAGTTCTTGCAATGCTATGTTCAATCAAGAGGGTAAGAAAATCATGAAGGTGGGGAGTTGAAAAAAATAGAAGTGAATAATAAAATGATGTAGAGTATGGACATGGTTTGGCCATGTACTTGGTGTACATGCATGCCAATAAAAGCATGTATCAAAACTAAATTATTAGTCTCAAAATATTGCATTATAGCATTTTTGAATGCTTTCTTCATTCTTGAATATTTTTTTTATAAAAAATATTTTAATATAGAAAACAAAGTAAAATATGGTTATATTTCTTGTTGTAGCATATTTTGGGATAAATACATGCAATGGAAATAGTTACATCAAGGTAAAGACCATCTACTCAAGATTATACTAATTATTTCCACTCCATTGAAGGAAAGCAAGATATTCAAGATATTGATAGGCATCGAATCCTCAAGTACTATAGTGGGATGCAATGGTATATTTTAGAGGACATGGATCTATTTGAATTCAAGACATTGTGAGAGGCCTATAAACTTGTTGACACATTGGAGTAGAAGCTCAAGAACAAAAATAGAAAAGGAGGAGCAAATAATAAAAAGTAGAACACTAAGTACAAGCCAAAGAAAGGCAAGAGTAACTCTTCAAAGTATCCTAATAAAGGGGGTCAATCCTAAAATCAAAATTGAAAATAGAAAAAATATTCCCAACAAAAAATCACTTGAAGGTGAAGTGTCAAATATAGTGAGATTACCACAAGGGCAACTAAAATTTGAGTAAGGAGTGTCAAGCAATCTAACCCTTGTTTATTGAGTTGTAACCCTCTAAAACCATTGCACCATGGCCTCTGCATGCATAGGACAGTCAAACACCTAGTAATCACCTAAGGGCATGTAAAATAGTTGACATTCATGGACAATTCTAAGTTGGAAAATATATACATGTTGTTGAGAGTACAAATTTTATTCTTTGAATTTCATGTTACCAATTCATTTGTAAAGGAGAAATGATTTTCCAATGTAGATTTTATAATATCAAAGAATATAATCCTTGCATGCATGTGAGATATGAATGACATTATTATTGGCTCATACTCGACATGAATAGACTTGCATGAATTTGAGATATGAATGCCATTATTATTGACACATACTCAACATGAATAGACTTTTGTGGTCCTAATTTATAAATTTGGTGCATCTAGAATCAACATAAACACTATAGACATAGTGGTGCAGTTGAAATGCCAATATCGAGCATGACCACTATAGATGTTTATGTTACACCACAAAACATATTCGATGGTGGAACATAATCAATTGTGGTTGTCTTATAGAGTCCATGGTGGAAAATAAATGTTGCTTTCAAGTTGCATCACACTTATAAATGGGATACCATAGTAGTATGTCTTTGAGTCCTTATAGAGTCCCTAGTGGAAAATAAATGTTGTTTGTTCAAGTTACACCACACTTATAAATGACACATTGTAGTAGTATGTCTTTGAGTTTTCATCAAGAGACCCAAATTTAAGCCTCAATATAAGGGGACAATAGCCTATTTCAAAAACTTATTTTAAACCTTAAAATGAAAATTCTAGGAATTGATACCGTAGTCGTAAGTTCTTGGGTTTTCATGCCATAAACACAAGTTCAAACCTTGATATGAGGGGATTGGGACCTCTAATAAAAGCACACATTTAATATTAATATTTTAAGTCCTGTGAGGGATATTGTAGTGTTATGTCTTTGCATTTTCATTTAGAAGACCCAAGTTCAAATTGTAGTACAAGGGGACTAGACACAATTTTTTGTTTTATGAGGGATACTCTAATCATATGTCTTTGGGTTTTTATCTAAGAGACCCAAGTTCAAATCTCGGTACAAGAGGACCTAGACTCCTTTCAACAACTTGTGTTTTACCCTTAAATTTTAGTTTTGGAAGGAATATTGTAGTGATAAGTTCTTAGATTTTTATCTATGAGACCCAAGTTCAAATCCCGGTACAAGAGGACCTAGACCCTTTTCAACAACCTGTGCTTTACCCTAGAATTTATCAATTGTCCCTTTTCGATCACAATTGTCCTTTTTTTAATATTTATCAATGTACATTTTGATTATAGAAATGATTTCATTATGGATTCATCTATTGCTTTATAGATATGAAATATGATACTATTGGATGTACTACCATGTTTCTATGACAATGCTATGTAGAAAATCTAGTGTTTATGATATTTAATTCATATTTAAAAAAGAATTGGTTATATGGAATTTAAATAAACCATACTTGTATTACATCATCACCACATAATACTATCATAATAGCTTGTCAAATATGCATGTATTATTTGAGTCTCTTACTTGAAAGTTTAGGAATATATCCGTTCAACTAATTTCATTGAATGTTTACTTAAACACCAACTACTCTTTATATTTATGTGATCATATATAATAACAATCATACCAACATATATTTTCAAAATATTTAATATATAATATCTAATATTTTGAATTATATTTAATAGGATAAGACAAGATTAAAAAAAACATTACAAACTACAATTAGAAAACCATGGTTTTAATACATTAGGCACTTTAAATTGGTTTTAATACATTAGACACTTTAAATAGGGATAGGGTTGTAAATAACGTCGAAGGGAAAAAAATATAAAATCCTCCGCTTTATTGTTGCTGATGATGCAGTGATTAGTCTAGCTATTAATTATTATTATTGCGATCTAATTGCTGTCGTTGTTGCTGCTATTGGTGTTGTGGTTGTTGGTGGTGCTATTGTTGTTGTCGTCATCACAGTGCCTGTTGTTGTTGGTGAGCTAAGTTAAAAACATTAAAAACCAAGATACCTTAACAGTCATTCTTTTAATGAATTGGATTAGTATTATAGAATCTAATATTTTTTTTTTTGCCATTTGCAAAAGAATTTATAAAATATTATTATATATAATAATCTTAAACCAAAAAAATCATCACACTAAATATTTTACTCATATTTAACATTAATAACTACTTATCTATCTATTATCTAAATATATTAATATCACATTTTTTAAATAATTTAATTATTGCATAGAGATTATAATTAAAATTATCATATGCAACGCTTCAATTACTATATAATCGTGAATATAAAAGTCACATTGGATTACATGACACATACGAAACGGAGGTGGTAATGACAGGGGAGGGTGAAAAGCATTTACCCTCCTTTATTTATTTATTTTATTTATTATAGCCGAGTGCAGTTAACATTCTCCACTCTAATTTTCAGTTGGGTTCGGGTTCCCATCATTCATCATTATTCTTTCCAAAGTTGTAGGTGTTATTCCCACCATAGTTGTTAGTCCCACCACTATTCCCTTTAAATTTTCCACCATTGATACCTCCATAGTTGGTGGTCTTCGTCGTGGTGGTGTTGTTGTCGTCGCCGCCACGGTGGCGGTTGTTGTTGTTATTTCCTTCACCTTGAAATTGTTGTCCAGTGTTGTTCCCCTGACAAATTTAAAAATGTCGAAATCTCATTCCCTCTCCATCTCAGATTTTAAATAAAGCAAATTACGACATGGTAGGAAGGGCAGAGTTATAGTTCCTCACCGCTTTATCACCCTTGTTAATATGACCTGTGTTTTGACCGATTTTCGTGTTGCCCTGGGGCTTGGACATTCCTGGTTTTATCACAAACAAAACAAAGTGTGAAAGCATCCCAACATCCATTACCTGTTGTAAACATCTCCTACTGTTTGTATTTTGTCCACTCTTATATATGTTATGAAACCTGAAACTAGTAATAGAATATAATTAAAGAAAGAATTGAAGGCATCCAAGACCATAATGTAACAAAGCGAGACATACTCACTTGCTTTTGGTATCGACTACTCACACGCTTCTGGTCTTGTTGAGTAGATCTACAAGACGAGGCTGCTCTGCAGTAGATGTTGAGTGGGGAGAGCGGAGCGGCAGTATTTATATATAAAATGACTCAAAGACATGTATGACATCATCATCCTTACGGTTACGAATAATGGACACGTAACCTATAATGACTTCATCCGAGTTGTGATTCCGGGTGCAAATCCTTTATCTTATATTTTATAAGATTCCTTACCATTAACATCCAATTTATATTAAACCTATACCTAGGTGGGGCCAACTCCAGATGGGAAGATCTGTCTAGTCCATATATTCGGACGGCGGAACATGGAACATTTTTTATATCTATGTACAGCGCTGTAGGGCCAACTCCAATGGTGGAACATGGAACATTTTTTATACCTATCTAAACCAATGGTGGAACATGGAACATTTTTTATACCTATCTACAGCGCTGTAGAGCCAACTCCAGATGGGAAGATCTGTCTAGTCCATATATTCGGATGGTGGAACATTTTTTCCCCCACCGAAACCGAACAGATTCAGTGGTGGAACATAAACGTCTCCACAACAGATAAGCTGGTGGAACATTTTTTTTTTCCCTACCACCGAAACCGAACAGATTCGTTTGTGGAATATAAACGTGTGAACAGATTCGGTGGTGCAACATAAACATCTGCAGTGGTCTTATGGAATCGGTGGTGGAAAATAATGTTGTATGTTTACAAATGAGATATTTCAGATCAAGGTCAAGGTTCAGCGTAAGCGGATTAGAGTTCCTTTTAAAAATCTGTGTTTTACTTTAAAATAATAAAAAATATATATTTGAAGAGATACTATGAGAAATGTTCATTGATTGATTATTTATGAACTGATTACACAAATATATAGCCTTGGAGTCAACAAAAGAATTTCAGTAGAAGGCTAAAACCCAAATACAAAACATGAGTAACAACTGAATCGTTGTAATTAAGGAACAGTTAAAACTGCAGTCGTTATACAAGGAAATTCTAAATTAAGTAGATCATATTCCAACATTCTCCTCCTTGATGCTGAAGGATCTCTTTTAGCAGTTCAGAAGCATCAAAAACTTGGAAGAAACTGATCCTTTTTCGTTTCCTTCAATCTTTCAACAAAATTTTTCATTTCCTTCAATATTTCAATAAAAAATTAAAAAATGCAAGAAATTGTCTTGGGCACTCCTTCCACTCTTGGTGTGTGATTTCCTCCATCTTTGTTTCTTCTCCTTCCTGCTGCAAATGACTGAGTTCCTCATTTTGATGATTAGTTCCCCCTTCATCAAAATATTCTTCTCTTGATATTCCGATATGCCAAATGTATTGGTTTTTAAGAATCAATCTCACTTGTGACCATCATTTACATTTTTTACATCACAAAACCATACTCCACATGAGTATGTGCTGAGATTAATCATATCACATTGATGATTGTACCAAACAACTATCTCAACTATCTCTACACACATAATTACATAAAACATAGTCATGAAATGACCTATAACATATGCTACTTGGGAATACAACTCCTTACATAAATTTTCACTGATTACAATGGTTTTACATGCTTTCTTCTCCAAACAAGAAACTTCACACAAAAATCCCAAGTGTTGATCCATCATTATCTTCACAAAATGAATACATTCCTCTAATGGTGTCTCCATAGGGCAAGTTTCAAAGCTTGCATTGCTTGCCAAAGATGTCTTGATAAGACACTCTCCAACACACATTAGAACAACAACCTCAACATAATCCATCAAACTTCTACTCAAGAAATTATCAACAAATAAAGAATCAAGCAAAATAGCATCACCTCTTTGCTTGTAGATTTGAGTAGGATCCCATGTACCTTCCTTTGTTCTTGCCAAGATGCCATGTTATTGTACATTTTCTTTTGTTACTTTTGAAGCAACCATTAACTCTTCAAGAGTTCTCCTCCTTTATTATTTACATATTGTTGTCTCTTCAAGAAAACTCTCATTGTTCCATGTAGCTAAACTAAGTAAGCCATATTCACCAATTGATGTTTATTTTGCCATTACAATAAGAAAATCACCAATTTCTTCATTTTATATTTCCTTTTCTATCTCATTTGGGAGATAGTTTTCACACAAATCATTTTTCACTCTGGAGTGATCTCAAACAACAAGTTGGTAGCTTTCTTCTCATCTTCATTTACAATTTCTTGTGGATCAAAATCTCACAAAGTATTTGTCTTCTCAACAAGACAATCATCTTTCACTCCATATGGATGATCTCTCAAACATTCATACATTTGTTTTTTCACGTATGCAGCTTTCCATTCAACATAAGTAAGCCAACCTTTGAGGTGAAGTGTTGGCTCCTTATCTTCAACATTCTCCTCCATGATAAATGGTGTGGAATCATAATATGAATCAATTTTCTAATTTAGTGTCTCCTCCATAAGACACTTTTCATCATATGCCTCCTCCATGAGACATTTTTCATCCACCTCATCTTGGTGGTCTTCAAACAAGCAATCTTCCACTTTGGAGTGGTATTCACAATAAGAGTCATCATTCACATAGAATGATCCTTAATTCATTATCTCTTCAATGATAGATTATTTAATGTGCATGGTTTCTAAATATGCCACACCCACATATTCTTTTAATTTATCCTTTTTAAGAAGAAATTCATCAAAATTACTCTCTTCCATGAGAGTTCCACAAGGCCCTACACAAGGCTCCTTCACATTCTCCTCTTCAAGAAGGAATTCTCCATCATCTTCCTCTACAAGAAGGAATTATTCATTTTTATTATATATACCTTTCTCATAAAACATATCTCCCACAATAAGAACCTCACAAGAGTCTTCACATGAGTCTTCATAAGACTCTCCAAAAGGATCTTCTAAAGAACAAGCTCCTCCTTGCTCATGCAATCTTCAATATTATCACACATATCTTCATGAGTGTCCTCATTACACCCATAAACATATTTCAATGCTTTACATGCTTTTGTAGTTGATCTACAACTAGTAATGAGAAGAAAAGTGTTCTCCTTCATACTTTTTCTGATTTCAAGGAGAGCTAAACAATTTTGACGTTGCTACTCCTTGTTATTTATTTCTTCTTCTACTTGAAGGTTGTTCCATTTTTATGTTCCTCATATCCATCAATGATACTATCCCAAAGTTCTTTGGCTATCGATAATAGCCTCATTTCAACATTCCAAAAAATATAATCCTCTCCATAAAATTTTGGAGTTTGTAATTCATAGTTGTTGTTATTGGCCATTATACCAAGACAAAAAGCAATCACCTTTGTAGAGACTTGATAAATCTTCTACAAGAATTCTCAACCAAGCTTTGGAACAAATCTCTCATTCTCCAACTTAGCTCTACTATCGAGTTGCTATGATTAAGTGATCAAATATTTACCCCTTTTTCCTTGCAAAATAACCCTGGCTATAATGACTTCAAAAATAATGATCTACTCACCAAAAACAATGATGACTTCTACTTAGTGGCTTCTTCTCAAAACTTTGATCTTCTCTTAAATCATGACCCACTTCTGCTATAGCTTCCTCTTGTGTAGATCGTAGATCTCACCTTCACGATCTTTCTTTCCTCTCTTCAAAAATCCTTATGCAATGGCCTCTACTAAAACATACTTTTGCAAAGGCTTGATAAACCTTCACACACAATCCACAAGATTTTTCTAACCCACCAATGGAGATAATTCGTGAGTAGAGGCTATGAGTGCAGAGCAAGCATGACTCATCAATTGACCAATCTATCTAGATAGATGTTCTTTTATAGCACGAATGTGGAATGAGTGGTGGGCATATGATTCCTTGTCCATGACCATCACCATAACAGATAATACAACTGCAACTTATTATCTAGATAATCTCAACATCACAATGCAAACAACAACAAAATTCTTTCAAGTGACCAATTATATGGTGTAAATTACACAACAATGGATTGTTGAAGATGATGGTAAAATCATAAGTGCTTTGTTGTCATAGAGCAAAAAAGGTCATTATCTTCTGGCAAGACTATAGAAGTTCAAAGACTCATTGGTGAAGCTATTTCTAGGCCCAGCATAGATAGAGGGTGGCCATTCATACTTCATATTTATTCTCATCCTACTTCACCCCTACACGTCACCCATAAGATGGATTAACACCTCAATTTTTGTTGGCAATTTTGGGTACCTTGGGTACATTGCCTTTGCTCTAAGTGTAGTTGTTGTCATTGATGTCAAAGAGTTCTTGAAGCAATTTGTTTTTATGTCAATGAATGTGTCTTGATGAAGGTTTCAGCATGGACAGTGAGTTTCCCAAGAAGATCAGGGTAGCCCAGTTGCAAAAGATCAAGAAAAAGACAAGTAAGAAAAAGTATGCAGGCGGATGGAAAAACTGTCGCGATTTCGTGACATGTTTGAGGAGAGAGAAAGCGCTGGCAAAACTATCACGATTTCACATGTTTGAGGAGAGAGAAATTTTGGGCAAAACTATCGTGATTTCACGACATGCGGGAAGGCAAAGACGAAGCAGGAAAAACTGTCACGATTTCGCGACATGTCACATTTTCGTGACTCGGACAGTGTAGGTAGGCAAAGAAAGAAAAGTGTCATGATTTCATGATATGTTGCAGAAGAGAAAGTCCACAATGTGATCTGTCATGATTTCGCGACAAGATTGAAGAGAGAGAAAGTGATTCAGGAACTGTCACGATTTCGTGACATGATGCAAAATTCTAAGTAAGGGTTGTCACATTTTTGTGACATGCTACAGAGGTCGAGTTGAAGACTATCACGATTTCGTGACATGCAACAAAGAGAAAATCCAGAAGTGTTGCGATTTCATGACAAGCAGTGGAGAAAGCGTTCGAAAGCCAGAAGCATCACAATTTCACAATAAGGTTGGAAAGCTTTCGAAAGCTAAAAGCATCATGATTTCATGACAGCTACAAATAAGTTGTACGGATGCAGAAAGTGTCACGATTTCATGATAGGTTGAGATGGCAGCTTGCAGTTGGAGATGGTGTCACGATTTCGTGACAGAAATAGTTAGCAAGTCTTAATCAAAAGAAGCATCATGATTTCATGACAAGTTGAAGAAGGAAGAGCTCGAAGGCGAAAGCATCACGATTTCGTGACATGTTCCAGTTTCACGGGCATATGGCAGAAAAGAGCTTAAGGCAGCGAAAGCATCATGATTTCGTGACAGAGTTGCAGATGACGTCAGCAGAAGCAGATGTGTCACGATTTCATGACAAAAGCAGAGAAGAAGGCTTTGTAGACTAAAGCGTCATGATTTCACGATAGAGTGAAGATGACATCAGCAAAAATCAAAAGTGTCACGATTTCACGATAGAAGCTAAGAGGAAGGGCATGAAGATAGAAGGGTCACAATTTTGTGACAGAAGAGAAGATGACATCAGCAAAGTCAAGAAGTGTCACGATTTCATGACATAAGCAGAAAGGAGGTCGACAAAGGCTGTAGTGTCATGATTTCGTGACAACAGGCAAAAGAAGGCTACGACAGGCAAAGGTGTCGCGATATCGCGACATGTTGAAGTTTCGCGCCAGAAGCTACAAGGAGGCAGTGAAGCCGACAGAGTTAAATCTGGGCCGACGCAGCGTAGGGTTTTGTAGCCGACGTGGTTGAAGGGTAAAACAGTTGACTAAGACCAAGATTTCAATCTTGAGATTGTGAGTATAAAAGGAGGGTTGTTTGAATAGTTTGGGCATCGATCGAAGTGTGCGTTTGAAGTGCGATTTGCGTAGATAGAGTGCAAGGAGAAGTTCGATCGTAGAGGTGCATAAGTGGAAGTCTGAGCGACTGTTGTGTTTGCATGGAGTGTGCGACGACTATGCTACTATGTTTGCGTAGAGGTTGCGAAGATAGTGCCATCATGTTTGAGCAAAAAGTGTGAAGTCTATGCTGTTGTGTTTGCGCTGGATGTGGGAAGACTGTGCTACTGTGTTTTCATAGAAAAGCATAAGTTGATCAAGTGCTATTGTGTTTGTGCAGTCTGTGAAAAGTTGGTTTCGACCAAGTGCAACTATAACAAAAAATATCAGAGGAAGAGGACAGATTTGTGCTAGACCAAAGGACTATGTTTAGTGCATATTTGAGGACCAGCTTTGTGGTGACAGAGTTGAGGACAGAGATCTCCAGCCAGAGCAGGGAAGACAGGTGTCTTTTGTGAATAGAGTTTCACTTTGCTAAGGGCAGAGGAGGTAGAGGTCTTCTAGAGGATCACCAGCCAAAGCAGAATTTGGGGAAGGTATCTCCTTTGAGCCGAGGCTCATAAAAATTGTAATCAAGAAGGATTCCCAGAGGACTTTGATATAACTTTTAGAGGAAATTTTTATCCGTGGAGTAGCCCACCTTGGGTGAACCACGTAAATTGTTGTGTCATTTTGTGGATGGTGTTTTGTGCATTGTTTTGATTACTGTTGTTGATTACTGCTATCTTTATACTACTTAATTTTGAATTGAAAGTTGTTTGAAAGAAAAAGTTAAAAGTGGTCTTATACTTTTCACCCTCCCTCTCAGTATAAGCTTGTGTTCTTCAATTGGTATCAGAGCCAGTACCTTCAAAAAGTTTAACAGCTTGAAGGAAAATCTTGCAAAGAACACAATGGATTATTCAAGTGGCAATGCAACACCTATTCTTGATGGATCAGATTTCGGTCTATGGAGTGCAAGAATGAAAGTCTATCTAATGGCACTTGGTAATGAGGTATGGGAAGTTATTGAAGATGGGTACACGATTCCTGCAAATGGTCCTTATACTAAAGAAGACAGGCTCCTACATCACAACAACTCAAAAGCCATGAATGCAATCCTAAAGGGTTTATAGAAGGCTGATCTTACCAAAGTTATTCATTGCAAGACAACTAGTGAAATGTGGAAACAATTGCAGGTTGTTCATACAGGTGATGCAAATGTCCGAAAGGCCAAGTTGAGACACTTCAAAGGTATGTTTGAACAGCTCAAGATGAATGATGATGAAAATATTAGTGACTACATGCTCTGTATGGATGAAGTTGTTAATTCTATGAAAGACTTAGGTCTTGAACTTGCTGAAAATGATGTGTGTGATAAGATTTTAAGATCTCTTCCTAATAGATTTAGTGAAAATATTTCTGCTATTGAGGAAGCTAAAGATTTAGATAAGTTGAAAAAGGATGAGCTCCATAGTATTCTTGTAGCATTTGAGTTGAGAACTCAAGTGAAAGTTGATGTAAAGAAAGAGGCAGCTTTCAAAGCTACCAAGAAATCAAAAGGCAAACAGATTCAAGAGAGTGATGAGTCTTCTAGTGAGGAAGAGGCATATTACAACAAGAAAGGCAAGTTCTCTAGAAAGCACAAAAGCAAGAAAAATATAAGATGTTTCAACTGTGGAAAATTTGGTCATTATGCTACTGACTATACTATTTCCAAGAATGAAAGTGATGAAGATATATAGGATGTTAAGAGCAAGGATTCTGAAAAGCACAGGTATTACAGAAAAAACAAATATGAGCACAGCAATCAAGGAAATAGGTATTCACACAAGAACAAGAAGAGCTTCTATCTGGACAAAGCAAGTAAGTGTTCTAGCAGTGATAGTGAAAGCTCTTCCAGTGATAATGAAAATGAGATGTTGTTCATTTCGAAAAGGAGGAAGAACCGAAACATAAATTCACCGTCATGAAATGTTTTAGATGTGGAAATTTTGGGCACCTTGAGGATGATTGCACAAATAATGAATTGGTTGCTAGTATGTATGAGGATGCTTCAGAAAATGATAAGGAAAATGCATGTATGGTTTTTGAAAAGGGTAGCACCTCTAGTGATAAGAAATCTAAAAAAGGCCTTGATAATCCAAAGTGCAATCAAATAGAGGATCTTGAATGTGAACTCAATAATGCTCTTAGTGTTTTGAAAAAGGAAAGAAAGAAGAATGATAGACTCAAGATCAAGTTAGATGAATGATGTATGGAGAGAGACGATCTTATAGAAAGTCTTGACTTCTCTATAACTAAAACACAGGAACTCAAGGATGAGTTAGAGTCTAAGATTCTTGAGTATAATGAGTTAGAGCAGAAAATGGCTTCTTTGAAAGAAGAAAATAAAGAGTACAAGGATAAGCTCTACAGATTTCATGATAGCTCCAAGAAGGTTAAATTTCTCATCAAAGGACAAAGAAAACCAACAGATAAAACATGTCTCAATTTTGTTGAGCCGCATAAGAAACAGGTTGGGGAATCTAGCAAGAGATTTCAAAAGGAAGAGAGTTCTGATGTAGAAAGTACTTCAGATCAAGAATCCATGAGTGATAAATGCATAGAAATAGAGAACAAAATTTTGAATGTGAAGAAGAAGTTTTCGGGACCCAAGAAGTCAAACAGAAGAATATTTCACGACAGATGTTTTGCATGTCACAGGTTTGGTCACACGGCTTCACAGTGCATAGATCAAATGAAGAGGGTAAACAACAATTTCAGAAGTTTTAATTTCTTTCAAGGATATTGCTACTCTTGTAATCAGTTCGGGCATAAGGCAATGTTCTGGAAGACTAATAACAGGAACACGGTTACTCATAATAGACGGATTCAAAAAGAAGGTATGCCGAACAGAAATAACTTTGTTACCTGTTATAAGTGCAACAATGCAGGCCACACAACTAGACAGTGTAGAGCTGATCTTCCAAGGTAAAAGAACAAAAAAAGTGATATGAACAAGTCTAAGGATCAAGGTATGGATAAGAACAGGAATGATAAAAGAAACAGAAATAGCAGTATGAACAGGTCCGAGGATCAGAACAGTGATAGAAACAAAAATACAGAAAAAGAATTCAAGAGAAGGCACGACAAAGAAATTGTAGACACTGATGATGATGAGTGTCTAATGGGAGTTTCACTCCCAACCCTATTTTAAATCACCTCATCAAGGAGGTGGGGGAGGGACTAAGCTAAGAAGCTCATTCTTAGTCCCAAGCCCCAAAGGTGACCCTTTGCCATTGATGACAAAGGGGGAGAGATATGAGTAAGGGGGAGAGCTTCATAGTGAAGAAGAGAGCTTCAAGTCAAGGGGAGCAAAAACTTCAAAGGTATATTCTCAGTTGTTTTCAGTTTTGGCTCTTGAGTAGTGTTTTTCAGTTAAGGGTTGCCATCAATGACAAAGGGGGAGATTGTTGGCAATTTTGGGTACCTTGAGTACATTGCTTTTGCTCAAGTGTAGTTGTTGTCATTGATGTCAAAGAGTTCTTGAAGCAATTTGTTTTTATGTCAATGAATGTGTCTTGATGAAGGTTTCAGCATGGACAGTGAGTTTCCCAAGAAGATCAGGGTAGCCCAGTTGCAAAAGATCAAGAAAAAATCAAGTAAGAAAAAGTATGCAGGCGGTTGGAAAAAGCGTCGCGATTTCGTGACATGTTTTAGGAGAGAGAAAGGGGAAAACTGTGAATTTGTGACATGTTTGAGGAGAGAGAAAGTTTGGGCAAAACTATCATGATTTCGTGACATGCGGGAAGGCAGAGACGAAGCGGAAAAATCGTCGCGATTTCGTGACATGTCGCATTTTCGCGACTCGGACAGTGCAGGAAGGCAGAGAAAGAAAAGTGTCACGATTTCATGACATTCTGCAAAGGAGGCTGTACGAACAAAAAAGTGTCACGATTTCACGACATGTTGCAGAAGAGAAGAGTCCACAGTATGATATGTCGTGATTTCGTGACAAGATTGAAGAGAGAGAAAGTGATTCAAGAACTGTCATGATTTCGTGACATGATGCAAAGTTCAAGTAAGGGCTGTCACATTTTTGTGACATGCTACAGAGGTCGAGTTGAAGACTATCGTGATTTTGTGACATGCAGCAAAGAGAAAAGCCAGAAGTGTCATGATTTCACGACAGGCAGTGGAGAAAGCGTTCGAAAGCCAAAAGCATCACGATTTCATGACAGAAGTGTCACGATTTCATGACAGGTTGAGATGGCAGCTTGTAGTTGGAGATGGTGTCACGATTTCATGACAAAAATAGTTAGCAAGTCTTAATCAGAAGAAGCGTCATGATTTTGTGACAAGTTGAAGAAGGAAGAGCTCGAAGGCGAAAGCGTCACGATTTCGTGACATGTTCCAGTTTCATGGGCATATGGCAGAAAAGACCTTAAAGCAGCGAAAGCATCATGATTTCACGATAGAGTTGCAGATGACATCAACAGAAGTAGATGTGTCATGATTTCGTGACAAAAGCAGAGAAGAAGGCTTTGTAGACTAAAGCGTCACGATTTCGCGACAGAGTGAAGATGACGTCAGCAAAAATCAAAAGTGTCACGATTTCGTGATAGAAGCTGAGAGGAAGGGCATGAAGATAGAAGGGTCACAATTTCATGACAGAAGAGAAGATGACGTCAGCAAAGTCAGGAAGTGTCATGATTTCATGACAGAAGCACAAAGGAGGTCAACAAAGGCCAAGGTGTCACGATTTCGTGACAACAGGAAAAAGAAGGCTACGATAGGCAAAGGTGTCGCGATATCGTGACATGTTGAAGTTTCACGCCAGAAGCTACAGGGAGGCAGTGAAGCCGACAGAGTTAAATCTGGGCCGACACAGCGTAGGGTTTTGCAATCGACGTGGTTGAAGGGTAAAATAGTCGACTAAGACCAAGATTTCAATCTTGAGATTGTGAGTATAAAAGGAGGGTTGTTTGAATAGTTTGGGCATCGATCGAAGTGTGCATTCGAAGTGCGATTTGCACAGATAGAGTGCGAGGAGAAGTTCGATCATAGAGGTGCATAAGTGGAAGTCTGAGTGACTGCTATGTTTACGTGAAGTGTGCGATGACTGTGCTACTGTGTTTGCATAGAGGTTGCGAAGACAGTGCCATCGTGTTTGAGCAAAAAGTGCGAAGTCTATGCTGTTGTGTTTGCACTGGATGTGGGAAGACTGTGCTGCTTTGTGTTTTCACAGAAAAGCATAAGTTGATCAAGTGTTGCTATGTTTGCATAGTCTATGAAAAGTTGGTTTCGACCAAGTGCAATTGTAACAGAAAAGAACAGAGGAAGAGGACAGATTTGTGCTAGACCGAAGGACTGTGTTTAGTGCATATTTGAGGACCAGCTTTGCGGTGACAGAGTTGAGGACAGAGATCTCCAGCCAGATTAGGGAAGACAGGTGTCTTCTGTGAATAGAGTTTCACTTTGCTAAGGGCAAAGGAGGTAGAGGTCTTCTAGAGGATCACCAGCCAAAGAAGAATTTGGGGAAGGTATCTCCTTTGAGCCGAGGCTCATAAACATTGTAATCGAGAAGGATTCCCAGAGGACTTTGATATAACTTTTAGAGGAAATTTTTATCCGTGGAGTAGCCCACCTTGGGTGAACCACGTAAATTGTTGTGTCACTTTGTGGATGGTGTTTTGTGCATTGTTTTGATTACTGCTGTTGATTACTGCTATCTTTATACTGCTTAATTTTGAATTGAAAGTTGTTTGAAAGAAAAAGTTAAAAGTGGTCTTATACTGTTCACCCCCCCCTCTCAGTATAAGCTTGTGTTCTTCAATTTTGGATCCTTGAATGGAACCCAAAAGAAGATAATTTGAGCAAACATTGCCCAATTTCACAAAGCCTCTCAAAAAAAAAAAATAAAGGATGTGTTTTTGGAAAGCAACATTGAAAGACATTTTATCATCATAAGTTAATAGTTCAAAAACCATTGGAATTAGTGTGTGTTGATCTATGTGGACCTATGCAAACCTTGAGTTTAGGTTAAAGCAAACATTTTCTCTTATTTATTGATGATCAAACAAGAATGTGTTGGGTTTACTTCTTGCATGGAAAATAACAAGCTTTCGACTCATTTAAGAAGTTTAAGGATCTTGTTAAGAAGCAATCAGGTTCTTGTATTAAAATATTATGGACATATCCTAAAAGTAAATTTACCTTGAATGAGTTCCTAGAGTATTGCAAAAGCCTTGGAATTAAGAGGGAGTTAACTACTATTAACACTCCTAAAAAAAAGAGTGGCAAAACAAAAAAATAGGACCATTGTGGAGATTGTCCATTGCATTTTGAAAGAGGAGGATTTACCCAAAAATTGTGTTGAATTTTTCCATACATCTATTTACATTCTGAATAGTTGCCCTATGAATTTTAAACAATATTCTAGTCTGTATGAGTTTTGGCATGGTAAGAATCCAAGCATTGGTCATTTGATAATTTTTTTGTTCTACATGTTATGTGCATATTCCTGAGCAAAAGAGAAGGAAATTTGATGAAAAATACATCAAATTCATTTTTGTCGGCTATTCTATTGAATCTAATGCTTCTAGATGTTTTGATTTTATCACTAACATCGTGCATTTTAGTAGAGATGTAGATGGATATGGGATACACCATTCATGTTAGTAGATCATGGGGATGGATATGAGATACATAAATATGATTGTGTTTTCCCTCATATTGATGACTCATCTCCTCCTATTCATGGTGAATCCTTGTTGCCTTTACATGAAGGAAAACCAAAACTTTGTTAAAAGGTAAATTTGGTACAAACAGGCTCTCTAAGTATCATCCACCTAGTCAAATGTTGGATGATGACTATATAAGATGAGTGATTAGATTGCAAGGAAATAAAGGTGAGAATGTGATTTATTATGCTTTATTATTTTCTTCTTGTGTTGATCCCTCTAATTTTAGAGAAGTACATTCCAACGAAAATTTTCAATGTTATGAAGATGAAAATTTAACAAATAGAGAAAAATGATACTTGGAAGCTAGTTTCTCCTCCAAGAATCAAGACCATTATAAGTGTGAAATAGGTCTACAAGCTAAAGTATAATATCTATGGAAGCATATCTAAACATAAGGTAAGTTTTTTTGCTAAAGGCTATGTTCAATAATAAGCTATTGACTATGAAAAGACTTTTGCACTAGTTGAAAGACTAGAAACAATAAGTTCTCTACTTGCACTAGCTTCACATAATGGTCTTTTTGTGTATCAAATGGATGTTAAATTAGAATTTTTGAATGGATATTTGGAAGAATAAGTGCATGCGAGTCATCCAAAGAGATTTATAGTTGTTGACCATGATGAAAAATTGTTTGAATTAAAGAAATTTCTTTATGGGCTTAAGCATTCACCTAGATCTTGGTACTCTAGAATTGATAATTACTTGCATAAGAATGGTTATAAAATATATTCACCTAAACGTACACTTTATAAAATATAGATGGATAAAAATTTATTTTCATCTATTTATATGTTGATGACACAATATTCTTGAGCAACTCCACCAATTTGTTTAAATAGTTTAAAAGGACCATGATGCATGAGCTTGAGATGATTGAATGGTCACTATGCATTACTTTGTTAGTATGCAAATCATACAATGAATCAAAGGTATTTTCATTAATAAATTCAAACATGTTGATGATATTTTGGTAAGATATTATAGGAGTGGTTACAACCCAACTAGCACTCTAGCAGATTTGGGTTGCAAGTTGATGAAGGAGGGCTATTATCTTATTTTGGATGCAACACTATATAGATCAATAGTTGGTACCTTGATGTATTTTATTGCTACTAGACCAGATATCATGTTTTAAGTTAGCTTAGTAGCAAGATATATAAACTCTCCTCATGAGACTCATTTCAAGGAAGCCAAGAGAATTCTTAAGTATGTGAGTGATACTAAGTCTTTTGGTTTATGTTATTTTTATACTAACTCTTGTGATATAGTGGCCTATATAGATGCATATTGAGAAGGATGTCTTGATGATAAAGGAAAAACTAATGAATATGCCCTCTTATTTGAATATAAGTTTATTTCATGGAGAAACACAAGTAGCCTTTGGAGATAATATGACCTATGTTTTGATTGATTTTATTGTTGGTATTATTGCCTTCCAGGTTGCACTTAGTGGACATTCCTAGCTTTATCATAAATAAAATAAAGTGTGGAAATCATCCATTACCATGTTTGGATATGTGGTAAACATCTTCTTGTGTTTGTATTTTGTCTACTCTTATATACGTTATGAAACCTGAATAATAATAATATAATATAATAGAGAAATAATTGAAGGTATCCAACTTAAGCACTAGACCATAATTTAACAAATAGAGACATACTCACTCGCTTTTGGTATCCACTACTCACACATTTTTGGTCTTGTTGAGTAGATCTAGAAGATGAGGTTGCTCTGTAGTAGATGTTGAGTGGGGAGACAAGAGTTGCAGTATATATATAATGACTCAAACATATGTATGACATCATAATTATTACAATTACGAATAATGCACATGTAACCTATAATAACTCCATCCAATTTGCAGCATCATCCTTATGGTTACAACATCTTGATTGATGCTCATAACTAGTTGATAATTTTAGGATATTTTAACCTTTTTTGTGCATTGGAATTTTGGGTATTTTATACATATACTTCCCTTCATTATTGTAATAAAAATTTCATAATACAAGTGGAAAACAAAAATATTGTCATATTTTTGCCATATTTTCCATAGAGTTAATGTGTTGGACCACTTCTACAATTACAATTGCAATTTTTGATATAGGAATTGGATGTACAAGATTTCTTCACCATTTGTGGTTTATTATCTTTGTCCTTTGTCTAATCATATTATGAATTCTATCATTGATTTTTTTTTTTATATTCTATGTTATTGTTGTAATAATACAAAAATTCTAGCCACCATATTTTGTATTGAATCTCATAATATTTTTTTGCAAGCTAGTAGAGGTTACTTTGTCTCTTCTATATAGCATTAAAATATTCATTTGCTATCGTATCCAATATTTCTATTGGGTTAGAGAAATTTTCTTGTTATCATGGCACAAAATGTGGTTAGCATTGTTCTCTTTCAAATTTCCATATTTAAGGATGAAAAATTTAAACATTGGAGTATTATGCATGAAGACATTTTTTTCACAAGATTTACATAGTTTTATCTTGCAGGGATACTCTCAACTAGTAGCTCAATAAAATTGCAATGCTCTCACTTTTGATAAAATGAATGCGATGATGGATAATAGGAATAAGTATACAAAAGATCTTTTTGCAATTCAAAGTGGAATATGTATTTCTATCTTTCCTATGATTGTTGAATGTTAACAATCAAAAGTTAGATGGGATACATTACAAAGTGCCTATAGAGGATCTTCTAAGCTGAGAATAGTTAAACTTCAACTCTTAAGAAGAGAATTTGAATTCTTATGCATGAGTAAAAATTAATCCACTAGGGATAACACATAATATTTTGAGCATTGGGTAATTACGCAAAAAGAATTATAGAGCTATTTTTGAAAAAGAATGTTTGTAGAATCCAAAATTTGTCTAACAATCAAATTATAAATAATATTTTGATGGAAAAAAATAGGATGTTTGTGTTGAAAATGCAACCAATGGGTGAATTCTTGAATAGTACTATTTATCCATAAGAGGTATGGACACCTCAATTTTAGCTCCTTATATGGTATCCAAAATAAGAGTATTGTTAGAGGACTACCTACTTTCACAAAGCCTCTCAACACAATATGTGAAAAATATATTTTTGAAAGACAAAATTGAGATAAGTTTTCTCATAATAATATTTAGCTATTCTCTAGAAGCATTGAATATTTTTCCAATGTGTTATCGGGCCCTAATTCCTTCATCTAGTGCCACGAAAATGAGATTTAGTATTTTTATGGAAAAAACAATAGAAAGAAAATTTGGAATTTTATGACTTTGTAGACATGGATAGGTGTTGATATTTTCTAGGAATCCTAATATGGTAAATACAATATTGTATGCTAATTTAGGTACTATTTGGTATTTTTTGTGACATACTAAAAATCGGGTAGCTTTTGGCCAAAAATAACAAATTACCAAAAAATGGGGATTTTTTTTTTGAAAGGGGGGTAAATCAAGTTGGATTTTGAGTATCCAACAGTTCCCTAAAATATTTTGCATCTAGCATGTCCAATGGACATCTATGACTCTTTTCCATATCCAAATACACTCGTGGATACTCTCTATAATTTATCTTCACACATTTCAATAAATATACCATTCCCAGCATATTTGTTACCTCTCCCTTCAATAACTACCATGAGTGTTGTGCATGAATATGAGCTATTTGCCTTGTACATTCTTTACTACACACCCATTGCATGATATTCTTTACTACACTCTTATTATTATTATTGTATGTTTGTCAACTCATCATGTGGGTTCAATTGTACTTCCATCACTGTTGTGGCTCTCTTATACTCTCATTGCAACTATATCTTCTACTACTATGGTGGCTGTTAGGATCTAGCAAGGCCACTCTTGTGATGGTCATAGATTCTCCTATCCTAGTTGGCGATTACCACCTTGCATCATAATATTTATTTGTGGATTCTTCTTTGGCTTATCCAATCAAGCTACCACCACTTCCTTGGTTTTTTTTCCTTGGTGGTGTCATTACTATTTCTAGATGCTATTTATAAGTATCTAGAAATTCAAACTTATTGGGCTAAAATAATGAAGGAGATCTCATGTCTTCAATTGATTGTCCTATTCCAACTAGAACATCAATATCTATGATTTCTACGTCTTCCAATTTCATTTTCGATGGTTCAATGAGAAATTGTTGTGATTGATTCATCTTCTCAATAGACTTATCCTTCATCTTTTTCTCTTGTTATCTCCATGTCATGATCCATGCTATATTACAAGTTGGTTCTACTACCTCCTCCTCATCATGAGAAAAAGGGTACTCCTACAACCATTGTAAAAGTGCTTGTTGCTTTGAATCAAGCTCCTATTGTAGCTATCATCACCTCTTCCTTAGAGGATTGACTTCTTCTTATTAACCATCATCTTCAATCAAGGGAGGTTCATGTTTCCATGTATGTGATATAGGAGCATCCAGTGGCACCTAATGCAGACACATCCAATGGTGGGAGATCCACTTTTGAAAAGTTGACTAAGGAGGGAAGACGTTGCGATTTCGCGACGTGTCACGAAATGGTAACAAAAGAAGTAGAAGAAGGCAAGGAGAAAAATATGTCATGATATCGCAACAGAAAAAGTGTCGCAATATTGCAACACAAAGAGGAGAGAGAAACCAGCAAAGAAGACTATCAGGATATCGTGATAGAAAATGTGTCACGATATCGCGACACAAGCGGAGAATGAAGCCAATAGGGAGAAGTTGTCGTGATATCATGACAACAAATGTGTCATGATATCACGACACAAGTGGAGCAGAGAAGTCAGCAAGGAGAAGCTATCATGATATTGTGACAGAAAATGTGTTGTGATATCACGACACAAGTGAAGCAAAGAAGGGAGCAAGGAGAAGTTGTCACGATATCGTGATAGAAAATGTGTCATGATATCATGACACAAAATGGATAAAGAAGCCAGCAGGGCCAACTGTCATGATTTTGTGACAGGTTTCATAGGAGAAGCAAGGGTGCCAAGGATGTCACGATTTCATGACCCAAACAGGCAAGAGGAGGCTGCAAGCAAAGATGTCACGATTTTGCGACATGTCACGGTTTTGCGACCCAAAAGTAGGAGAGTATGGAAGGCAAAGATGTCACGATTTTGTGACATGTCACGGTTTTGTGACCTAAGGAAGAAATAGAAAGTCGAAAGCTAACATGTTGCAATTTCATGACTCGAAGGTAGGATGAAGAATGAAAGAGGAAGATGTCACGATTTCGCAACATGTCACAGTTTCACGACTCGCAGAAGAGAGAGAAGGCATAGAGGAGAAGATGTCATGATTTCGTGACATGTCACAGTTTCATGACCCGCCAAGGAGAGAGAAATCTAGGAGACAAAAATGTCACAATTTCACAATAGGTCACAGTTTCATGACTAGAAGGCAAAAAAGGATCCAAGGAAGAAAGATGTCGTGATTTCACGAAATGTCACATTTTCAAGACTAGAGGGCAAGCAAAGGAGCTAGAGGAGGAAGATGTTGCAATTTTGTGACATGTCACGGTTTTGCGACCAGCTGGCAAGCGAAGGAGCTAGAGGACGAAAGATGTCATGATTTTGTGACATGTCACATTTTTGTGACCCGATGAAGAAGAGAAGGCAAGGGAGTCGAAATGTCATGATTTCGTGACTTGTCATGATTTCGTGACCTGAAGGAGAAGAAAGGAGGCAAGGAAGGAAGATGTCGCAATATCACGACATGTCATGATTTCATGACACAAAGAAGAGAAAGTAGGCAGAATGAGAAGATGTCGTGATATCATGACATGTCACAATTTCATGACAGGAAGAAGCAAGAGGAGGTGGAAAGAGAAGATGTCATGATTTCGTGATAAGAAAAATAGAGAGGAGGCAAAAAGAGAAGATGTCACAATTTCGTGACATGTCACGATTTCACGACATGAAGAAGAGAGAGAAGAAAAAATGGGAAGATGTCATAATTTTGTGACAAGTCACGAAATCATGACCCGAAGGAGCGAAAGAATGTACGAAGGGAAGATGTCACGAAATCGCAACATGTCGCAATTTCATGACCCAAAGTGGAGAAGAGGAACGAGGAAGAGAAATGTCATGATATCATGACATGTTGTGATATCACAATCGAAAAGGAAAAGGAAGGGCAGGATAAGGAAGATGTCGCAATATCGTGACACGTCACGATATCATGACCCAAGAAGGAAAGAGAATGAGAGGAAGCAAAACTATTGCGATATCGTGACAGATAGGAAGAGAATAAGAAGAGCAAGAGGGAGAAGATATCATGATATCATGACATACTCTATTTTTGGGGGCCACGATAGAGTGATAGTGATAGCTCATGAAATTCAGGTGACGGATGCAGAGGCTGTTACAGTATAGCTAGAAGAAGATGACAGAGGTCAAGCGGTGATTACAGAGTACAAAAAACACATGGCACCAAGTGCAGTAAAAGTGGATGAATACCAAGAGGCATGAGAAATAAAAATGATGGGTCACATAGAGTGATTTGACAGGAAGCAACGGTCAGACAGTAGTGACAGGAGCCATGCGGAGTGGAGCCATGGATCGGATTTTGCGCTCTGAATTTCATGAAAATATGTTTCAGAGGGTAAGGGCCTCTATAAAAACCTAGTCATTGTAATAGGTGATGGTGGTGGATTAGGATATCGCACGTAGAGTTAGAGTGTGAGTGAAAATTGAGCCTATGTGCTAGTTTCTGTAAATCTTGCGGGTTGTTACTGTAGATAATTCCAGATTAATGCATGAAGAAAATTTGGATTTGTGTGAGTGCAATTTTTTGTCCCCCATCAAGTGGTATCAGAGCTAGAATATTTTGAGCGTGCAAGCAGATCACCGACCGTGAGGCAGTTTGTGCCAGGATCGGGGGTTGAGGGTTCTAATAGAAGAAAGAGGCTAGGGTCTCTGAGCATGTGAGCGGATCACCGAAAGAGAGGTGGCTACACTAGGATCTATTAAGGATTGTGAGAAGTGTAAAAGAGTTCCCCCATGAAGAAACCATGGTGGTGGGAGAGATATGAGATCTGAAGATTCATAGTTACGGATGTTCAGATCTTTGCAGAGGCAAGTGTAAGCCCTTCAAGAGGAGCTACTCATAAGAGATTTGTGGAGGCAAGTGAAAGCCCTATGAGAGGAGCTACGTAGAAGGCATGAGGATCAACTAAGAAGTAGAGGCCAGGGCAGAATAACTAGTGGAAGGGAAGATGGAGCATGATAGAAGTTGAATCCATTAAAGGCTATAGATAAAGGGGTGTGCAACAGTGCCAAGATCTACCTAGTAGAAGGAAAAAATTTATCTGTTCAGGAGATGGAGTTCAAGCAGGCTGTAGACGAGGAAGTGTGCAACAGTGGTAGAATCTATCTGGAAGAATGCAAGAGTTATTCTGGCCAAGATATAGGGTTGGAACAGGCTGCAAAGGTAGATGAATGTCTGGATGTGTTGTAGAATGTGGTGACCAGATAGCACAGAAGTGAATATCACTTCTCCACAAACCCCGGGTGTCTGATGCAGGAGCATCTAGTGGCACCTGATGCAGAAGCATCCAGTGGCAGGAGGGCCACTTCTAAAAATTTGACTAAGGAGGGAAGACGTCATGATTTTGTGACGTGTCACGAAATCATGACAGAAGAAGCAGAAGAAGGCAAGGAGAAAAATATGTCATGATATCACGACAAAAAAAGTGTCGCGATATCACGACACAAAGAGGAGAGAGGAACCAACGGAGAAGACTATCACGATATTGTGATAAAAAATGTGTCACGATATCGTGACACAAGCAGAGAATGAAGCGAACATGGAGGAGCTATCATGATATCACGACAGGAAATGTGTCGTGATATCACGACACAAGTGGAGCAAAGAAATGAGTGAGGAGAAGCTGATGTGATATCATGACAGAAAATGTGTCGCAATATCGCAACACAAAATGGATAAACAAGCCAACAGGGCCAACTGTCATGATTTTGCGATAGGTTTCATAGGAGAAGCAAGCATGCCAAGGATGTCATGATTTTGTGACCCAAATAGGCAAGAGGATGCTACAAGAAAATATGTCACAATTTTGTGACATGTCACGGTTTTGTGACCCAAAAGCAGAAGGAGAGTACGGAAGGCAAAGATGTCACGATTTTGTGACATGTCACGATTTTGTGACATGTCACGGTTTTGTGACGTAAGGAAGAAAGAGAAAGCCGAAATATAATATGTCATGATTTTGCAAACCGAAGGCAATATGAAGAGCAAAAGAGGAAGATGTCATGATTTTGTGACATGTCACAATTTCACGACCCACAGAAGAGAGAGAAGGCATAGAGGATAAGATGTCATGATTTCATGACATGTCATAGTTTCACGACCCACAAAGGAGAGAGAAATCTAGGAGAAAGAAATGTCATGATTTTGCGATAGGTCACAGTTTCACGACCAAAAGGTGAAGAAGGAGCCAAGGAAGAAAGATGTCACGATTTCGTGACATGTCGCATTTTTGTGACCAGAGGGCAAGCGAAGGAGCTAGTGGAGGAAGATGTCACGATTTCGTGACATGTCATGGTTTCATGACCAACTGGCGAGTGAAGGAGACAAAGGACAAAAGATGTCATGATTTCATGACATGTCACATTTTTGTGACCCGATGAAGAAGAGAATGCAAAGGAGTCGAAATGTCACGATTTCGCGACTTGTCACGATTTCATGACCCAAAGGAGAAGAAAGGATGCAAGGAAGGAAGATGTCATGATATCATGACATATCATGATTTTGCGATGCAAAGAAGAGAAAGTATGTAGAATGAGAATATGTCATGATATCGTGACATGTCACGATTTCATGATAGGAAGAAGCAAGAGGAGGTGGAAAGAGAAGATGTCATGATTTTGCGACAAGGAGAATAGAGAGGAGGCAAAAAGAGAAGATGTCACAATTTTGTGACATGTCACGATTTCACGACGTGAAGAAGAGAGAGAAGATGAAATGGAAAGATGTCATGATTTCATGACATGTCGTGAAATCACGACCCGAAGGAGTGAAAGAAAGTAGAAAGGGAAGATGTTGCAAAATTGTGACATGTCACGATTTCATGACCCAAATTAAAGAAGAGGAATGAGGAAGAGAAATATCACGATATCATGACAGATATCAAAACCAAAAAAGAAAAGGAAGGGTAGGATAAGGAAGATGTCGTGATATCGTGACACATCATGATATCACGACCCAAGGAGGAAAGAGAATGAGAGGAAGCAGAACTGTCATGATATCATGATAGACAGGAAGAGAAGAAGAAGAGCAAGAGGGAGAAGATGTCGTGATATCATGACATACTGTATTTTTGGGGGCCACGACAGAGTGACAGTGACAGCTCATGAAAGTCAGGCGGCGGATGCAGAGGCTATTATAGTGCAGCTAGAAGAAGAAGATGACAGAGGTCAAGCGGTGGTTGTAGAGTAGGGACAACACATGGCACCAAGGTGTAGTAAAAGTAGGTGAATACCAAGAGGCATGGGAAACAAAAATGATGGGTCGCACAGAGTGCTCTGACAGGAAGCAGCAGTTAGACGACGATGATAGGAGCCATGCGGAGTGGAGCCATGGATCAGATTTTGTGCTCCAAATTTCATGAAAAGATGTTTCAAAGGGTAGAGGCCTATATAAAATCCTAGTCATTGTAATAGGTGAGGGTGGTGGATTAGGAGATCGCACGTAGAGTTAGAGTGTGGGTGAAAACTGAGCAGGTGCGCTAGTTTCTTTAAAGCCTGTGGGCTGTTACTATAGATCATTCCAGATTAATGCATGAAGAAAATTTGGATTTGTGTGAGTGCGATATCATGACCCAAGGAGGAAATAGAATAAGAGGAATCAAAACTATCATGATATCACAACAGACAGGAAGAAGAAGAAGAAGAAGAAGAGCAAGAGGGAGAAGATGTGATATCGTGACATACTATATTTTTGAGGGCCACGACAGAGTGACAGTGACAGCTCATGAAAGTTAGGCAGCAGATGTAGAGGCTATTACAGTGCAGCTGGAAGAAGAAGATGACAGAGGTCAGGCGGTGGTTGCAGAGCAAGGACAACACGTGGCACCAAGGTGTAGTAAAAGCGGGTGAATACCAAGAGGCACAGGAAATGAAAATTATGGGTTGCATAGAGTGATCTGATAAGAAGCGATGGTCAGACGACGATGATAGGAGCCATGTAGAGTGGAGCCATGGATCGAATTTTATGCTCTGAATTTCATGAAAATATGTTTCAGAGGGTCAAGGCCTCTATAAAAACCTAGTCATTATAATAGGTTAGGGTGGTGGATTAGGAGATCGCACGTAGAGTTAGAGTGTGGGTGAAAACTGAGACGATGTGCTAGTTTCTGTAAAGCCTATGGGATGTTACTGTAGATCATTCCAGATTAATGCATGAAGAAAATTTGGATTTGTGTGAGTGCAATTTTTCATCCTCCAAGGAGAAGCTGTCGTGATATCACGATAGAAAATTTTTCACAATATTGTGGCACAAGTGAAGCAAAGAAGTGAGCAAGGAGAAGCTATTGCGATATCGCGATAGAAAATGTGTCATGATATCATGACACAAAATGGAGAAAGAATCCAACAGGGCCAACTGTCGTGATTTCATGACAGGTTTCATAGGAGAAGCAAGGGTGCCAAGGATGTCACGATTTCATGACCCAAACAGGCAAGAGGAGGCTGCAAGCAAAGATGTCATGATTTCGTGACATCTTTGCTTGCAGCATCCTCTTGCAAGCAAAGATGTCAAGAGGAGGCTGCAAGCAAAGATGTCATGATTTTGTGACATGTTGCGGTTTCGCAACCCAAAAGCAGAAGGAGAGTACGGAAGGCAAAGATGTCATGATTTTGTGACATGTTGCGATTTTGTGACCTGAGGAAGAAAGAGAAATCCGAAAGCTAAGATGTCATGATTTCACGACTCAAAGACAGGATGAAGAGCGAAAGAGGAAGATGTCACGATTTCGTGACATGTCCCAGTTTTGTGACCCGTAGAAGAGAGAGAAGGCATAGAGGAGATGTCATGATTTTGTGACATGTCACCAAGGAGATAGAAATATAGGAGACAAAAATGTCACGATTTCGTGACAGGTCGCAGTTTCGTGACTAGAAGGCGAAGAAGGAGCCAAGGAAGAAAGATGTCACGATTTCATGACATGTCGCATTTTTGTGACCAAAGGGCAAGCGAAGGAGCCAAAGGAGGAATATGTCATGATTTCATGACATGTTGCAGTTTCATGACCAGCTGGTGAGCGAAGGAGCCAGAGGATGAAATATGTTGCGATTTCGTGACATGTCGCATTTTCGTGACCCGATGAAGAAGAGAAGGCAAGGGAGTCGAAATGTCATGATTTTACGACTTGTCACAATTTCATGACCCGAAGGAGAAGAAAGGAGGCAAGGAAGGAAGATGTCATGATATCACGACATGTCATAATTTCATGATGCAAAGAAGAGAAAGTAGGCAAAATGAGAAGATGTTGCGATATCGTGACATGTCACGATTTTGTGATAGGAAGAAGCAAGAGGAGGCAAAAGAGAAGATGTCATGATTTCATGACAAGGAGAATAGAGAGGAGGCAGAAAGAGAAGATGTCATGATTTCATGACATGTCATAATTTCACGATGCAAAGAAGAGAGAGAAGACGAAATGGGAAGATGTCGTGATTTTGTGACATGTTACAAAATCGCGACCCAAAGGAGCGAAAGAAAGCAGGAAGGGAAGATGTCACGAAATCATGACATGTCATGATTTCGTGACCCAAAGTGGAGAAGAGGAATGAGGAAGAGAAATGTCATGATATCGTGACATGTTGCGATATCGCAACCAAAAAGGAAAAGGAAGGGCAGGATAAGGAAGATGTCATGATATCATGACACATCACGATATCGCGACCCAAGGAGGAAAGAGAATGAGAGGAAGCAAAACTGTCATGATATCATGATAGACAAGAAGAGAAGAAGAAGAGCAAGAGGGAGAAGATGTCATGATATCATGACATACTGTATTTTTGGGGGCCATGACAGAGTGATAGTGACAGCTCATGAAAGTCAGGTGGCGGATGCAGATGTTGTTACGGTGCAATTGGAAGAAGAAGATGACAGAGGTCAAGTAGTGGTTGTAGAGCAGGGAAAACACGTGGTACCAAGGTGTAGTAAAAGTAGGAAAATACCAAGAGGCACAGGAAATGAAAATGATGGGTCATGCAAAATGATTTGATAGGAGGTGGCGATTAGACGGTGGTGACAGGAGCCATGCAGAGTGGAGCCATGGATCAGATTTTGTGCTTTGAATTTCATGAAAATATGTTTTAGAGGGTCGGGGCCTCTATAAAAACCCAGTCATTGTAATAGGTTAAGGGTGGTGGATTAGGAGATCGCACGTAGAGTTAGAGTGTGGGTGAAAACTAAGTCGGTGCACTAGTTTTTGTAAAGCCTACGGGCTGTTACTGTAGATCATTCCAGATTAATGCATGAAGAAAATTTGGATTTATGTGAGTGTGATTTTCTGTCCCCCATCAATATGTTTCTTTTACTTCAATTTATATGATTTTTCCTTATAGATATGTATAGTCCTCACCCATCATAGTATAAAATATAGGTCCAATGGTAAATCATGAGGTCGTATTAGCCTTAAAAAGTTATTACCCATTTGAAAAATGGTATCCAACATGATAACTATAGCATGTAAAGTTATTGCAAAGGTATTCCCCATCCACAAAAATAATCTTTGAAATTGGTATTCCAAGTAAGTTCCCCAATAATACTAGACTCCTTGTGTGATGCCCTCTACATATTACACCATCCACACTGAAATATCAGAAGAATGTTCTTCTCCTAATAACCTTGCCATAACCATAATCATTGTGCACATGATCTCGTGAGTCTTCAGCATGCTTTGTTTGATTCGTCAATCTCCAAGGCCAAAATCCTTGCTACCTAATGAATACTTGATCTCAATGAGTGTAGTAATCAACCTATGGGTCTTAATAGGATCCAAAATATTTTTATTGATGGGCTTCCCTCCTTTAGGGAAACCAAATGTGCATCAAAAGGTAGTAGTTGAAAACTCCACCTTAATATAATAAGTACCCACTTGCACATAAGTGAAATTATGCTAGGTTTCATATCATTATACCATATTTAACAAGTATTCATTGTATATTACCTTATCCTCTAGTGGAACCTACACTAGGATACTCAGTCTTGTATGATTCAATGATATATTCAAGGGGTGCTTCTCATCATTATGATTCCACCACTTTCAATGGAAATATCTTGTGGGTTGTGTAAAAATGATATCCTTGATATCTACTTACCCTACTTCTTCATCATTTGCTTTATCCTCTAGGGTGGCTTCCTGATGCACCTCACTACAAAGCTCACAGTGGTGTGCCTTGGGTGGTTCTATCTCCTCTTAACAAAACTATAGTGGGGTCCTTCCTCTATCATCACATCAATTCTTATGAATATTGCATGGCCTATAATATATTCCTCTTCAAGGATGCTATTTGTAGGTTCTATATGGCTAAAACCCTCATTATTAGTCCTATATTGGGTAGGTCACTATATGTAACCTAGGTCATGAATCCCTACGGTGTAGTGGTCCTAGTGAAAGTTCAACCTATGTTGCTATATTTCATTATAAATAGGCCTCAAATTATTTCTCTAATATTATTCTTCATCCTTACTCATGATAGAATCACTTTGGTATGCAATATGGTAATTTGGGACCTTGTTAATAAAAACCATTCAATCATCTCAAATTCCATTAAATGCTCCAAAAAACATACAACTCCCCCAAAATCATACAATGCTCCTAAAAAGTTGTACAGTGGCACTCCATAATCATACACTACCTCAATAAATATTAACTTCACTTCACACATTCAACTTCTCTTCATTTTGTTCTTATTTTTCACACAAAAAACCTACATTTGAACCTATTCACTATATCTCCCATAAGTGTTTCTCAATGGCTTCGGTTTGAAGCTCCCCTTGAAAAAATTTTCATAGCACAATTTAGTAGCAAAATATAGGGACCCATAACATCAATAAACACACATAAACATAACTATACTATGTGCTTATTACCTTATTTCTTTGCTTTTATATTTTTAGAGTAGCGACATGAATGGAGGCACCACAACCTCCATTATTGGTGTCTCTTTTTTCTTAGCTATAGGAGGTACTTCCTTCATAGGGTTTTCCATTATGGGAGGCTCTTTTCTCAAAACAAACACCTCGATGGAAATAATAGTGACCTCAACAATGGCCAACACTCACACTAACTCACTTAAAAGATCACAATAATTAGTATACTCTATAGATGTGTCTGATAGACACACCAATTCCATAGGATAGAATAAATTTAACATACAATTACCCATGTCAAAACATCTATGGGCTTTGATACCAAATGTTGTAAATAAATAAAGTTCTTGCACACTTAAATATCTAAATAAACACATAATAAAGATTCACACACAATAAAAAATTAATGCATTTAATCATATTAGGAGAATTTACATGATTTAGTTTCTCTTGAACAATATCAATACATAACAAGATGACTAACACTGCATATCTATGGTGTTATAACTTTCATTAGAGTAGACCTCATCCCTCATCATACAACATGTAGGTGCAGGGATCTAAATTTATAGTAGAGGATGTGGTCAATGTATATAATTCTAGAAGGGATTAGATGGTTTATTCCTAGTACCCAAAATTTCTAGAATGTTAGGGCAATGCTTGAACAATTTGAAATGCTGACATCGAACCCTCTAGAAATTTGGTTGTACCTAAAATTTTGGAAAGTCAACTATCACTAACTATCCTCTATCACATGTGCTCAATAAAATTAATTTATAGTTCCTCATTGCATTATGACCCTAGTTATGTTGACCTATATTTTTAGTAAGATTCATGGTGAAATTGTGATCAACATTATTTGCCTTCCATGTTGCCCAGGTTGTAGTTATTGGAAATTCCTAGTTTTATCATAAATAAAAAAAGTGTGACAATCATACCAAAAAGAAAGGCGTTTTAAATATATCTTGATAAGCTTTTTTCTTTACTAATAGTGTGTTTTGATATGGGGTAAAGATATTTGTTTAAATTTATAAAACAATTATTAGACAAGTCACATTTGGTGATAAAAGTCAATTACATTGGATGAAAATATTTAACATTGTAGTATTCACATGAAGAATTTTTCACAATATTTGAGGACTTTTGTCTTGCAATGATACTGTGAATTACTAGATGAATCATATTTCAATGCTCTTACTTCTAATAAAACTAAGTATATGATGGAGAATAGAAATAGAGATGCAAAATCTCTTTTTCCAATTTATAGTGGGATAGGTGTTTCTATATTTTCCATGATTGTTGAATGTTCACAATTAAAATTTGCATTGATACATTAGAAATTACCTATAAAGGATATTCTAAGGTGAGAATAGTTGTTATATTTTTATGAATGATCCATAAGAGATAACAATCACAAGATGCAAAATAACATGAAAGAAAATAGATCTGATAGATGATTGAAGTATGCTGAAATATAAATCATATAAAATATTACAATGTAGCTATGGAGGAAATGAAAATTCCATTAAAAAAGATACTAATCTACATCATATCCATCACCAATGAATGGTGTGGCACATAGAACACTATACAAAAACATATTCTATCTGACTATGTCCCTTGAATTTCCTTGCTCTTCTATCTATCAAACAATCCATCCTTATATAAGAAAAATAGGTTGCTTGACCTGTGCATAGAACAACTTGCACATGTAAAAATTACACATTGACACTTGTCCATTTATTAAATTGCATGGAGTACCTATATGACTTGCATAAGAAGTAATCTAGATATGTATCTTGGAGGATACATTTAAATAATTCAAATTATGGAATATACACTATTTCCATCATCCCCTTGTATTACATTATTTGGGTATTGAAGGCTTCCGTCTTCAATATGGATCTTATTCTTCTTATTTTGATTGATCTTCATAGTATTCTTCCTATGCATTCTTTGTATTCCAGTTTACAAGGTAATTTATGTCTTCCTATGATGCAGAGTAGGATGAAGCTAGGCCTACTATTCTCATTGGATAATATTCGATATGTTTAGATTCATCTTATATCAAGCTACATTTGTAGTCCTCCTTGCAATTATATTCTTATGGTAGTCGATAAGTTGATCAAGGTTGTACACTTTATACCAAGGAGCATCAACGATGATTCTCTAGTGGTGGAAAATTGGTTTGCCAAGGAAATATTCATGTTACATGGGTTTCTTGAAGTTATTATTTTAGATAGGGACTTTATATTTACATCTATGTTTTGACAAGCTCTTTATCACGTAGTTTACATTAAGATAAATATAATTTCTACATACCATCCAAAAATAGATGGTCAAATTGAAAGCATAAACCAAGTCTTGGAAGACATGCTTTGCATGTACTACATGGACCAAAAGTCTTCATGGGAAGACTTTTTGCATCTAGTAGAGTTTTCTTATAATAATGGTTATCATTCTTCCTTGTAGATGGTATTGTTTGAAGCCATATATGGGAGGATATGCAAGACTCCTCTATCATGGGATAATATAAAGGATTGGCTTTTAATTAAACTAGATGTGGTTTGGGTAATTGAGGAGAAAATAAAAATTATCAACTAAATGCTTAAGGAAGTCATCGATCATCAAAAGAGCTATGCTGATCTAAAACGATCACATTAATAATTCTCTATGGGATACAAAGCATTCTTAAGAGTTAAATCCATGAAAAGTTCCATAAATTCTACTAAGTTGGATCCTCTATATTTTAGGACTTTTGATATCATTGAGAAGATAAGTCGAGTAGCCTATCATCTTGCCTTTCCATAAAAATTATCTATGATCCACAATACTTTCCATATATCCCTAGTTAGGAAGTACATTGTGTTGAAAATATGAGCAATTTTTGTTGTCATTTATGTCAAGAGTCAGTTTCAATGAGAAATGTAAAAATAAGGATGTCAAGTAGTTTTAGTAAGCAATGCAAGAGAAATATTGCTTCTAGACCTAAGGGAAATAATATTATCATATTGACTTAATCACGGGGCATGCACCTATATATTGTATTGATCTATACCATCATGAAAGCACGAATATTGACACAAGTACATAAATTGAACAAAAAAAGTAAGGTTTCTTGTATCAATATTCAAATGAGCTTTGATTACAAAAATACCCTCTTAGGGTCACTTGAAATATGATACTGATATTACAATTGCCAATGCCCTCAATAGGGTAGGCACACTTATAGTACTCTATTTATTAATCAAAAAATGCCTTGGGGTGGAGTTGACCCCCTTCTTTGTGATGTGGAAGGATTATGATGTAAGCTTCTCTTGCACTTGTCTCCCTGAGAACAAGAAACAACAGCACACGATTAAAAATATTGATTGCCTCTCGTGATGAGGCCCTTTAAGGAAATATGTATGTAAATTCCATTAAACTAGTAAAACAATAAATCATAAAGAAAGAATTTAAACTATTCTAATCAGATCAAGAATTATACTATAACATGATGAACATGAATAAGCAAATGATGCATGAATCAAATATCAAGTTAGGAGCAATAAAGTGTGTAAAAGATCCACTATTATTCTACTTAATACAATACATGAAATGACTAATTCCTACGGTTATGGTCTCTCTAAAGTGCAATTAAACCTATAAAAAAACTAATATAACTAATCTATGCGGTCAAAAGCAAATCAAGTAAGGCGGTCAATCACCTATTGCAAATCGTAGCTATGGTCGGTGGTCTGCACTATGAACTATGGTTGGCAGCCATGATTTGACCTCTGATGGTTTACCCTTAGAATTAAGGGAAGTAGGCTTGACCTCCTTGTCCAAATTGATGTTCAAGGGTCACCTTTGTTGTCCTCTAACATATTTGGTGGTCAAATCACTATGACGGGCCTTTGTTTAGCTAGATTTGTGCTTCCTGAATATCCTAGGCACCTAAGGCATCCATGTCTAATTGGTCTTTAGGTGAATAGAAAAGGGACTCTCAAATGCATAGATTCAGTATGCAATTTGATAGGGCTTCACTGCTCTTTTGATCAATTAACTCTCTATATTTTTCATCCCACTTGGATGGGGTATTTATGGCATGCCCCTAGGGCTAGGGGTAGCTGCATGGAGAATCCAAGATCAAGAAGGTTGGTTAGGACAGTTGGGATGGAAGCCTCTGGAATCTTCCATCCTTCAACTGCTTGCTTCTAGATATTTTGGTCATTCCAACCAATTTGTTTTGGATGGAAGGCCTAACTGAACTTCAGTTAATATCGTAGGTCACAGTTGTGGTCCAGACTACAGACCATGGGTATCAGAGATGGTTTAGAATGGAGACCACAGATCTTGGCTATGGTTAAACCTGATTAAGCCAAAATGACTAAATTGAGTGGTTAGAACCATTGCTCTATCTTGGATTCTATCCAAGATCCTTCATATGGTTTTGTAGCATGTCCATATGAGTAGTCGCCCTCGACATGACACATTTTAGGTGTCTATAGATGCCCCTTTTAAGATGCATTGTGAGATCGAACAACACTAAGCAAAAATATACATCCTAAAATGATGTTGAAGGTTCTATTATGATCATTAGTCTAATCAACATTAGATGCCCCAGGTCTGGAAAAATGATATGCATCCTGGAATCATTGCTTCCAACTTGGAATGGCTTAAATTTGAAAAGTCTATACTCGCCATCAGACGTTCAGGTAGCTTTGGTGCTACAATAGAAGTTAGGCCTATATAACTGAAGGATGAGAGTTACAAACAAAAATTTCATATTTGCTATTTGCCCCAAGCAAAGGGGGAATATTATAATAGTTTTTAGCAATGATTCACAATAATGAATGCAATTTTGACAAGATTAAGGGATCTACGATCTTCGGGATCTTCTGTTGACTTTGATTATGACATGAAATTATGACTACCCCCTCAAGTGACAAGTCGATGAGGGTAATGACAATGTATGAAGTGACGAAATTGCTTTACAATAATGAATGATCTTGAAAAACTTTAGATTCGAGCCTTTTAATGCCTTGGATAGGCCTAGTTCAGCTTATGATTGGAACTCTTAGTATTATTAGCATATCTCTATCCCATGGAGCAGTCAAGCTATGATAGCCATCTTAGGGAATCAAAATAAGACAAATGAAATTAGACTTGTGTTGAATCATATTGTCGATGATTTGCTGAAATATGTCATAAATGAAATGAAATTTTTTTCCCAAATGTCCGTATGGTGATTTACTCATCTTGTCGAATTGCATGGATCACAAGTCGCTGCAAACGCCAATTTTATAGGATAAATCACTAAATACGAGGCACATTTGGTTTTTCACTATTTGATTTTTTTTTTGTTTAATTTTTAATTTATTTGATTGATCATGGTGCTTTTAACATCACCAATTTTACAATTTTAATCATTGATTTTGAATTTTTATCCGTTGGAAGTTAGTAATTTGTCTTTTTGGACCTTCCCATGGTGGTTTTTGAGTGCATATATTTCTAGATGCAGACCGTGGGTACAGCATGCGGTTTAATATTTTAAATTTTTTGAATCGTGAGTCAGACCTATAGGTGTAAAACCCTAGTTTCAGAACCGCAGGTGTCAGCTGTGGTCCACGGAGACTAGGAGGACCTATAAAATGTTTTTTCCAATTGAAATTTTTCATTATTTTCTTGCAACTACTAGAAATTTGAGAGCTCTGAGAGAGAGAAAATTCCTTGATCCAAAACACTGCCAAACTTTATCGCTATTACACTCATATACCTCGATGGTGGATCCTAATCATCCATCTACTAATCGAGGCTAGGGTGTGGTCAAGTTAACTCAAAACTGAGACCTCGCACTCAATACCAGTAAAATGAACCACACTAAGAAATGTGGAAAATTAACCTCACTAAACTGTTGGTAATGAACCCCACTAGTCTAGGTTAGCTTAGTTTTTAATTTTTTTGCTTTTAGTGGATTAGGAATGTACCCAAAATGGGTGCCTCTCCTAAACTGCAATTGGTAGCTACGGTTCCCAATTGGCAAATTGGGGACCGTAGGTTTCATATGCGATTAGGATTCAAAAATCCTAACGGTCATATTTACCGCCTTCAAACTGTTAGGTTGACCCACGTTTTCTAAACCTTAGAAAGTTTTGCAAAATTTTTTGATTTTTTTTGTTTTTGTCATTTAATTAGGCATTTCATGTTATCTCATTAAGCTCTAGGTTGTCTAATTAAAAAAATAATAATTTTCTTTAGCTCTACTTAGCTAGATTTAGCTTAAATTATGTTTTTTGTTTTTAGAAGTTAACTTCTACAGCGTGGGAGCCTGAACTTATTAAGACTCTTTACGAGGCTTTATCTATTGATGATCAAGCTTGGTTTTGAGCTTTTGGGTTTGGTTACATCATGGATCTACCCACCATTAGGGTAGATCAAGCTTATCTTACTATATTGGCCTAGCGATGGAATACACGGACCAACACATTCCACCTTCCTCCCAGTGAGATGACTATCACTTTAGGGATGTCTATAGAATCTTTAGGATCCCCATCGATGGCGAGGCTATCATCTCCTCTACCTCCATGACAAAGGATGCTATCTTTGAGACTATCTTCGATGGCAAGAGCATAGATGCCTAGGATAATACTGACCATGGAGGGGTGCACATTGGTGATTGGTACTATGATGAAGTCTTTTTTGCATAAGAGGCCCTCTTCATGCATCTCATTGTGTAGATTTTCCTTCCAGACTCCTTGGGCACAAGGATTCCCTAGAACATGTTAGCCACTGCTTGGAGGGTGCTTTAGAGCTCTATAGAGGAGCCACTATGATTATCTTGGGGGATCACCCTATTATGCTAGATCTACAAGGAGCTATACTAGATTATAGAGTGTGGCCATAAGGGCATCAACTATAGTCTTTTGTTATAGATCTAGGGGTGGTGCCACATTTGAATCAAGTGTCTTGTGGAGCTTCCACTGCACATCACCACCATAGAGATCGACCATCAGTGTTACATTGCATGCTGGTCTCATGCTAAGAAGGGTACCCATAGTAGGGCTAATTTTGAGAATACTAAGCACTACATCATAATATTTGCATCACTTGGGCTAGGGGATTTTTTCTGGTGCCCCTACATGGCCTGAGGTGAACGAGTGGCTACGATGAGCCTACTAAGATAGATGACTTATCTAGCGTAAGCTAGAGGTTCGAGAGTATTAGTTCTTTTCTCATGTCCTATGATAGTTTGACATGGTGGAGGACATACCAGAGATGCCATTCAGGTATAGATGCTTGGATCTAGAGAGGGACCTCCCATTGATAGTTCCTCCTCCACTAGGAGATGCACCCAACGACTTCCAATAGTCGAGGGATGAGATAGTTGGAACCACTCCATACTATGATGTGTGGTGGTCCTTGTTCAGATGGTATGGGACAGGGCCTCTGGGTTGAGAGCCAGCTTAGGTAGAGGTAGATGTGGATTTTGATGGGTGTAGGATGCACCAGCATATAGAGGATGGTTGGGGCATAGATGCCTCCACTGAGGATATTCTTGAGATTGACCCTAAAGAGGATATTCCAGAGGAGGATGAGGTCCCTCTTAACATCTCAAAGGGATGACTACTAGCTTAGGTGGCTGACTTGCAGAGTCAGCTCAAACGGTTTCACATGTAATACCTCGAGAGAGACACTACCATCGTCACTCTAGAGGCAAAAGTGGATGATAGAGAGTGGCACCTTACTGAGGCATAGGACCAGGTATAGGAGCTTAAGACTCAGGCCACAGATGCAGAGTCCAAGTTCAGAGACTACAAACTACCCTAGAGTTAGCATAGGCATAGTGAACTATAGTAGAGGCAAATCAGGATCTTACACGGGCATCAAGGGGGGCTATGATGCCTCCTCAAGCTATTATGGGGTCTTCAATAGAACCAATAGTAGCACTAGTAGCTGCACAAGATATGATGACTAAGGTAGAGTGACTATGTGGTATGGTCATGAGGACAAATGAGATGCACACAGCCTGACTTGCTTGCATTGATCAGCTATTCTATTACAATGACATGCATGGGCTACAGGTTCTAGAGTATCCTTCCACACCAGAGTCTCAGAGGACCTAGACTAGGACTACTGGAGAGTCTACAATGATCTTGAGTCACAGGAATCATAGGACTGATAGGATGCATAGGTCCTCTAGCACACACACAACGAGATTGTAGGCTAGGATTAGAGATCTGGAGTAGACATCAGGGACCACCATTCAGAGGACTATCCTATTGTAGTTACCAATTTCCCATGTGCTAGGTTCTTTAGGATTTGGAGGTAGGCAGGATCCACACCAGGATCCATCATATGTTCCAGGTTAGTCAGGAGAGCAGGCTCCAGAGCACAGCACTGAGGGAGGTGGTGAGACCTCCAGTATAGGGGAAGCAACCTAGATCTAGGTTATAGTAGCTATCAACTAAATTTTTGATATATCATTTTGTGTGTAAGGTCAAGGACCTACACAATTGTAGCCTACGAGCATTTTGTACACCCTATGTACTCTTTTGGACACATATATGATATGATCTTTTATGGCTCATTATGTGTACATGTTTATTTAATTTTTTTATTTTATGTTTATTTGATGCACATGGATGCAAGGCTTATGTAAATGCTATGTTTATATGATGTGATGTATGGATGACATGCACTAGATAGCTATATGTTTTATGATGATGATGTTATGCAATGATATATATGATTAGATGTGCTATATATATTGGATGCAAATGGATGTAGTATTTATTTTGAATGCATATTTATTTTTTCTTTGTGGGCATGCATTTATTTTTATGAAGCTATGGCATGTTATGCAATGTATGGTAATGCATTATGTACATAATCGTAATCTAATAGGAATGAACCTGTATGCTTTAATCACTTAAAACATAAAGAATGAATGTAACTGTGTATATCAATTTTAAACTGTGACACCATAGAATGTATGACAATCATGCAATATAATTGATAATTATATTTACAAGAAATTAATCAATTAATCACCCATATATGAAATGTAGTGAAATGGATTTGTATAATGCTAATGAATGAATATGCCATTTTGTATATTTCTTTGTTATTGCACTATATAGTCAATGGTCTTCTAAACATCATTTTTGATATTCATGTAGTATCTATCCTATATGTTTGATTGTACTTTGTAAAATTCATTTTAATGAATGAATGAATCATATTTTTGATGTTTAATGATATTTGGTATCTTATTGCCATTAGAGAAATTTCTGAGTTTTTCTTTGAGACTCAAACACCCTAGTAGACTTCTCCAAAAATCACCTACTAACTATACAAGTCTTTTATTGGACAAGGATTTTGCCATGACAGACCCAACTATTCATTATCCCTGTGTGTGCATGTGAGTATTTTTAGATAGATCATAAGCATACCCCATATGTCAATCAGGACTCTTTCAACCCATATGTGAGATAGGGTTCCTCATACGATCGTATCATCCTTGTTTTAGATTTGATTAGACTTATGCAACTAGACAATCCTAGGTACCTAGAGCTAGATAATCTTGCAAATTGATCAGGTCTACCCCTCCAAATGCATGCCATACTCTTTCAACCCATTGCTACATTTAGGGATCACCCAATAGAACTACCCCTTCGATTACAGGTAGGACTCTTCCAACCTGTTACTGTGATCGTGGATCACTCTATGTCTTTTAAAAGGTGGAAAATCCAGGGATTCAAGTTCTCACCCTTCTTACTTGCTCATATGTAGTGATAAAAATCACTGTTAGTCCACGTGTTATCGTTTTCTTTGAGCAAGGGATTTTTATAGTGCTTTTGATTCACTATGTCATGTTACATTTGATTTGAACTTGGTATTTTGAAATTTGCACTTTAAACTTTGTAAATTTAGGATTTATAGGGGAAATTCTTTTCCTTTTGCCAAAGTTCACCTTTCTAAACTGACTATTTACAATATAAGTAGGTCATGAAGCCCATCTCTCTAGATACCTAAGACTTCTTTTGTAACTTTCATCATCTCTTGTCTTAGAAGGATTTTATATTGTTTTGCTTAGTGACGAGATTCTGATATGTTGAAGCACTATCCCAACTAATGACCTTGTCTATAACAACAAAGCAAGCTTTCTACAATACCTGAAGAACCCACTAGGTATGGCTGAGTGACTGGAAAACTTAATATACATACATATTTCTCTACAACAAGTATCGTGTATGAATGTAATGAATTATGATAAATGCAAGGGTGCATGATTGAAACACAAATGTGCGATCATTTGTAAGATTTTGATATACAAATTACATTCTACTATGGAATGCAATGAATGAAAAATGCCTAAATGCAATATGATGATGTGAATGCATGTATGAAAATGCAAACTGCAAATGCAAATGTTTTTGAATTTTAAGCATTTCCATTTTTTTTGGAATTTTATATATTTTCAAAATTTTATACATTTTTGAGCTTTCATATTTGACCAAATGATGAGTACATGTCCTCAGAGCTTTTAAATATGACCAAATGATGAAGAACTTCCTTTGGAGATTTTACTTGACCATACTACTCAACAAAGAGCTTAGGGCATTTTGGCATGACCGAGCAGTTGAGGCAAAACCCTCAAAGATTTTGGGTTGACTAAAGGGTTTATAGATGCCTTTGGTGCATTTACTTGACCAAGCTTCTCAATTCGATAACTCGGAGCCTTTTGGGATGACCAAGCGGTTGTGGATAAATCCATAGAGCTTTTGGGTTGACCAAAGGGCTTATAGATGCCTTTGGTGCCTTTACTACACTCTCAAGCATATAAGGCCTTAAGATAGATGATATTGAGAGGCTCAAGCTCTTCTACACCCTCTAGTGACTTTAGGAAATAGGTACCTGGACCAATATTTTTAGATATGATGTAAGGCCCTAGCCAATTAGCCATAAATTTGTCTCACATATCAGGCGACAAATTCAAGTTCTATCGGTTGTCTTTCAACACAAGATCCCTAACTTCAAAGTCTCTCTGGTGGACTTTGACATTGTAAGCTCATTTTAATCACTCTTGATAAATATGAAGATTATTGAGGGCATTCACGTGAAATTCATCAAGCAACATCAATTGATCGAGGTGAGATTGCTATGCGATGTCATCATTGATGAACACTTTCAATGCGATGCGCAACATTGGAATTTCCAACTCTAAGGGCATAATAGCCGTAGTGCCATATACTAGTGAAAATGACGTTGCACCAATAGTCATCCGAATGCTAGTCCTGTAAGACCATAATGCAAGGGGTAGCTGTATATGCCAATCCTTATGGTGTTCTTACACCGTCTCTTTCAAGATGGCTATCATAGTATTTTTTGAGGCCTCAGCCTACTCGTTTGCTTACGGATAATATGGAGTTGCAAGACTATGTTTAATGCGGTATTTAGATGTTAAAGCCCACACAGTTTTATTCTTAAAAGAAGTTCCATCATCCCAAAGCATTTTGGATGGTATCCCAAAATGACATATGATATGCTCAAGAATAAATTCTATGATGCAAGCTCCAGTGGTTGTTGTAAGGGGAATAGCTTCCACCCACTTTGTAAAATTCTTAGTATCCATGATAATGAATGTATTTCGGCCTGGCGATGGAGGAGAAATATTGCCAATAATATCTAGTCCCCATTGAGCAAATGGCCAAGCTGCATGAATGGGATGTAAGGCCTATGATGGCAAGTGCGTAATATTAGCATGATTCTGACATTTAATGCATTTTTTGACATACACATTACAATCCTTCTCCATAGTGGGCCAATAATAACCCATGCGAAGGATGCATTTGATGATAGCCATGCCACTGAAATGGCCACTACATGTACTGTCGTGAGCTTCTAAAATTACCCAAGATGACTCTTGGGGCTCAAGGCATTGAAGGATAACTCCTTCGTAGTTGCATCAGTACAAAATGTCTCCTATAAGGACATACTTAGTTGCTTTCTATTTTAATGTGCGTCTTGCAGCATGCGACAATCCCTCTGAGATCATACCAAGTTTTAAGAAGTCTTGAATTTGCAACATCCAGCTTTGAAAAGCCTCAGATTTGACTGCGAAGACAACTTGCTCCCCCTATGTATTTAACTTTGTAAATGTAGACTAGGAAACAACCTTATGGTGAATGGTAGTACCACTCACCGTAGGACTCTAAGAATGATTCCTAGGGTTCCTGCTTAAGAAAGTCTTCCACTCTATGAAACCAATTAGCTATTGGTTCCACAACAATAAAGTTGATTGAATATTTGTTACCAAAGGTTACACACTCTGCTGCTAGGTGCGAGAGCGTTCTAATATGGATGGTAGTAAAATCGGAAAACGGATTCTAAGGGATCAAGGACCCCAAATATGCCATGGTTTCTATGAACCTATTTGATGAACGAGGGATTGCATTGATGTCATACCATTCGAATTTTTCTAGGTAAGTGGCAACAAGATATTTGTAGGCTTTCGGCATGGGAAATCAACACTGAAATAGCCCCTTAACTTGGTTAACTATGAGTAGATAATTGCAAAAAATGTTCAATATTTTAATACCCATGGCGATGGCTGTGTGGAGGCCCAAAATTAGTTCTTCGTACTCAGCATTATTTTTGGTGCACAAAAAGTTTAACTTGAATGACAAGGGCATTGGAGCTCCATGTGGCATGAAAAACACTATTCTTGCACCACCCCCTTGCTTACACTTTGAACTGTCAAAGAAAAATGTCATATCAGCATTATTCTCTGGTTCTTCGGGTTTGAGAGCTTCAGATATAATTCATCTAGAAGCTCAATTGTTAGAGGTCTAATGTTGGACAATGGTGCCTCAGCCAGTTGATCGACTATGACTTGTCCCTTGATGGACTTTTGGATGATGAATTCCAAATAGAATTCTATCAATAGCAAGATCCACTTTGCAGTATGTGTGTTATGATATGTCTTGCTTGTCATATACTACAAAGGATTCTATTTTGATATAACATATGTCGTATGACTTAGCATGTGATGCTGTAATTTATTGGTAGTGAACACCACTACTAAACAAAGCTTCTCCACATATGCATATCCTGACTTATAACTCACCAAGGTGCGACTGATGTAATATATGACTTGCTATTTTCCTTGCACATTCTTTTGGGATAACATGATCCCTAATATAAAATTGGTTGCCGATATATATAACAAAAAAGGCACATCTGGCCTTGGTGGAGCTAGTACTGGTGGCATTGCCAGGTATTGCTTAATATCAACAAAGGCTACTTGGCAGTCCTTATCCCAATCAAATGTGACCCCCTTGTGTAGTAGTTGATTCATGGGTCAACATTTATATGATAATTGAGCGATGAATCGCTTTATGTACACTAATTTTCCCTAAAGGCTTCTTAGTTATTTGATATTATTGGGAGGACACATCTCTAGAATAGCCTTGAAATTTACTAGGTCTACTTTGATGCCTCATTTAGAAATGATGAATCCCAAGAGTTTACCTAAAGTTACACCAAATACACACTTCTTAGGATTAAACCTGACATTACGCTCTATCAAGCGATCGAAGACCTTCCTTAAGACCTCTACATGCTCTGCTCGCAACGACTTAGCTAGTAAGTCATTGATATAATATTCTAAGATTTTATGCATGTAGTCATGAAAGATATATGTCATAGCCTACTGATATGTGGCACTATAATTTTTAAGACCGAATGGCATAACTTTGTAGAAAAATGTTGCCCATGGCATTATAAACATAGTTTTATGTTGATCTTCGGGTTTAATCCAAATCTAATTGTTTCCATAAAAATTGTCAATAAGGGAGAGCAATTCATGACCTACAGTAGCATCCACCAGAGCATCGATATTTGGAAATGAAAATAATTCTTTGGGTGTTGCCTTATTGAGATCTCTAAAATTTGTACAAATATGGATCCTTCCATATGGCTTTCCTACAGGTACCATATTGGACACCCATTCTGGATAGTCAATGGATATGACAAACTCTAAGTACAACAACTTTTGGAACTTGTCTTTCACCATTAAGGCTAATTTTGGATACATTTTTTTGAGTTTTTTCTTGAATGGCTTATTTGACAGATCTAGCGAAAAGTTATGAGTAACCAATTTCGGATATAGACCCGACATGTATTTGTAAGTCCAAGCAAAGAGATAAGGTCTCTATTTTAGTAGAGGGATGATGCTATCACACTCATCCGGAGTGAGACTCTCTCCATATCTAACCTTCTTTGGATTGGTGGGATCTTTACTGATATCCACATCGAAGGTTTTCTCTACTGACATATGTGATCCCTCCTCAAGCTGGTGATGCGTAGGAATTAGATGGATGTCATCATTCGGGTTCACATGTTCCTCATGGGAAGCACCCTCAGTGTGATAAACATCATAAGCATAGCCTGGTGCAAAATGAAATGGTTGTAGCATTTCTTCATTAGGGAAGAAATATTTAGGCTAGACCGATGAGTCAGCATGATACCAATCAATAGAATCCATGTTTAGATGTAGTGGTTTAGGCGTATCTGATGGATTGTAGAGTGGAGTGGTCAAATCAATGGAGACCATATTGATGGAATGGAATTGATCTCTAGAACCACATGGACAAAACTCTATATCTAAAGTGTAGCTTTTGTACCCAATATTTGGATCGAATGGTACAGGCACAAACAAATCCTCTCTGTGGATCCTCCTGGTGCACTAGCTACAAAATGGGATCTCTCAACTCAAGGATATCAGTGTACATCGATGGATGAGGAAATAGTTCTTGATACATCTCTTCGAGCTCTCTTCTTTCCCTTATGTTGCGATGGAGATTAATCTCTCGATGCAAACCTACAACTGTAATAAGTGGAGGATGTCAAGGTGGAGGCCTATTATGTAGGTGATGAGGTCCCAAATAGGACATATCCAATGAATCCTCATCATCATTGTACAAATACAATCTGTCACTTCCCCCCTATTCTAAGGGGTGATCTACCAGATGTGGCCCCATGTATCTGATTTTGCGGTCACTATCATCACTATCTGAATAAATATGATAGAACAATCGTATATATGATACTGCCATGTAAACTAGTGTTGCTTCTTCCTTAGAGCACTCATTTTTGGGAGAGACTTCCTCCATAACATGCTCCAATTCCCTAGGTAATATATATTATGGATACAAAATCTTGGAATAGGTCGACTCATCTACATCACTGTGGTCATTACAATGGATGGACCACTATATTATGTCTATGAACAATGTGATATTATCTATATGAGGCCTTAAATAGGCCTCCTCTATCTCATATTCATAATCACTATCGACTATGAAGTGCTCATTCATCTCTTCCACTTGTTCCATAGGAAGCAGATGGTGTATAAATGCTAGACCTGGAAAGTTTGGCTTGATTTCCTCCTTAGATTGAACATCATTTGAGGACTCATCATCTACATCATAACTAGGTCCATTTATTTTGGATGTGGACTCCTCTCCATCATCATCACAAATATGTCCTAGCTCAAGATCGTCTATAATAGTCAAGTTATGCCCCTGCATACCAGTTTTGTTAGTAGCATTATAGATTTGGTTACCTAGGATGCCTCTGGGGTTGTCCTCTAAGGACCCATCATGATATGAACTGGGTGTCCCTATGGTAACAAAAAATACTATCTGACGAGTCCTCCAAAATTTGGAAGTATTAGGGTGATATGGATTAAAATCCACATCATCCCCTAGACTCAGGTACATGTGATATGAGGATGTAACAAGCAAATTGTCATGATCCTATACCTGTAACCCTAACCCAAAACTTTCAGTAGCTAATTGATAATGAGGTTCGAGTGGAGTCCTATGTCCTTGTTCAAAAAGACCAAGGTTGTTTCCATGCCAATGATATGACTCAAAAATGCACATGGCATATTTTGGGTTAGAAATATAGTGCACATTCATAGAGAATGGCTCGTCATCATCCTCATCTATGGATATTCTAATGGATGCTTTATATAGCCCTACGTAGATGAAGTTTGTTTGGTTGGGTGGCTCACCCAACGGTACTACATATCCAATAAAAAATTGATGGGTTTGGGGTCGGTCCATCTCTTGTGCAGTCTTCAAGATAGGTTCAAGTTCAAAAGTAACATTTTGCACAAGATACTAACCTAACCCTGTTCTAGCTAGATGAATGATCACCTGTGGTGTAGATGACCCTACTAAAGATGCAGGTGAAGCAGGCTGAGGTGCCTCCTCGAATTTGTATTAAGGTTCTTCCACATCCATGGGAGTGGGAGACTCATTGATGACTGGTCTGGGCATATGATCTTCTAATTTCTCACTCAATTTTACCTTTAGCTTCTTGTCTTACTGATGCATTATTGATGTAGTCAATTTTAGAGAAGTTGCAATCGTATTCTCAGATCTGTGTGACACAAAATTTGATGGTTGAGCAAGGGCTGCTGGTTTACCTCTTGGAATCTTAACCGACAAAGTAGGATAAATATCCAAGTGCATCAATTGGAGTACAAAACTCCCAAGCAAATCTTCTAGGTTCATGAACTTGAATGGTTCTTCATTTGAGGACATTACGTGAACCTATCCCTCATGAATGTACATCATGCATTGATTCAAAATCAAGGGGATGCAATGTATTTCACGAATCCAAGGCCTTTCGAGCAAAATGTTGTACTACATGGTTGTTAGTCTTACAATGACATTGAGAGGGGGGGTGAATCAGTGTAGCTCTATAAACTTAAATTTACATATCTTAATACCACAAATTAAAACTTATTACTAGATACAGCAAGTATAACAAACAAGCATCACACAACACAAGATTTAACGAGGTTCACCAATGTGGCTACTCTAAAAAAATTGACTGCTTGGATTACCATATAAATCTAGCCTTTGCAAAGCACCAAATTTACAATCAATTTACCAACACTAACTGGAAGGAGCACCAACCCCTAATTTATCTACACAAATAGAAAGGAGAACCAACCCCTAATTTACCAAAGACCAACTAGAAGGAGCACCAACCCCTAATTTATTTGCACCAAAATAAAGGAGCACCAACCCCTAATTTATCTTTGATTTTGCAAGACCCTGACTGGTCTTCTTCACCTTTGTGTTCTCTATGCACTCTGCTCTATCTGCACAATCACTTTGCACACTCTACTTCATTATAGTCAAACTTCACGATCGTCTTCTCCATTTTGCACAATATGCTCTCTTTGCAAATTTTGCACTTAGCATGATTCGACACGGCTTGCTCTCTGCACACAATGACTGTATTTCACACACATTCAACCATATTCTCAATTTTCCAAACAACCCTCCTTTTATAACAATATTTTTTATGATGAAAACCCTAATCTTAGTCGGTTGTAAATCCTAATCTAGTCAGATTTCATAACAACTGTAAACCCTAATTTTAGTTGATTGTCATCGGTCTTCATCGGCTTCAACTCAAGAAGATTTTTGGTTTATCCATCACTTGATGATTTCATTTTGGACAGACCCTGTAACTGCAATACTAACTTTTGATCACTCTTTGTATTTCAGCAGTATGAAATCACTCTGTAACTGCCCCTGTAAATATCGTAATGATGTCGGTCCATTGTCATACTTCTCATTTTAGTCGGGTTCTCATTCTTGACTTGCGCATTTACGACCTATCATGAAATCATGGCATTTCTCCCTCTGTAGCTTCTTTTGTTGATGTTTCCGTGAAAATATAACATGTCATGATATCACAACACATTTGCCTCCATACACCTTCTCTATTCTTTTGTCGCGATATCATGACATTTCTGTCTCCGTAGACTTTATATTTTCTTTTGTCATGATATCATGACATTTTTGCCTCTGTATACTTCGTCTTTGCTTTTGTCATGATATCATGACATTTCCACTTTCGTATACTTTGTCTTTGCTTTTGTCGTGATATCACGACACTTCTACTTCCATAGACTTCGATTTTTCTTTTGTCATGATATCGTGACACTTCTGCCTTCGTAGTCTTCAACTTAGCTTTTGTCATGAAATCGTGACACCTTTTCCTGCTTTCTCTTTCTCTTCCAACATGTCACAAAATTTTGATAGTTTTTCCACTTGCCTTTTTCTCTTCCAACATGTCGAAAAATCGTGACAGTTTTTCCTGCTTTTTCTCTCTCTTCCAACATGTCATGAAATCATGACAGTTTTTCCTATTTTTTCTCTCTCTTCCAACATGTCACAAAATCATAACAGTTTTCCCTACTTTTTCTCTCTTCCAGCATGTCGTGAAATCGTGATAGTTTTTCTTGCTTTTTCTCTCTTCCAACATGTCACAAAATCATGACAGTTTTTTTGTTTTTTCTCTTTCTTCCAACATGTCACGAAATCGTGACAATTTTTCTTGCCTATTGTATATGTCGCGATATCACGACACTTTTTTTACTTGTCTTTTTTCTTTGATATTTTGCATATGGTTCACATCGGTCTTCTTGGAAAATCATTGTACATACTCTAAATAACCTTTGAACTCTTGTCTTTTGCATCTGAATAGATTTTGAACTTCCTGTCCACTACATCAACAGATCTATTTGACTATGTTGACAACAATGACAATAATGTTGTTGCACCTTGCTCAACAATCTCCCCCTTTGGAATTGTTGGCAACACGTGCAATTTTTTATAACTCTTCTCCCCCTTTCACAATAATACCAAAGGGCTACTACAGACTCCCCCTGAGTCCATGCACAAAATTCTTAGGCAAAATTTATTACACAACAAAAATCATGAACATGAGCAAAAATATAATCAAATACTTAAATGCTCCCCTTGAGAATGTGATCTCTATAGCTAGTCAATTCTTGGGAAGTGTGACCAGTCTCAATTTATTGCGAAGGTACTCAAAAATTTCCTAGGGCAATGGTTTTATCAAGATATCTGCTACTTTCTCTGTAGTTGGAACAAAATCCAACTTATCCTTACCTTCTGCAACTTTTTCCTTTAAAAATTGATACCTAATAGCAATGTGTTTTGTGCGTGAATGCATAACCAGATTCTTGGAGATGTTAATGGCACTGGTGTTATCACACTTAACTAATATTGACTCACTGAAGTTAATACCAATATCTTTCAGGGTTTGTTTCATCCATAATACCTGCGTACAACATGTTGTCACTGCAATATATTTTGCCTCTACTATCGATAAAGAAACTGACTCTTGTTTCTTACTGTGCCACGCGACCAATCTATCTCCAATATAGAATGCACCTCCACTAGTACTCTTTCTGTCATTGACACCTCCTGCCCAATCTACATCTAAATATGAAATAAAGGTTAAGTCTTTACCTTTCAGATACCATAACCCATACTCCATAGTACCCTTGAGGTTTCGAAGAATCCTCTTCACTGCTGTCACATGAGTCTCCTTGGGATTAGCCTGAAATCATGCTACCATGTATATTGCCTGTAAAATATCTAGTCTGGTAGATGTCAGGTATAGTAAGCTCCCAATCATAGATATGTACATGGTTTGATCAATAGGTGGAGATTTGTCATCCTTGCTCAACTTGCAGCCTGTCATCATGGGAGTGCTAACTAGATTACAATCCTCCATTGTGAAATTTTTTAACATCTCTTTCACATATTTAACTTGAGAAATAAATATGCCATTCTTATTTTTATTAACTTGCAACCCGAGGAAATATGAAAATTCATCGATCATTGACATTTCAAATTATTTTTGCATCTTATTTTCTAAATCTTTACATGACTCATCTTTGCTACTGCCAAATATGATATCATCTATGTATACAACAAGAACAATAAGATGCCCATTTTCTATTTTGACATACAAATTACTATCCACCATACCTTTCTTAAACCCTTGTTGAGTGAGATAGTTGTCTAGCCTTGCATACCATGCTTAGGGTGCCTGTTTTAAGCCATATAATGCTTTCTTCAACTTGCAAACCAAGTTGGGATCATCACCAAGTTGGAAAACATCTGGTTGCTCAATATAAACCTATTCTTCAATTTTCCCATTCAAAAATGCTGATTTCACATCCATTTGATAAACTTTGAAATTCTTGTAGACTGCTAAAGCCAGAAACATTCTAATTGCCTCTAGTTTAGCTACTAGTGCAAAAGTTTCCTCAAATTCAATGCCTTCAACTTGTGCATAACCCTTACATACCAATCTTGCTTTATTTCTGACTATCTGTCCATCTTCATTCAATTTGTTTCAAAAAATCCATTTAGTCCCGATTATATTTTTATTTCCAAGTCTAGGTACTAACTTCCAAGTTTTGTTTTTCTCGATCTGATCTAATTCTTCATTTATTGCCTTCATCCAACTTTCATCTTTGCTTGCATCAACAACATTTTTGTGCTCAATGTTGGATAATAGAGAGTAGTAACTTACTACTCTTCTTCTTGTCTGAACACCAACTTTGGCGTCTCCAATTATTTGCTCTCTAGGATGATTTTTCTACCAGCTGCCTATTTTGAATTTCTCATTTTCTTCCACTTTTGAATCACAACTTAAATCATCTGAGTCAATTTTTTGTATCTTTTTCATTTCGTTTTCCTCATCTCTTTCAATAACCTCTTCATAAATTGGGTAGTTCTTTTCATAGATAATTACTCGTTCTCTACCTTCATCAAATTTAACATCGACACTGTCCACAATTTTCTTTAGCCTCTTGTTGTAGCATTTGTAAGCTTTGGTTTTTGATGAATAACCAACAAAAATACCTTCATCCGCTCTATCTTCAAACTTACCAAGATTATCTTCAGTTCTTTTGATGTAGCACTTGCTGCCAAAAACTTTGAGGTATTTTACTATTGCCTTTTTACTGAACCACAACTCATAAGGAGTTTTGATTTCATGTGTTCTCAGCATGTATCTATTTTGGATATACACCACAGTATGGACTGCTTCTTTCCAAAATTTGTCTGCTACTCTGCTTTTAGCCAACATAGTCCATGCCATTTCCTGCATTGTTTTGTTCTTTCTTTCTACCAGTCCATTCTGCTAAGGTGTCTTCGCTACTGAAAATTGTCTCCTAATACTGTATTTTCATAGTACTCTGTAAACTCCTCTGAAATGAATTCTCCTCCTCTATATGATCTTAAACATTTGATCCTCCTTCATGTTTCATTCTCAACTTGTTTTTTGAAAATCTTGAATATTTCAAAATCTTCTGATTTATGCTTCAAGAAAAGTATCCATGGCATTCTAGAATAGTCATCAATGCACAACATAAAATATTTGTCACCATTTATGGTTTGTGTTCTCACGGGTCCACATAAATCAATGTGTATTAGTTCCAAAGGTTTGCTTGTGTAGTAATATTTTGTTTTGAATGTGACTCTAGTTTGCTTCCCCTTTTGGCATGAAGCACAAATGTTGTTTGCAGGTTTTTTGATGGTGAGAATATCTCTCACTACCCTTTTTGAGTTGATTTTTACTAGATTATCAAAACTGATATGACCGAGTCTCTTGTGCCACAACCAACTTTCTTCTTCTTGTCCAATAAAACAAGCTCCTTCTGAGGTCTCTGAGAGTGTGTACAGGTTTCTAGATGTCCTTGATCCAGTTGCTATCAATTTTCCATTGTTTGTTTTTCTGACTTCACAACCATGCTTCTTAAAAACTACTTCATGACCTTTATCACAAATCTGACTTACGCTCAACAAGTTATGTTTCAAACCATCCACAAACAAGACTTCTTCTGACTTAATTTTTTTGTCACTAATTTTAATTGAACCTTTGCCAACTATCTTAGCTCCATCATTATTTCCAAACTTTACTGAACCACCTTCATATTTTTGTAACTTCTCAAATTTTTGTTTGTCACCTGTCATATGACTGGAGCATCCACTATCAAGTATCCATGGTACATATTTATTTTGTGCTTTAAATGTTGTTTGTACGATTAAGGATTCGTTTTCTTCCTTAAGTCGCTCTTTTTCTTTCCACTCCGTTTTGATAGTAGTTTTGGGCTCTTGTTTTGCCTTTCCCTTATCAATAGCTTGTGCATGTTTTTCAAGAAGTTTTCTATTTTGTCTCATCCTATTTGGTTGAAATTTTCTTCCCTAAAATTGATTTTATGCAAATGTACTTCTATAGTTTCTTGCAACATGCCCAAAATTATGACAGTTATAACATTCTGCTGTATAATCCATCAAAGGAGAAAAAACATTTCTACTGGTGAAATTCCTTGGTCTTACATTATATTTGTAGTCTAAGATTTTATATCCATAGCCATTGCATTAAAATAGAAACCAGAAAAGGGATAATTGAACCTGGGTGATGGTCTTTGCCATGTTTTCATAGGAGCCATAGGTCTTCTTCTTCTTTGATGTGTGACATTGGTGAATCCATCATTGTCAATTCTCATTTTGTGCCTGGCATTATTGCTTTCTTTTGCATGAGATGTTTTTCCTTGATCAACCTATTTCTTATCTTCATTATTTATGGATTCTATATTTTTGGCCTTTGATCCATTTGATGATTCTCCTTCGACAAAACCTAGACCAAATTTGATGCTTGTAGGCCTTTGGTCATTTATAATCTTATCCAGCTTCATAGAAATTTCTTCGCATTTGTGATAGCAACTAATTTTGTGATTCATCTCTTCTATCTGTGTTCGTAAACCAACATTCTCTTCTTCTAGTTTGCAACAATAATCTATTTTCATGGTAATTTGTACTTCGAGATCTTTAGATATTTTCTTGTATTTTTTGGTCTATACTTTCAGACTGGTTATGATTTCGTTTGCATCATCTTTTTTGAAATTTTCTTATTCTTTTTCCTCTCTATTTTCCACTCTTTAAGTGTAGAGATCAACTCACCTTCTAGATCTACTTCAGACTTAGGGTTTTCACCACATACTTCAGTGTTCACTCCTTTCTTTTTTGATTTTACTTCTTCAAATGCCATGAAAAGAGCTTCACCACCTACCATTGTGTTACTTCCAAGATCACCCTAGCCGGTTAAGCTTATACAAGAACTTAGCTCTAATACCAATTGTTAGTATTACAACGACACTGAGAGGTGGGGTGAATTAGTGTAGCTCTATAAACTTAAATTTATAGCTCTTAATATCGCATCAATTAAAACTTATTACTAGATATAGTAAGTATAACAAACGAGCATCACAAAATACAAGATTTAACGATGTTCACCAATGTGGCTACTCCTAAAAATTGACTGCTTGGACTACCATCCAAATCCAGCCTTTGCAAAGCACCAACTTTACAATCAATTTACCAGCACCAATTGGAAGGAGCACCAACCCCTGATTTATCTGCACCAACAGAAAGGAGCACCAACCCTTGATTTACCAGCACCAACTAGAAGGAGCACCAACCCTTGATTTATCTACACCAATAGAAAGGAGCACCAACCCATGACTTATCTTTGCTTTTGCAAGACCCTGATTGGTCTTCTTCACCTTTGCATTCTCTGCGCACTCTTCTCTCTCTGCATAATCACTTTGCACACTCTGCTTTGTTACAGTCAAACTTCATGATCATCTTCTCCCTTTTACACACTTTGCTCTCTTTGCAAATTTTACACTTAGCATGATTTAACACGACTTGCTCTCTGTGCACAACTATCGTATTTCACACACATTCAACCATCTTCTCAATTCACCAAACAACCCTCCTTTTATAATAATATTTTTTATGATGAAAACCCTTATCTTAGTCGATTGTAAATCCTAATCTTAGTCAAATTTCATAACAACTGTAAACCCTAATTTTAGTCTATTGTCATCGGTCTTTGTTGGCTTCAACTCAAGAAGATGTTTGGTTTATCCATCACTTGATGATTTCATTCTGGATAGACCCTGTAACCACCATACTGAATTTTGATCACTCTTCATATTTTAGCAGTATGATATCACTCTATAACTGCTCCTATAAATGTCATAGTGATGTTGGTCCACTGTCATACTTCTCATTTTAGTCGAGTTCTCCTTCTTGACTTGTGCATTTACGACCTGTCATGAAATCATGACATTTTTGCCTCTATAGCTTCTTTTGTTGCTGTTGCTACAAAAATATAACATGTCACAATATCGCAACACTTTTGCCTCTGTACACTTTATTTATTCTTTTGTCATGATATCATGACATTTTTTCCTCTGTAGAATTTGTATTTTATTTTGTCATGATATCACAACATTTCTGCCTTCGTATACATTGTCTTTGCTTTTGTCACGATATCGTAACATTTCTGCCTCCATATACTTCATCTTTGCTTTCGTCGTGATATCACGACACTTCTGCTTCCATAGACTTTGACTTTACTTTTGTTGTGATATCATGACACTTCTGCCTCCATAGTCTTCAACTTAGCTTTTGTCACAAAATCGTGACACTTATGCTTTCGTACTTTACTTATTTACTTTTTTGTCACAAAATTGTGACACTTCTACCTTTGAAGTCTTCTCTGCTTTTGTCATGAAATTGTGACACTTATGCTTCCATATATTACTTCTTTGCTTTTGTCATGAAATCATGAAACTTCTGCTTCTGAAGTCTTGATTTCTGCTTTTGTCACAAAATTGTGACAGTTCTGCTTCCGTACGCTTCCTCTCTTTCTTTTGTCACAAAAATGTGACATGTTGCGATATCACGACACTTTTCAAACTTACTTTCTCTTCTATTTTAGTCGTGAATGCGACATGTCATGATATCGTGACATTTTTCAAACTTACTTTCTCTCTCCTATTTTAGTCGCAAGAATGCAACATGTCGTGATATCATGACACTTTTCAAACTTACTTTCTCTCTCCTATTTTAGTCGTAAAAATGCGACGTGTCGTAAAATCATGACACTTTTCTTACTTGTTCTCTTTCTTCGAACTTGTCATGAAATCATGACACTTTTTCCTACTTTCTCTTTCTCTTCCAACATGTCACGAAATCGTGACAGTTTTTCCACTTGCCTTTTTCTCTTCCAACATGTCACGAAATCGCAATAGTTTTTCCTGCTTTTTCTCTCTCTTCCAACATGTCATGAAATTGTGATAGTTTTTCTTGCTTTTTATCTCTCTTCCAACATGTCATGAAATCGTGACAGTTTTTCCTGCTTTTTCTCTCTCTTCCAACATGTGAAATTGTGATAGTTTTTCCTGCTTTTTCTCTCTTCCAACATGTTGCGAAATCGTGATAGTTTTTCCTACTTTTTCTCTCTCTTCCAACATGTTGTAAAATCATGACAATTTTTCTTGCCTGCTGTATATGTCACGATATCACGACACTTTTATTACTTGTCTTTTTTCTTTGATATTTTGCATATAGGCCACTTCGGTCTTCTTGTAAAATCACTGTACATACTCTAAATAACCTTTGAACTCCTATCTTCTACATCTAAAGAGCTTTTGAACTTCCTATCCACTGCATCAACAGATCTATTTAACTATGTTGACAACAATGACAATACTATTGCTGCACCTTGCTCAACAATGGCACCCTCTATCATGTGACACATCATAGAGATGGTCCTGAGTCCCACCTGAATAGGTAGAACAATTGTACCAACCGTCGAGCATAGTGCATCGTTAAATGCTCTCAATGTAAATGTGGTAGGCACAATGTGTGATTTTGGCAACTTGAGATGGCTCAGCACCTTGGTCGTAATTATATTGATCAAGGACCTAGTGTCGATCAAGACCCTTTTGAAAGGTATGTGGTTAACACATGCGATAATATGCAATGGTGGGTAAGCCATAATAGTAAGAACCATATTCACTTCATGATCATAAAATTGTATCATGGGTTCCTGACACTGTTGTATATGTCCCACAAAATTTGTAAATGCATGCGCATCTTGGGACTGTACCTCAATGGACCTTAGATTATCCATAAGAGTCTCCCTGTGTCTAGGGGACTTTTGAATAAGCTCATATATTGACAACTTCATAGGAGTTATTTGCAAGTTCTGAACTAACCTGCTCCTTATGGTCACCATCGATCTAGTTGGTGGGCATGGAATATTCTGAGCTAGTCGTTGATCTGGCATAGCTTGTATTCTAACGGGAGCATGAGGTTGATTTGGTTGATAATACATCCCGTGTCTAGTAAAAATATTGACCATACCTACAAACTCTTGGGTAGGTGGTATGAATCTCATTTGATTGACCTGGTCGAAATTGTTATGAGGCACCTCATAATTAGGTAGTGGATTCTTGAAAATCCCCATGTGTCTGTTATCGAGCACCTATGGATTTCTTGGTACTACAAGCTCTCCTTTTTCTATCATGTTCTACATATTCTGTTTGAAGTACCAACATGTCTCGATGTCGTGGCTCTTCGATCTATGGAATATGCAGAATAGATCCTCTTGATGCCACTTTGACTTTGGCACATTCAGATAGACTAATTTGACCTTGGGCAATCTTATGGCCTTGGCCTCGCACAGTTGATGAAAATCGAAGTCATCAATTCTGTCAGAGGTGTGAACTAGCCAAGTGGTCACTTTTATCTATTTTTACCCTTATAATTGTTTTTGTGCATCTCATAATGCACAAGAGAAGGTTGGGCTTGATAATTAGGCTTGTGTTGTACCTTGTCCTCTCCTCCAAGATTTAGTACTACTTGATTCACATGGGCTTGCTTACCCTATTGCTTTGTAGTACTCTTTTTAAACCCCTATGTCTTGGACTTAAGCTTCAAGTTGCCTTCTTACAACTTGATGTCCTCGATCACCTTGGATTGTGCCAAAGATTTCTCGAATGTATCATACTGCTACAACTGCAACAATAACAAGATGTGCTTGGCATAACTCTTTGTAAAAATTTGGGTTAGTTTTGCTATAGAAATAGGGAATGGTAGCTTTTCCATTATTCTATGCCATATATTTTCATATTCATCGATGGGCTCATCATCGCACTGAGCTAGCACAACAAAATCAAAAATGTTGGCCTATTTCTTGATGCCAAATGAATAGCATTCAATAAATTCATCAACTAACTTCTCAAAACTAGTAATACTGTGTTTCTTCAATTGGTTGAACCACTCTCAGGCCAGTCCAGAGAGTGTCATAATGAAGGTGTGCAACAAGGCATCATGACTCTCTATCTGGAAACAAGCATCTAGAAAAATCATAACATGCTCTTAGGCATCCTCATAACCATTGAATTTTTCTAACTTGAGCATATCAAAATACTCTGGATATGGAGGCGTAGGCACCAAGGGGTCTAGAGATTCATTTTTTATTTTCCTTAGTGTTGGCTTTTGAATAGTCACACCTTGCCTCTCTATTTCTTTGACCTTATTGACCAAAACCTTGTACACCTCATAAGACAAAAGGTCCTCCTCCCTAAGCTAACGTGGAGAAGGTTTATGAGGTAATGTATTCTTTAAGGGAGATGGAGGAAGTGGCTCTTCCTCATCCTCAAGTTGGTAACTCTTAGGATACTTTTGATCGTATCCATGTACATCTACATGCTCATGCTGCCTCTATCTAAGATCATTGAGCAATGACAGTCACTCCCTCTATTAGGCACTGACATGAGTATGAGCGTCTATGTGCTCCTCATGCATAACAGCTAAGGACACAACCCTCCTATGCACATGCTCTCTATGCTCCTATGGAGGGTATAGGCTAGCCCTGGCTAGCCGATCCTCCTACTCTATGCACTCCTTCTAAGATAGAATATGCTTCTCACACATGTGCTACTCATATACCCTCTGTCATAGGAGCCTTTGCGCTTGAATATTTTCCTCTTCAATATGCTACCTCTCTAGGTGAGCATCCTCCAATTGATCTTGTAGGAGTTGATGACTTTGCTCAGACACCATTATATGTGATCTGTTGATCTAGTCAACCATGGGAGGCCTCTGGTGTATATGCTCTATGCAATATACCTTATGGGTTCTATATCCATTAGACAGATGTGTTGCACCTTTACCTCTATCTATGAAGATGGCATCAATGTCTTATTGTGCTCTAAACTATGAACCACCATGTGTGGATGGTGGACATGTGGCATGAGGGCACTTAGAAGCCTCTCCATGCTCTCTAGTGATCATGATACAACTACTGCTATGCTTACTCGAAGCATGAGTGGGTGGAGCTGTAGGCTTACAACCTAGCTACTGAATAACACTACCTATACCATATAATTTTCTATACCTCCACCACTCATGCGATGGTATTCCATTAGCTCCCACATTTGATATATCAATGGTGATATTGCGTGGTGGGCCATGCGCAGGAGTATGAGTAGACCTGCGCTCAAAAAGGAGACCGTCTACCTACCCTTGAATGGGCGAACCTCTATTTCTTATATACTCAAAATGTGGGGGTATAGTACACCCTATAAAATTAGTGTAGATGGGTACCAATTTGGTCCCCTACACAACATACTCTTTGGTTGATCTCGTGGATGTGCATGCACTACGATCTCGATAATGGCTTCCAAGTGGAGCACCCTTAGGTTGAGAAGCCCCATGCTCTAATCTAAGTCTAACAGTATGCATTGATGCTAGTCTATCAGGGGTACACTTAAAGGGATCCCCTCATGTCGATTTGTCTTCTCTAATGCTTGTCAAATGTCGTTCGGTTTTCTCATGTGGTTGAGGACTAGACACCTGTAATTGTGAATTTATCAGGGCTTGGTCATTAGCCTCAGGCTTATGCCTTTATCGATCACCCTGTGTATCCACCATAGTGTACCTAACATCTAGATGTATATTTTATTATAAAATAAGGTATACAATGATGTTTATCTTATTTTTAAATTTTATAATGCACCTTAAACTATTGGATGTTGTTACAAGATGTGTTGTATCAGTACGATAAAATCGTGTGTTTTGCAAAATCATTGGATTTTATTCTCAGTTTAATTGGCTTTCACCTATATACTCACACACGCCGAATATGGTAATTAAGTCCATACTCAACAAAGTAGCATAGGTACTACCAACCCTAACCCAGCATATCGTGCACAACGATACACCCTTCCAAAGAAGAGTGTGTGCTATTTTGCATAGATAGGACAATTCTTGGGTTGGCCTTGGCAATGAACGGGTCCCGATAATAAAATTTCAAATGAGCCAACCAAGTGGTAATGACATCCACTATTGCTCTCAATAAAATGGGTTGGATGTGAGAGCCCAATGCCACTAATGTTTACAATGAAACATCGTGTGTGTGGTTCATTTTACTTTGCATAAAGGCAAATGCATAAAAGAGCATTCATATGACCATTCCTACATGATATGCATAAGAAGGAATGTTTCAAATTCATAAAGGTATGCATGCTATGTCATACATGACATTATGACAATGCAATTACAATGACATGGCCTCTAATTGGGCTCACACATGCAAACGACCACACAATTTTTATCAAGGTCATTGTATTCTAGGGCAGACTACAATCAGAGGTTCGATGTTCCTAACAGTGCCTTTCCAATGGAAAGAGCATAAAAACAAATTAGGACTTGTTCATTGATATTTTTCCTTTAATGTTCCTAATTTTCCATCAATTTGCCATCTACTATAGGAATACATAGGAGAAACTATAGAATAGAGGATGGAAATAGAACCTACCTCAACTCTTGCTATGCTGCCAAGTGGTTTCTCTACTATTTGCTACTTCTACTATAAACCACAACTCTGTTCTATGGGATGTAGTGTAAACTATAGGTGACAACTGCGGGCCAAAAAATAACCACAACTATTAGCTACGATTAGCACTTGAGATGAAAAACCAAAAATATCAGTACTCAGGGGCTAGAAATATGGAGTTCTATCGTGATCGCCATCTAACTTAATCATGGGGTATGCACCTAGCTACTGTATTGATCTATACCATCATGAAAGCACAAATATTGACACAAGTACATAAATTGAACAAAAAAAGTAATGCCCATTAATCTTTGAATGAGATTTGATTACAAAAATGCCCATTAGGGTCACTTGAAAGATGATACTGATATTAAAATTTCCAATGCCCTCAATAGGGTAGACACACTTATAGTTCTCTATTGATTAATCACAAACGGCCTTGGGGTGGAGTTGACCCCCTTCTTCGCGATGTGGAAGGATTATGATGTAAGCTCCTCTTGCACCTCTCTCCCTACGAACAAGAAACAAAAACACATGATTAAAAATATTGATAGCCTCTTGTTATGATGCCTTTTAGGTAAATATGTATGCAAATGCCATTAAACTAGTAAAACAAGAAATCATAAAGAAAGACTTTAAAATATTCTAATCAGATCAAGAATTATACTATAACATGACAGACATGAATAAGCAAATGATGCAAGGATCAAATATCATGTTAGGAGCAATAAAATGTGTAAAATATCCAATATAATCCTACTTAATACAATGCATGAAATGACTAATTCCTATAGTCAGGGTTTCTCTAAAGTGCAATTAAACCTATAAAAAGACTAATATAAATAATCTATGTGGTCAAAAGCAAAGAAAGTAAGGCGGTCAGTTACCTATTGTAAACCGTAGCTATGGTGGGCAGTCTACACTATGAACCATGACTGACAGTCATGGTTTGACCTATCATAGGTTTACCCTCAGAATTAAGGGAAATGGGCTTGACCCCCTTGTCCAAATTGATGTTCAAGGGTCACCTTTGTTGTCCTCTGACATATTTGATGGTCAAATTTCTACGACGGGCCTTTGTTTACCCATATTTGTGCTTCTTGAATCTCCTAGGAACCTAGGGCATCCATGGCTAATTGGTCTTTAAGTGAATAGCAAAGGGGCTCTCAAATGCATAGATTCAATATACAATTTGACAAGACTTCTCTGCTCTTTTAATCAATTAACTCTCTCTTTTTTCACCCCACTTGAAGGGGGTAGTTATAGCATGCCCCTAGGGCTAAGGGTAGCTTCATGAAGAATCCAAGACTAAGAAGATTGGTTAGGACAGTTGGGATGGAAGCCTCTGGAATCTTCCATCCTTCAATTGCCTGCTTCTATATCTTTTGGCCGTTCCAACCAATTTGGCTCGTATAGAAGGTCTAACTGAACTTTAGTTAAGATCACAGGTCATAGTTGTGGTCTAGACTACAGACCGCAAGTATCAATCACAGTTTAGAATTGATACCGCAGATCTTGGCTACGGTTCAACCTGATTATGCCAAAATGCCTAAATTGGGTTGTTAGAACCACTGCTCTATCTTGCAGTCTTTCCAAGATCCTCCATATGGTTTTGTAGCATGTCCATATGAGTAGTCGCCCTCGACATGACGTGTTTTAGGTATCTACAAATATATCTTATTATAATATTCATGGTGGTCAGATAAGGTCTAAATGAGCAATAGGAAGGCCCAAGAAAAATAATATTATAATATTTTATTATAATATTAAAGGTCTAATGTTAAGACCTAAAGTTATTATATAATTATAAATTAATTATAATAATTTCATTATAAATTAATTTATAATTAAATTTAATTAACCCTAAGGCCAAGGTTATAAGAGCAATTTTTTTGATTTAAAGCATCAACATCAAATGTATTTTACCCCTCCACTAAATTCCAAAGGGATATGGCACAATGGTATAAATACCATGTGCATTTGGTTACCTAAGCTAATAACCTTAAGTCAATTTACAATTGTGAGTGCTTGCAAATGTTTTTTATTTACTTGCAAGACAAAGGATAATTTTTTATTATTCAGTGGCCATCAAAGGGATAAGAGAAGGGAGGCTTAAAGCCTCATTACCAACCTGGTGGTTGGTGTTGGAATATGTAATGCAAAATTGTGTAAATTATTCTTAGACTAAAATATAAATTCTAAAGAAAATATTTGAATTAGAAAATAATTCTATTTTATGTACAAATATTCCCACCTAATTAATAAATAAAATAAGGGTGCTAAGAATATTTAATTTGTGGAAAAAATTATTTCTCAGTTTCTAGCAAATATTAAAAAGTAACCAATCACTTTTTAATATTTGATAGATGCCACTTGTCACACATCTCAAGATAATATTGTGATAAGATTTGTCACACATCTCAAGATAAGATTGTGATAATATTAGGGTAATTTTAGGGTTGTAGTAGAAAAAGCTTCTCTTTAAATAGGGGTGTTGTCTACTACATCTTGTCATATCATGTTGATGCATATTTTTGTATAACATTGAAGCATTCTTGTATTTTTGAATCATTGAGTAATATAGTGAGCTTCATAGTGGATGTTTGTCTTTTTTATTTGAAGCAGGATTTTATCACTTAATATTGGTGTTGTGGGTTTTCCTATTTTGTGTGTGATTGATCTTGTGGAGCATTCTTAGATCTTGGGGATACTTTGCTTGTCTCACATTTGCTATCAAAGCGGTTGGGATATCCATAAAGTGTCTTCAATCCTTTGAGGTGAAAAACCCATTAAGGTATTTTTTTTTGTTTTAATGCATGCATTTGATATTTGGGTATTATATGCATTTGATACTTGGGCAAACTTATTTTGCAAATCTGCCATTAGGGTTTATAGATTTATTGTATTATTTTTATCTAGTTGTTAGATATTTTGCAAATGATTTTTTCATTTTAAATCTATAAATTTTTGGCATTGAGGTTTTGTTGGAAGGGTTTTGGAGCCAAACGGACCCCATGGTTACGTCCGGAAGGCCCAAAAACCCTATTTCCATATATTATTTGCCCCATTTTGGTGAAAAATAAATCTGAGGCAATTTTTTTATTTATTTGAGGGCCAAATGGCCCCCCACCCATTTTGATGTACAGTCTAATTTTTTTTATTATTCTGTTTTTTAATAAAAAAACAGTCATTTAATAAAAAAAAACAATCATTTTTTTTATTATTGTTTTTTAATAAAAAAATAGTCATTTTTTTTATTATTCAAATTTTTAATAAACAAAATAGTCATTTAATAAATAAAAAAATAGTCATTTTTTTATTATTTTGTTTTTTAATGAAAAAATAGTCATTTAATAAAAAAATTAGTCATTTATTATTCTGTTTTTTAATAAAAAAATAGTCATTTATTTTATTTTAAGACCTAATAGTCATTTTTTTTTGCATAAATTGAAATGCATTTTTTATTATTGAATAATGCAACTAGAATCCTTTTATGCAATTTTTGGCAAATTTTTAGTCAAATTGTCAAATAATTTAGACCTTATAGTCATTTTTTTTCTCACAATAATAATGGTTGTTTGTGAGTTTGCTTTTTTTGCAAGGTTATCCAAGTATGTTTTGGAGTATATAAGGCAATTTTGGATCAACTTTTTCACCCTCTTCCCCATATTTTTATTAATTTCTTATAGTCTCTCTCAAGCATTTGCTTGAAGTATAATGTAAATTAATGTAACTTGTATCTCTCATAATGAAAGTAAAAGAGAATGAAAGTGAGAGATAGAAAGAGAGAGAGAGAGTGTGTGCATTTGTGTTTTGCCTAATCTAACTACTAACTTACTAAATTACTACTAAACAATCTACTAACAAACTAACTTACAATTTACTAATTTTCATATTAACAAAGAAGGTTAAAAATGAATCAACTTACTAACTACAACTTTAGTATTTGATTAAAATTTACTTAATCTTGCAACACAATTTATATTTTCTAAACACCTATTGAATCCAAAAGAATCTGCTCTATCGATAGCAAATCCTTTTCAGGTCCTTGTACCCGTGCCCTTTTAGGTAGCTTGGTTGACCTTGGGTGAGATTAATTGGCAATTCATTAGGCTAGAGCAAAACCTTAAAATGAACACTAACTTGCTAACTTATTGACTATCTAACATTTAACAAATTTTTTATGGTTTAATTCAAGTTAGTTTATTTTGTTGCAAGATGATTGTTATGGTTAGTTACCTTCTTATTGCAAGTTAATCTATTGCAAGTTGATATTGGTTTATTTCCTTTATTCAATTGCAATATGGTTATAGTTTTTTATTGCAAGATGGTTATAGTAGTTCATGATGATGTTGATTATCTTTCATGATAATTCTTATCTCTCTTGATGATGCTTAATTTTGATTATCTTTCATGATGTTTATCTTTCATGATAATTATATTTGATGATTGAAAAGTAGATTACTTGAAAGTTATGTTTTTATATATATATATATGCAAGTATGTTTATCTACTTTCTTATTGCATCATTTATTTCCTTTGTCAATGCATATTATGTTTTGATTATGTTCACTTTCTAGAATGGTTGATCATGGAATATCCTTCACACCTAAGCACATCCTTGATGGATCAAATTTTAGAATATGGGAACCAAGGATGAGGGATAAATTTCAAGCAAGAAATTTATGGCCCATTGTGAATGGAGATGAAGCAATCCCAACCCAGGAAAGGGCACTTGAGACATACAACAACAAGAGTCACCTTGCACTTTCCATGATTATCAATAGTGTGAGTGATGAGATATTGCTCATTATAATCCATTGTGAGCATGTTAATATGCATGGGATTTGCTAAAACAAGTCCATATAGGGTCCAACACATCAAGGAGATTCACTTTATTGTCCAAAATTCTTAACACTATGCAAGGTGAAGAAGAAAGTGCCTTAATATTCCTCTCAAAGATGAAAGACAAGATAACTCAACTATTGGCTTGTAATTGTGATTTATTAAGTGATAAGCTCTTAAGCTTTATCATTTTGAGGAACTTGTCAAGCAAGTTCAATAATTTTGTCACCATTATTGAGACTAGGCTAGAGCAAGAAGAGGATGGCATTCCTCTCAACACTCTTTCGCAATTATTTATTAACATGAAGAGTCTCTTAATAGAGACAAAGTGAACGATAAATTTGTCAAGGATAAGAATGTTGCCTTAAGTGCCACTAAGGCTTCCTTCAAGAAGAAATACAAGGGAAGGAAAAATCAAAATTTCCAACCCAACAAGCCTAGAGTTGATTTCACTTGCAACTTTTGTGGCAAGAAAGGCCACAAGGAATAAAATTGTTTCAAGAAGAAGAAAATTATAGAAAAGGAAGAGCAAGAAAATTCTAAGGGACAAGGACCTAAGAAATGGTTTGGCAAGGGAAAGAAAAATAACAACAATGTAAAGCAAAATTCTAATAAAAATGCCTTTGTTTGTGCCCTCTAATCCATTGACTCATCTACTTCTAATGAATGGGTGTTAAATTTTGGATGCACTAACCATATGTGTTTTGAAAAGGATAAGTTTGTGGACTTTCATAAGCACTCTTCAGATTCAGTTTTCATTGGTGATAATACTAGACTTCAATTAGAAGGTGTTGGCAATGATGTAATTGAAGGGAAATTACTTGATAATGTCCTATATGTGTCTAACCTTAGCAGAAATTTAATTTCAATTTTGCAAGTTGCTAGAAGTGGTCACACTATTGAGTTCAATGCAACTTCATGGAGCATTAGGAAAGGCATGCTACCAATAATTATAGGTTATGTGAAGAATAATATTTATGTGTTAGGTGATGCTCCTCCTAAAGTGTGTTTAGCAACTAATGTTTATCCTAGTAGAAAGCTTTGGAGCATAAGGTTAGGCCATACAAACTATCAAAATATTCAATTGATGAAGTTCAAAATTTTTTTGAAGGCTTGCCTAAGATTTCATCTATTCATGGTTTGTGCGAAACATGCATCTTAGGCAAGATGAGCAAATTCTTTTTTGCAAAGGAGAAGTCAACAAGGGCCACACAAATTCTTCAACTCATTCATACATATATTATGGGTCCATTACATGTTAGATCACTTGGTGGTGCATCCTATATTCTCACCTTTATAGATGATTATTAAAGAATGATCTTTGGGTATCTACTTAAGAATAAATCAAATTGTTTTGAGACATTCAAGGAGTTCAAAGATTTGGTAGAAAATCAAAAGGAATCAAAGATTAAAATTATTATTAGTGACAATGGAGGGCAGTACAATAGCAATGATTTCAATAAGTCTTGTTCTTATCATGGGATCAAAATGCAATTTACTTGTCCATACATTGCTCAACAAAATGATATTGTAGAGAGGAAAAATGGGACAATCATGGAGATGGTAATATGCATGCTTTGTGACCACTTACCTCAATTTCTTTGGGGTGAAGCAGCCAGTACAACAATCTACATTCTTAACAGGTGTCCTTCAAAATTAGTTGAGGGAAAGACTCCTTATGAGGTTTGGAATGGTAATAAGCTGAATTTGTCACACTTAAGAGTGTTTGGATGTGATGCATTTTCATATATTCCTTTATAAAATAGGAAGAAATTGGACAAAAAGTCTCAAAAATGCATCTTTGTTGGCTATGATGCAGAACATAGGAGCTACAGGTTATACTCACCTTCTTCACACATTGTATTTGTTTCAAGAGATTTAAAATTCAATTAAGACCTTATTGAGTTAGAAAATGGTGGGCCTTGTGTCAAAAGGACCAAGTGGTTGGATCATTATAGGGGTCCTAAAGAACAGAATTTAGTTAGCCAAAGGATAACTAGAAGTATGACCTTTAACATATCTCTTGTAGCCAAGATAGAGAATTATCATGAGCCTACTTCTTACCAAGAAGCTTCACAACACTCTTGTTGGGTTGATGCCATGAAGGTTGATATGGATTATCTTCTAAAGAATAAAACTTGGGATCTAGTGTCCTATCCGAATAAGATAAATGTTATTGTGAACAAGTGGGTCTATAGAATCAATTACATTTATAATGGACAGATAGAAAAGTATAAGGCTATATTGGTTGCTAAGGTTTATGCTCATAAAAATGGCATTGACTATGATGAAACCTTTGCACCAGTTTCCAAAATGCCCACCATTCGACTTCTCATTGCTATTGCTGCTCAAGGTTGGCAGATTTTTTAGCTTGATGTGAAAAGTGCATTTCTAAATGGTGATTTGGATGTGGATATATACATGAATCAACCATAAGGATTTGTTGTACAAGATAAGGAAACACTTGGGTGTAAACTAAAGAAAACCTTGTACGGTCTGAAGCAAGCACCAAGAGCATGGTACATGAAGATTTTAGGATACTTCTTGTCTCTTGGTTTTGATAAATGCTATTCAAATACAAATCTCTATATGCTTAAGAAGGATAACTTGGTCATTTTAATTTCTCTATTTGTTGATGACCTTCTTATGACTGGAAATGAGAATGAGGCCATTTTTTATTTCATCTCAAAATTAAAGTCAGAGTATGAAATGACTAACCTTGGTCTTCTACACTACTATCTTGGCATGCAAGTTTATCAGCATGATGATTGTACCTTTTTGAGTCAATCCAAGTATATTGAAGATATTCTTAAGATGTTTGATTTGGAGGATGGCAATCCTACTTCCATTCCTATTTCTACATGGGTTAATTTGGAAGTAATTACAAAATCTTAGTTGGTTGATGCTACATTGTATAGGCAGATCATTGGTAGTCTTCTTTATGTTACCATCACAAGGCCAAATATTGCTTTTGTAGTTGATATGATGGCTAGGTTCATGCAAAAACCTTATATTGAGAACTTACAAGCTACCAAGAAGATTCTGAAGTACCTCTTAGGTACTATATATTTGACACTCAAGTATTCTAGGCTTCCTTCATTTTCTCTTTTTGGCTATGTTGATTCTGATTTTGGAGGGGATAGAATAGATAGAAAGTCTACCACAACATATATTTTTAGTCTTGGGTATGTAGTTATCTCTTGGTCTTCCAAAAAGCAAGATACAATTGCTCTTTCTACAATGAAAATGGAGTATAAGGCTATGACATTAGCTACACAAGAAGTGGTTTGACTTCGTACCCTCATGAAGGAAATTGGCTTTGAGCAATTTGGTCCTTCAGGTTTGCTTTCCCATAATAAATCAGCTATTGCCTTGGCTAAAAATCCTATAATGCATCAAAGGACAAAGCATATTGAAATCCAAGCCCACTTTATTAGAGAGAAGGTATTGTATGGGACTATTCAGTTGGAGCATTGCCCATCATCTTCTAATTCTGCTGATTTGTTCACCAAACCTCTTCCCAAGGAGTAATTTTGTAAGCTGAAGGACTCACTTGGTTTGGTGAATTTGTCCTCAAGGAGGAATGAAGTGTATTTACACTTGTGTGATGACAACTTCATCCTTATGAGTTTTTTTTTGCTATATATGAGTTGATCTTTTGTGGTATAATTTCTTTTTGCATCTCTTTTGAACATGGTACTTTCTTGTTTGCCTTATGCAATTTTTGTACATATTACTTTGTAGATGGTATTGTGCAATTATGGTATATGATGCAATTACTTTATGCGACTCTTTTACATGGTACTTTCTTGTTGCCTTGTGCAACTTTGTACATGTTTTTATGTAGTTGGCATTATACAATTGGTTTATCATGGTACTTTCTTGTTAGCATTTATGCTACTTTTGTACATGATATTTATGGTTGGCTTTATGCAACCGTTGTGCACACTTTATTATTTTCATATACCTTATGCAACTCTTGTACATGGTACTTTTTTGTTAGCCTTGTGCTACTTTTGAACATGGTACTTTAGAGTTGGCATTATCATGGTACCCCTTGTTTGCTTTATGCAACTTTTTACATGATATTTTTTGATCAACTATATAACACGTGACTATATGTATGGCTTGGCATCTTTTTGTGATGACTTATAGTTCACTATTTGTTAGATCAATTTTGTTATCATCTTTGGATATTCATATATGTTGTGGTGAATATATTTATGATGATATATCTAACTAATCTTATGTTGAGCTACGTGTAGCTTGTAGGTACTTCTATTTAGGTTTTGCATGTTTACTAAAGAGACCCTTGTGATGTTTTCTTCTTGTCATTTGCAACCACTTGTGGTTGATGGATGTCTTTGTAAGCTGCTTGTATTTGAATCTATTCCATTAGGGGATTGCAATATCATTTTGGCCCATTTTTATTGGTGCCTTATTGTAGACCATTCTTGGTCATAGAAGCTCATTTTAACTATATTACTTATTTGATTCTCATCCCCATTTATATATTTATGGGGAGAATATTTCTTTGTTTCATAATTACTTTCTCCAATATTGCATTAAGGGGGAGTGTTGGAATATGTAATGCAACATTGTGTAAATTATTCTTAGACTAAAATATAAATTCTAAAGAATATTATTTGAATTAAAAAATAATTCTATTTTATGTAAAAATATTCCCACCCAATTAATAAATAAAATAAGGGTGCTAGGAATATTTAATTTGTGGAAAAATTATTTCTCCTTTTCTAGAAAATATTAAAAAGTAACCAATCACTTTTTAATATTTGATAGATGCCACTTGTCACACATCTCAATATAAGATTGTCATAAGATTTTTCACACATCTCAATATAAGATTGTGATAAGATTATGGTAATTTTAGGGTTGTAGTAGAAAAAACTTCTCTTTAAATAGGGGTGTTGTCTACTACATCTTGTCATATCATGTTGATGCATATTGTTGCATAACATTGAAGCATTATTGTATTATTGAATCATTGAGTAATATAGTGAGTTTCATAGTGGATTTTTCCCTTCTTCATTTGAAGTAGGGTTTTACCACTTAATATTGGTGTTGTGGGTTTTCCTCTTTTGTGTGTGATTGATATTGTGGAGCATTATTTGATCTTGGAGAGACTTTGTTTGTCTCACATTTGGGCTAGCGGTAAGTGGTTGTGCGTTGAAGCATTGACAAGTGGGAGGTCCCATGATCGAATCCCGATGGTAGGACTGGGAGTGTTTTGTGGTGGTCCTTTTGGTTTTGGCACCTAGCATAGGCTACAAAGTGCACAAGGTGCTTTTGCCTACCAAGGTGAGTGCCTAGCTCACGTGGTAGTTGGGCCATGGCTAGGGCGCTAGTGGCAGCATAGTGGGGGATCGAATCCCGCCGAGGGCAAAAGAGGTATTTAATTTTTAATTAAATTTTGCTCCTAAGGTTTTTAATGTGGCATGAATTTTTTGTGTTAAGAGGGAGATATAAGGTTTATAAAAATTAAAATATTATATTGTGATTTTGATGATTAGAATTTGGAAGGAGTAATAAGGTGGATAAAGAAAATTAATTGTTGAAGTGAGTTGTTTAATTTTTGCTAATCATTTTTAAAGTGTGGAGATTATGGTGTAATTGAGATTTAATGTTTTGTATGGTGAAATATTTTGAGGGAATATTTGAATGAAATTTTGAGAAGGTTTTTGCTACCTAACCTTTGAGATTGGCAAAGAGGTTGATTGTGATTGAGACAGGTTTTGAGGTCAATTCTTCATCAAACAAAAGGTATGGGCACATCTTCCTTGTGAGTGAAATATTGTTGGGTTGGATGTTGTGAATGCTAAGTTGGAGTGAAAAGGTTTGTTTGATAAGCATTGTTGAGTGAGCTTTCATGTGCATGATTGGTGAATGTTTGTGAGAAAATTTGAGTGAGAAATTGAGAACTATCTTGAACTAGGGTTTGTGAAAGATCATGAGTATCATTGTTATGTGAGATTGTTTGAGAAGCTATGTGCTTGACTAGGGTTTGTGAAAGATCATGAGTATCATTGTTATGTGAATTTGGAATCATCTTGAGTCAAGGTTTGAGTTCCATAGTGTGAGTTGTTGAAAGCATTGTGAAACACTTGTTTAGGGTTTGTAAGCAAGTTGTGTTTCATTGAGTGATTGGTTGAGTGGAGTTGATTGAGCATAGTTGATTGGAAGTGTTGGAGTGATAGTTCAAGTTTTGTGAAACAAATTATTCTTTATTCTTAATTGATTTGAAGAGAGTTTGAAAGTGATTGAGTGTTGAGTGTGAAACATATTGAGTCTCTAACCATTCTCTATATGTTTCTGTGGTTAAAAAGAGAGTTTGAAAGTGATTAAGTTATTGTTGTGAGTGTGAAACATATTGAGTCTCTAACCATTCTCTATATGTTTCTATGAGATTAAAAAAGATTATGTGAAACTTGTTTGTGTGATTGAAGAGGTTTTCTATGATAGATTGAGTTGAGTTGAATAAGCTTTTGTGAAAGCTAGTGGAAGATTTGAGTAAGTCCTAGAGTGGACTTGATAAAGTTTTGTGAAAGCTTGATTGAGTAAGTTAGAGTGGACTTAAGGATTGAGTTGAGTAAGCTTTTGTGGAAGCTTACAATGAGATTTGAGGTAAGTCTTGGTGAAGACTTGTTGAGCAGATTGGACAAGTTCTAGTGAGGACTTGTTGAGCATATTTGAGGTAAGTCTTGGTGAAGACTTGTGGATAGATTAGTGTGAGCTTTTGTGGAAGCTTACAATGCATATTTGAGGTAAGTCTTGGTGAAGACTTGAGAGTTTGAGCAAGTTCTAGAGAGGACTTGTGGATATATTTGAGGTAAGTCTTTGAGAAGACTTGAGAGCATAGTTGATTGATTGATTTGTTCAAACCTTGAGTTAAGGTTTGGTGTAGATCTAGCAGAGTTGATTTGTGATTGGATCAAGCTTTGTGTTAAGGCTTGAGGATAGATTTGAGGATAGAGTTTGGTGCAGATTTGAGGATATATTTGTGCTAGATAGAGATAGATATTGAGAAGATTTGTGCTAGACTGAAGGACTATGTTTAGTGTATATTTGAGATAGATATTGAGTATATTTGTGCTAGACTGAAGGACTATGTTTAGTGTAAATTTGAGATAGATATTGAGAATATTTGTGCTAGATCAAAGGACTATGTTTAGTGTATATTTGAGATAGAGTTGAGAGTAAGATTTGGAGGTGACAGAGTAGAGGATAGTAGTCTCTAGTGGATAGAGATCCATTAGCTAGGGTAGTGAGGATAGAGGTCTTCTGAGTGAGGATAGGAGTCTTCAGTGGAGAGAGATCCACAAGCTAGTGTAGTGGAGGTAGTAGTCTTCTAGAGGATCACCAGCCAGAGTAGAGGAGAAGGAGTTCTCCTGTGGATAGAGATCCATGAACCAGCTGAGGGGATTGGTGTCTCCTATGGATAGAGATCCATGAACTTGATTAGGGTATTGGTGTCTCCTTTGGATAGAGGTCCATAAACATTGTAATAGGGAAGGATTCCCAAGATATTTGTTGAGAAAATTTTAGTGAAATATTTTCTCCGTGGAGTAGCCCACATTGGGTGAACCACGTTAAATTGGTGTCTCTATTGTGTGTGGTGATTTATGCATTGCTTTGATTACTATTATTGATATTTCCATTGATATATTGGATAATATTATTTGAGAAAGGAAAAGTAAAAAGTGGTCTTATACTGTTCACCCCCCTCTCAGTATAAGCTTGTGTTCTTCAATTGGTATCAGAGTGGGTTCCTTCAGAAGAGTTTAACAGCTTGAAGGAAAAGCTCACAAGAACACAGATGGATTCTCAGAATGGATCTTCAGGGAATTCAACACCATTGTTCGATGGGAACAATTATGTACTTTGGAGTATGAGAATGAAGATTCACCTAATGGCACTTGGAAATGAAATATGGAAAGCAGTTGAGAATGGATACATACCACCAGCTACTCCACCTATAGATAAATATGGTAAGCTCCTACATCTGAATAATTCAAAGGCAATGAATGGAATTTTAAAGGGTTTGCATGAAACAAAGTTTATAAAGGTTATGCATTGCACATCAACAAAGGAAATTTGGGATAAGTTGAAAGGTATATATGAGGGAGACAAAAATGTCAAAAGGGTAAAGTTGCAAAATTACAAGAGAACATTTGAAGACCTAAAGATGAAGGATGAGGAAAACATTATTGCATACCTACTTCGTGTGGATGAGGTTGTTAACTCCATGCAAGGACTTGGGCTTAAAGTTGAAGAAATAGATGTTTGTGATAAGATTTTAAGGTCACTCCCAAAAAGGTATAGTGAAAATATTTCAGCTATAGAAGAGTCAAAAGATATTGAAATTTTGACAAGGGATGAATTACATGGAATTCTCATAGCTTTTGAGATGAGAATAAAAGAGGAACCTATTCCCTAGAAAGAAGCAACCTTCAAAGTTACTAAGAAGACAAAGGGTAAGAAGTCAGATTCAAGCAATGAGTTATCCAGTGATGAAGAAGCAAATTATGGTAGAAGGAACAAGGACTCAAGAAAGTATAAAGGTACAAAATCAGTTAGATGTTTTAATTATGGTAAATATGGTCACTATGCAACTGATTGTCCAGAAGCTAGAAATAGTAGTGAAGATGAGAAACAGGATCATAAGAATAGGGAAATAGGAAAACATAGGTATCAAAAGAAAAATAGGGATGGACAAGGCAAGCAAGGAAAGAAGTTTTTCCAAAGGCATAAGAAGAGTTTTTATGCAGATAAGGCAAGTAAGAGTTCTAGTGATAGTGATGAAAGCTCCTCAAGTAATGATGAAGAAGAAATTCTATTTCTGGCAGAAGAAAAATAAGTTGTTAGAAAAAGGGCACCAATGATTCTCAAGTGTTTTAGATGTGGTAACTTTGGTCATCTTGAAGATAGTTGTACAAGGAATGGATTCAGTTTTAGTGATGATGAATATGAAGATGCTCTTGAAGGTCCAAAAGAAGAAAGTCTTCTTATGGCAATAGAAGAAGAAGGAAGTGCTTCTAGTGGAAATGAATCAGAAAGGAATGAAGATGATCTTAAAGGTAAAGGAATAGAGGAAGAATCAGAGGAAGGAGAAGTTGATCTTGAGGGTGAGCTTATTTCTGCCCTTGATGCATTAAGAAAGGTAAGAAAGTCAGAACTCAAAACTCAAGCTTCAATTTCAAGAATGTGATGAAGAGAAAGGAAAGCTTATAGAAGATCTAACCAACTCAATAGCTAAGACAAGGAGATTTAAAGAGAAGTTAGAAGCTAAGGTTTTAGAATGTGAAAGGTTAGAGCATGAAGTAGCTTTATTAAGGAAGGAAGTAAAAGAGTCTAAAGATAAGCTACACAGGTTTGGGAGAAGCTCAAAGAAATTGGATAAGATTATCAAGGTACAAAGATCTTCATCAAACAAGATAGGACTTGGTTTTGAACAGGAACAAAGAGAACAAGGAGAGGAGTCAATCTCAAGCTCCAAAGAAGAAGAAGCTTCAGAAGAGGAGAGTGTAAGAGAAAGTGAGACTTCTGAGGATGAGTTGGACAATAGAAATTTCAATAAGAGAAGGAACAATGCACAAATGAGGAATATATGGAATAGGAAACAACACAGGGTAGAAGAGACTAAGAGACCAATGGGGTCAAGGCAAGGTAGTTTCAATGGATGATGCTTCTCATGTCATAGGTTTGGGCACAAGGCTACATAGTGTAGGACACATGAAAGATAGGAATATGGGAATTTCAGAAACAGACATCTCTTTCAAGGGTATTGCTACTCTTGTAATCAGTTTGGTCACAAGGTAGTTAATTGCAGGGTTCATGATAGGAATGGATATGGCTTCACCAGGAGAAACCCCAAGATATTTGCACCTTCAAGGAATCACAACATTAAGTGTTATAAGTGCAATAATGTTGGGCATATAGCAAAGTGGTGTAGAGCAGAACTTCCAGAGACAAGCAGGAATATGAATAGTCAGAGGAATCAGAAGGATCAGTTGAGGAAGAAGGTGGACAAAGGTAAAGATCAGTGTATGCTAGGAGTAGAGATACTCCCACCCCAAAATTAACCACCTCAAGAGAGGAGGTGGGGGAGGGGCTAAGCTAAGAGTCTCATTCTTAGCCCCAAGCCCCAAAGGTGACCCTTTGCCATTGATGTCAAAGGGGAGAGATTTGAGTTAGGGGAGAGCATTCAATTAGGGGAGTAGTTTCTCAAGGGGAGCAGAATAGAAAGAGGTAAAGGAAATGGTAAAAGGTAAATGGGTTGCCATCAATGACAAAGGGGGAGATTGTTGGAAATATGAGCAAGTTTTGTTGTCATTGATGTCAAGAGTTAGTTTAGTGAGTAAAAGGAAGGATGTCAAGAGTCTTAGGCAAGAGAAAGATTGCTTCTAGGCCTAAGGGAAATAATATTATAATATCTCTTATTATAATATTCAAGGTGGTCATATAAGGTCTAAAGGAGCAATAGGAAGGCCCAAGAAAAATAATATTATAATATTTTATTATAATATTAAAGGTCTAATGTTAAGACCTAAAGTTATTAAATTAATTATAATAATTTCATTATAAATTAATTTATAATTTAATTTAATTAACCCTAAGGTTAGGGTTATAAGGGCAAAAGGTTTAATTTAAAGCATCGATATCATATGTATTTTCCCCTCTATCGATGTCCAAAGGGAGATGGCACAATGGTATAAATACCATGTGCATTTGGTTGACTAAGTCTTACCTTCGATCGATTAATATTGTGAGTGCCTACGAATTTTTGTGATCTGCATGCAAGAAAAAGGATAATTTTTGTTTTATTTAGTGGCCATCGAAGGGATAAAAGAATGGAGGCTTAAAGCCTCATTACCAACCTGGTGGTTGGGCTAGCGGTAAGTGGCTGTGCATTGAGGCGTTGACAGGTGGGAGGTCCCATGATCGAATCTCGATGGTAGGCCTAGGAGTGTTTTGTGGTGGTCATTTTGGTTTTGGTGCCTAGCATAGGCTACAAAGTGCACAAGGTACTTTTGCCTACCAAGGTGAGTACCTAGCTCATGTGGTAGTTGGGCCATGACTAGGGTGTTGGTGGTAGTGCAGCGAGGGATCGAATCCCATCGAGGGCAATAGAGGTATTTAATTTTTAATTAAATTTTGCTCCTAAGGTTTTAATGTGGCATGAATTTTTGTGTTAGGAGGGAGATATAAGGTTTATAAAAATTAAAATATTATATTGTGATTTTGATGATTAGAATTTGGAAGGAGTAATAAGGTGGATAAAGAAAATTAATTGTTGAAGTGAGTTGTTTAATTTTTGCTAATCATTTTTAAGTGTGGAGATTATAAGGTGTAATTGAGATTTAATGTTTTGTATGGTGAAATATTTTGAGGGAATATTTGAATGAAATTTTGAGAAGGTTTTTTCTACCTAACCTTTGAGATTGGCAAAGAGGTTGATTGTGATTGAGATAGGTTTTGAGGTCAATTCTTCATCAAACAAAAGGTATGGGCATATCTTCCTTGTGAGTGAAATATTGTTGGGTTGGATGTTGTGAATGCTAAGTTGGAGTGAAAAGGTTTGTTTGATAAGCATTGTTGAGTAAGATTTCATGTGCATGATTGGTGAATGTTTGTGAGAAAATTTGAGTGAGAAATTGAGAACTATCTTGAACTAGGGTTTGTGAAAGATCATGAGTATCATTGTTATGTGAGATTGTTTGATAAGCATTGTTGGAAATATTTGAGTAAGCTTTCATATGCTTGACTAGGGTTTGTGAAAAGATCATGAGTATCATTGTTATGTGAATTTGGAATCATCTTGAGTCAAGGTTTGAGTTCCATAGTGTGAGTTGTTGAAAGCATAGTGAAACACTTGTTTAGGGTTTGTAAGCAAGTTGTGTTTCATTGAGTGATTGGTTGAGTGGAGTTGATTGAGCTTAATTGATTGGAAGTGTTGGAGTGATAGTTCAAGTTCTGTGAAACAAATTGTTCTTTATTCTTAAATTGATTTGAAGGAGATTTTGAAAGTGATTGAGTGTTGTGAGTGTGAAACATATTGAGTCTCTTACCATTCTCTATATGTTTCTGTGGTTAAACAAGAGAGTTTGAAAGAGATTAAGTATTATTGTGAGTGTGAAACATATTGAGTCTCTAACCATTCTCTATATGTTTCTAAGATTAAAACAAGATTCTGAGTGAAACTTGTTTGTGTGATTGAAGAGGTTTTCTATGATAGATTGAGTTGAGTTGAATAAGCTTTTGTGAAAGCTAGTGGATAGATTTGAGTAAGTCCTAGAGTGGACTTAGTTGGAAGTTTTGTGAAATTTGGATTAAGGATAAGTTGTGTAAGCTTTTGTGGAAGCTTATAGGTAGATTAGAGGTAAGTCTTGGTGAAGACTTGTTGAGAGATTGGACAAGTTCTAGTGAGGACTTGTTGAGAGATTTGAGGTAAGTCTTGGTGAAGACTTGTGAGATAGATTAGTGTGAAGCTTTTGTGAGAACTTAGAATTTGAGGTAAGTCTTGGTGAAGACTTGAGAGTAGTTTGAGCAAGTTCTAGAGAGGACTTGTGGATATATTTGAGGTAAGTCTTTGAGAAGACTTGAGAGTAGAGTTGATTGATTGATTTTCAAACTTTGAGTTAAGGTTTGGGGTAGATCTAGCAGAGTTGATTTGTGATTGGATCAAGCTTTGTGTTAAGGCTTGAGGATATATTTGAGGATAGAGTTTGGTGTAGATTTGAGGATAGATTTGTGCAGATTGAGATAGATATTGAGTATATTTGTGCTAGATCAAAGGACTGTGTTTAGTGTAGATTTGAGATAGATATTGAGAAGATTTGTGCTAGATCGAAGGACTATGTTTAGTGTAGATTTGAGATAGATATTGAGAAAATTTGTGCTAGATCGAAGGATTATGTTTAGTGTAGATTTGAGATAGAGTTGAGAGTAAGCTTTGGAGGTGATAGAGTAGAGGATAGTAGTCTCTAGTGGATAGAGATCCATTAGCTAGGGTAGTGAGGATAGAGGTCTTCTGAGTGAGGATATGAGTCTTCAGTGGAGAGAGATCCATAAGCCAGTGTAGTGGAGGTAGTAGTCTTCTAGAGGATCACCATCTAGAGTAGAGGAGAAGGAGTTCTCCTATGGATAGAGATCCATAAATTAGCTTAGGGGATTGGTGTCTCCTGTGGATAGAGATCCATGAACTTGATTAGGGGATTGGTGTCTCCTTTGGATAGAGGTCCATAAACATTGTAATAGGGAAGGATTCCCAAGATATTTGTTGAGAAAATATTAGTGAAATATTTTCTCCGTGGAGTAGCCCACATTGGGTGAACCACGTTAAATTGGTGTCTCTATTGTGTGTGGTGATTTGTGCATTGCTTTGATTACTATTGTTGATATTGCCATTGATATATTGGATAATATTGTTTGAGAAAAGAAAAGTAAAAAGTGGTCTTATATTGTTTACACAATCAATATACACTAAGAATGAGATACCTAAAAGAGAAATGATGTGAAAATCTCTACATGGTAATATTTATACAGGAAAACAAATGGTTACTATATAGTTGCATCTCATAATCTACTTGTTTTAAATCATTACATTGGAAATGTAATTACCATAGGGTAATGAAGTCACTTTTAATAGAAGTTGATAACCTAGAAGTTATCATGAAATATTTTATGGATAAATGTTTGCTCTACTTTGTCTATGCTTTAGAAAATATTTATCTTCTTATGCTCAAATGCCTTGAAAAGATAAATATTCTCCTTGATGGTATAGCATATTTAACTATTTTTATCTATAAGCATTAGAAATTATATGTGTTTGTTTGATTTGGTTTATCTAGGTTTGATCAATGTTTATTTCCTTCACATATATGTTTTGGGTGCTTTGAGGAATAATAGTCTCTTTGATAGCTTATCATATTGCAATGAATATTTGAAGCTTCTTGATAGTTTCTCTTTTGTACGAATATGGTAAAGTGAAAGAGATTAATTTGGGAAGATTATTAAGCAAGAAGGCTTAATATAATTTTCATATAATATCATAACTAATTGATGAGTGCTAAAATAAAATATATTTTATGTAAGTTTTATTCATTTTCTATCTATAAATTTATGAAAATAGATGTAGTTTTATGATCATTTTATCTTATTTATGTGATTAACGAACGAATTTGATTCTTGATGATAAAAGTGATTTATGCATGTATTTTACGCAAAAGTGTGCAAGTTATGTGTGTTTTGGTAGGATAACATATATGACCTTTGTATAGTAGGATGAGGCAATGTACAGAGTAGACAACATGCATGGATATACCAGCTACAAAGACAATGTATTAAGGAGACTTGTGGATGGATGCTATAGAAATACACTATATAATAGAGATATAGAAAGTCATTGCATAAAGCATATAGTAAAATATGTTGTAGAAAGAGATTTTGACCAAATCCAACTTTCCAATGTGTTGTGCCACATTCAGTGACAACATAGCAGTATTACAAGGCACACCCAGTCAACACAATTGACTGACATGTTGGCATTATGCATGATAATTTTATATTGATTATAGTTTTTATAGGATTATTATTTTAAAATTGTATAATTATCAAGTTGTTAAGATGTTTAGATTTTGATGCAAGCTATTTAGTCCTCTCCTGAAATAAAGGGGCATATAGTTATGTTGTTGCATCATTGATTATTTAAAATAAAAAATTTGTTAGGATTAGATTATCAGTTTTGCCACTTAGACCATAGGGATTGCAATAAAGTTCAAGTTGATTTCAAAGTATTATTAAGTTAGATCATTATTGTTGAAGATATAGTGTCCGAATCATCAAGCCAACAAAGCCACATGGAAAATACGTGGAAGAGTTTTATTAAGAATATCCAAATGATATTATATATTACAAGGAAGACCTTTGAAAAGGTCTAGAATGATTAATGTATGAATCTAGAAAGGAGAATTCTCGAATTGCCAATGTTTACATTCTAATATTTTGTATACAATTTTTGGTCGGGAAACTTAATCTTTTAAATATTATGTATATTTAAATTTCTATTAATAAAAGTAGCAACACCTTTCTTCATGTATTTGGTAACTGTATCATTTATTTGTGCATGATTTATTGTATGTAGTTTCCGTTGTACTTTCCTACATTCATGAAATTGGATAGTGTTAGTTGTTTTAAATATACATTAGTTACTAAAGTAAAATATTTTAGGGGAGAAATAATTACACTATCCTCTAGGATGTAGGGCCCACTCCGACACCCAGTCCCTAATCTCTCATCCTTGAAATATGTCATGTTTAATTAGTACATAGAATTAACTTTAGATTATTAATTAAATTAAATTGCATCATCAATAGATTATAAGGTAAAAGAAAATAGTTAAATCAATAGGTTGCACGTGGATCCACATTAGCAAATATAAAAAGTATTTAATTAAATATAAATCATCAAATTGCATTTCATTTCATTGCAGCACAATTTATTTTCCTATAAACATTTATTTTTTTGTAAACTTGAAACTAAGAGAAACATTATTAAGTTTGAAGATTAATCATTCAATATAATCTATATTGTATTATTGCCCTTTAAATTATTCACCTTGGGTTGATAAATTAATGTTGAGTTTATAGCTAGACACTAATAACTAATATTAGTTGGTGATATTATTTTAATGGGAGAAATGTAATTAATTATTAATGTTTAACAATTATTTTTTAATGTTGGGAAACAATGATTTGTTATTTTTTGAAGCCAAATGCATAGAATAAAATAATCACAAGATCTAAAATAAAGTTACAATATGAAATATATGATAATGGTAACCTATTAAGCATGTAAAATGATGCGTGTAATTAATATCATCATTTAATTTTTATGATTTTTCAATCTAGGGTAGTGTCCATGGCTATATACAAAATAAGGTTTAAAAATATTGGATATCAGCTCATTTAGACAATAGGCTTTTATTGGTAAAAAAAATTTTTTTGGGGGGTTTTAGATCACTTCTAATTCTATTTTGTATGAAATCAAAATAATAACTTGCAATAATTGAAAACTACTTCTAATACATAAAATTAAAACCTAACTACAGTTGCAAGAAATGAAATTGCAAGAATGTAAATGCTGATGAATTGAAACCTAGTTTACACTTGCAAAATTGAAATGCTGCTTGAAAAGGAAACACACATGCTAAAAAAAATTGTTAGTTCCTACTATATGAGGTTGTCAAGCTTCTAATACATTGGCTAAAAATAAAATAAAAGTTTCTAAAAGACTTGATAAAAATTGCTAAACTTTAGTTTTCTGCAATAAGTCCTTCATTACCATTTGCTTTGATGGGACATTTAATCCCCAAATATTCCATGATATGATCTTCATTTTCTGGAACAAGCCAACCAAAGAGATTCTAGTGAAAAACAGACACACAATATTAGCTCTAAACTTCTTCCTAAAGTTATGGAAAATTAAAATTAAAAGCGGAGGCAAGAATGGAGCAAAGGGGGAGCGGAGGCAGGTGCAATTTTTGCAAACATGTTTTTCATTCTGTTGGAGGTGGGAAACAGGGTTTCCAAACCCCTGGAAGCTGTGAGGCTCAAGGAGGGAACAAGCAAGGTTCTGAAGCAACTGAGGAAGAGCAGGTGGACAGTGACAAGGACACTAAGGGTTTTAAAAAATTAGAGGGACACGAACCCCCTGATATTATTTTTGATAAGAAGGGCCACATCAAGAATTTTGAGGGCAATAAGTCTTTTGCACAGGCCCTTAAATGTGGCAATAGGGTTTCCTTACATTCTTTACCACCTCTCACTCCCAATGGGCAGAAGGTATCCGTGCCTGAAAGCGTAATGGTAGACTTTATATCGATGGAAAATTTTTCTCTGGTAGGCAAATTCATAGGGGGCAAGCCGGATATTGAAACGATTCGACGATGGGCATCCTTGAAGTGGAAGACTTCTGGAAACATGGATATTATTGCATTATCAAGGGGGTTTTTTGCGGTACGCCTTAACAATAGTGAAGATGCTAGTCGTATTATAACAGGAGGACCTTGGTTCTTGGGCCGAAGAAGTCTTTTTCTTAGGAGATGGGTTGAGGAATTTGACCCAAAAAAGCAGAGCATAAACTTTGCCCCCATTTGGGTCCGTCTCCCAAATCTCCCATTTCATTGGTGGCATGAGTATTTTCTTCAGGGTATTGCCAAGACCATAGGGGAATTGGTGGCCATTGATAATCCAACCCTTGCACGCACCAGAATGACACATGCTAGGATTTGTGTAAATGCAAACCTAGAATCTGAGCTTCCTACTCATGTGGAGTTAGAATATGGAAATATAACAAGATTACAGGTCATCGAATATGAAAATAGACCGGAATTTTGCTCTGACTGTAATATTCAAGGCCATCTCAAAGGACAATGCTCTTTTTTGAGAAGCCAGCAAACCCTTCCTAGGAATAATGATTCCAAGCGGCAGTATTTTAGAAATAATGGCAAATACACAGGAATGTACAGGGTTAAAGATCCAAATGTTGAAAATTCAAAGGCCTCTGGTTTAGGGCAAATGGAGAATGAGGCTGAGCTTCACATGGACAATGGTAAGGACAAGCAAATTTCTACATCACAAACTGACCAACAAAAGGTATGCTCTCCTTTCGAGAATCTAAATAAATTTAACATTTTGGCTGAAAACCAAATAATTACAGAGGAAAATAAAAATGAAGGGTCTAATGTTGAGGATATAATTCTTGGTCTCCCTGCTTACCTTGACTCCCCAACCAAATCTGGACCTTCCAATCCTCCTCCTGTTGGCCATAAAGAATGCCCTAATGATGAGTCCTTTTCTCGCCCCAGAAAGAGAAAAAGTGCTTTCAGAGTTAATCAGCCCTTCCAAGCGACATTTTTCACCTTTGTCTTTGTCCCAATCTAGAGAAGGGGTTTCCAGCACTGTTATCCAACAGGTCACCCAAACCAAATTTAGCCCGAAACAGACTAGAAGCTCAATGAAATCCCCCATGATTGACTGTGGAGGTGAGAAAAAAAAGGGAAGAAAGTCAAATACCCAAAGCAATGGAAAGAAGAGGTCCAAGATGAGATAGCTAATGGAATTTAGACTACTCTGTTTCCACCAACTCGGAAATCTTCCCTTTGAAGAAAACAAAATTCTTAAGCCCCCTCAAGTCCAAGGCAGGGGAAGAGGAAAAAAACTTTAAAAGTTCCAAATGAAGATCATATCCTGGAATGTAAGGGGGCTCAATGGCCTTCCTAAACAGCGGTTAATAAAATATTTAAGAAGAGATTTTGATCCCACTATTCTTATTTTGCAAGCAACTAAAGTCGATGAAGTTTTGTCTAGAAAAATTGCCCTCAATATCTAGAAAAATGGAGAAGCAATTTTTTGCAAAGCCAATGGAACCTCAGGTGGTCTTCTTTGTATCTGGAATCTAGGGAAGGTGGAAGGCAAGGTTATTCAATTTGGGGAAAGGGTAATGAGCATTATTTTTAAGGATAAGGTTAATGACCTTTCTTGGATATTAACAAATGTGTACGCCCCTAATTCTATATCTGGGAGAGCTGATCTATGGAATTTACTCAGTCATTTCAAGGAAGCTTTTCAGGATATCCCATGGATAGTGGCAGGGGAATTTAATACCCCTCTTTACCCCTCTGATAAAAAATGGGGAGTAGGAATTCCAGCAAGAAGTATGGAGGACTTTCAAGATTTCATCAACAACAACAATTTATTGGATGTCAAATTAAAAAATGCTAAATTTACTTGGAGCAATAGGAGGTCTGGAAATCAACTTATAATGGAAAAGCTTGATAGGTTTTTTTTGTCACAGGAAGCAATACAATCTTTTGTGGATGCAAATCTGTTGTCCTTGCCTCGCATTGGGTCTGACCACAACCCGATTTTACTTGAAATTGAAGAGACTCCAAAATTCAAAAGGCCTTTTAGGTTTGAATCTATGTGGATGCACCACCCTGATCTCAGAGACAATTTCTCGTGGTGGCAAGATTCTTGTCGGACGGTGCCTTCATTCATATTAGCACAGAAACTTAAAGTGGTGAAAGAAAATCTAAGGATCTGGAATAAGGAAATTTTTGGAAATATTTTTGAAAAAAAGAAAGCCATCTCCGAAAGGTTATCAACCATTGAGAAAAAACTTGAAGAGGGATTGCCGCACCCTTCCCTACAAGCGAGATGAAAAGAAATCCCTTGCCGAGTACCATAATGTTCTAGCTCGCGAGGAGACTTTTTGGCGGCAAAAGTCTAGAGCTACCCGGCTAAAAGAAGGTGATGCCAATACAAGATTTTTTCACGCATCTACCTTAAGGAACAGAAGCCACAATAGAATTAAAGAACTTGTTAGAGATGATGGATCATTCCTTTCTAGTCCTAATGAAATCAGAAATGAAGCAGTTTCCTATTTTTAGAATCTTTTAGGAGAAGAACATTTGAGTTTTGCCTTAGCTTCAGAATCAATGCTTTACCATATTCCTCATTTAATTTTTGATGACTTGAATGGGGAGTTAATTAAGCCTTTCACGGATGAAGAAATCAAAGAGGCCCTCTTCTCAATGAACCCTGATAAAGCTCCGGGTCCAGACGGGTTTTCACCTCGCTTTTTTTAGGCTTTTTGGGATATTGTAGGTTTTGATGTATGTGCTACTATCAAGGAATTTCAGTCCACAAAGCATATTCCGAGAAGTTTTAACTCCACTTTTATTGCTTTAATCCCAAAGATTCCTACTCCTAGATCTATGATGGATTTTAGACCTATTAGCCTTTGTAATGTTGTTTATAAAATTTTGACCAAGGCAATTGCAAATAGAATAAGGAAGATCCTTCCTATGTTTATTGATGTTTGTCAAGGCGACTCAGTCCTCGGAAGGTCCATCCTTGATGGGGTCATAACAGTTCATGAAGCCCTCCATTCGGTAGTCTAGACTAAAAACCCGCTTTTGCTCTCAAGTCGGATATGAACAAGGCTTATGACTCGCATAAACTGGAGTTTTGTCTCCGCCATTCTTCAAAAATTTGGTTTTCATCATGAATGGATCAAGCTTTTGGAAGGATGTTTTATGAAACCTTGGTTTTCAATCCTTGTTAATGGTGCTCCTGCTGGATACTTTCAAAGTAAAATGGGCCTAATGCAAGGTGACCCTATCTCTCCCATGTTGTTTATCATTGTGGCTGAAGCCCTTGGGAGGACAATCAAAGCTGCCTATAATATTGGTCTTATTTCAGGAATTAAAGCATCATCACAAACATGGGCAGTTACACATGAACAGTTTGTGGATGTTACTTTGTTGTTAACTCTTGCATCAATATTTGAGGCTAAGGTCATAAAACATATTCTAGAGCTATATGAGGATGTTGTGGGGCAAAAGGTAAATTTTTCAAAGAGTAAAATTTATTTCTTTTACACTCCCATTCAGAGGCAGATTAAGATTGCTAGGATTCTTGGATTCTCAGTGTCTACTCTTCCATCCACATACCTAGGCCTTCCTTTATTTACAGGCAGAGCTACCGATTCCATGTGGACTAATGTAATTGAAAGAATTCAGAGGAAGTCGGTCGGATGGAAAGGGAATTTGTTATCTCAAGTCGGCAAGGCGCTTCTCACCAAGTTTTCCATTCAAAGCATCCCTGTCTACTTTCTCTCCGTTTTTAAAGCTCCTACAAGTGTCTACACTAAAATTGAACAGATCCAGAAGAGGTTCCTATGGACTGGTTCTGAATCTAAGCAGCGCTTTCACTTGGTGTCCTGGGATAGGGTTTGCAAACCAAGGGAGTTTGGAGGTATTGGGCTAAGGAGAATACAACATTTAAACATGGCCCTCCTGGCCAAACAAGCATGGTGTCTTTTGACAAATGCAAATGCAGAATGGATTACTATAATCAGAAGAAAGTATTTGCAAGAAATTGAATTCTTAAGTTATTCCTTTCCTCCCAGGGGATCAATTTTTTGGAAATCAATCCTTCAAACTAAAAACTTGCTAAGCAAAGGGCTACATTGGAAACTGGGAAATGGAAGAAACATTGATTTTTGGGACCACAAATGGTTAAAGGACTATCCCCTCTCTGCAGACCCCATCCTTTCAACCCTTAGAGCTTGGACAATTGAATTTTTTGGTACCAAAGTTGCAAATTTTATTACTTTGTCAAACAATAGAAGGGTATGGAAGCCAATAATGAACAATGATCTACCAGGGGCATCAATAATACTAGAGAATGAATTAAAACAGTCTTTACTCCCTTCTGGATTCTTGAGGACCAGCTTATCTGGGAAGCTTCGGACAATGGGGAATTTTCTGTCAAGACCGCTTATCTCGATGCTTATTGATAATGATGAACCTACTTTCCCTCACTTGGAAGTTTGGCCCAAAAGCATTGTTCCGAAGGTTGGGTTTTTTGCATGGCTGGCCATCCAAAATAAGATCCTCACCATGGATAACTTAATAAAAAGAGGTGTGATTGTTGTTAATAGGTGTTATCTTTGTATGTCTGAGTGGGAGTCTATTGATCATTTGTTTCTGTATTGTAATTTTTCTGTCTCAATCTTGTTAGGTCTGTTACAAGTGTTTCATATTTATTGGGTCCATCCTCAGTCCATTTTTGACTTATTTGTCCAGTGGCCTTCCCCCTTTTTGAATAGGCATCTTAGGTATATGTGGAATATCTGCCTTCATCACTACTTGTGGTAGATATGGTTGGAAAGGAATCGTCGGGCCTTCTTGGATAAGGTTTCTCAGTCATCCTCTGTCTTGTCAAAATTTTTAGCATATGCTAATGAGAATGCTTGTTTAGTGCCTGCAGCATCTAGACCTCCAAATCCGTTTGAAGCTTCATTAGGCCAGTCATTAAACTTACCTCTCACTGATGGCCTCAATCATCCTCAAGTCTGTCCTAGAACCATGATCACATGGACCCCACCCCCTAGGGTGGATTAAGTTAAATTTTGATGGGGCATCTAGGGGCAACCCAGGTGAAGCTGGGGCTGGTGGCTTACTTAAAGACCACAAGGGTGAGGTGCTTTTAGCTTTTGTTGAACATCTTGGAGCTCAAACTAACAATGTGGCTGAAGCAAGGGCAGTTTGGAGGAGCCTCAAGGTGGTAGAGAATTATCCAGGGAAACTGTTGGTGGAAGGTGATTCTCTTATTATTATAAATCTTCTAAAGAACACTAAGAGAGCTCCTTGGAGATTTTATGACTACATCCATGAAGCAAGGGCTCTAATTCATGACCGACCTGAGGCCATAATTTTGCATACCTTCCGGGAAGCAAACATGGCAGCTGATAGGCTGGAAAATGAAGGCATTGTAGCAGCAAATTTGATCACGTGGACTGAAAATTTTCCTCATGTAGTCTCAATGGTGATAGATAATGAAAAACTTTAGATTGGAAGGCTCAAAGTGGATCAATGACAGAAAATGTGTGCATTTTTAAAAATATTTTTTTTTGAACCTTATAATGGATTTTGTCATATTTGTTTTTTTTGTTCATGTGACTAGTGTTTTTTGTAGCTGGTGGGGCACTGATATAGGTTTTTTATCTACAAATTCATGCATGGGAAACATCCGCTTTGGCCTCAAGTATTTCCCAAGGTGTGTTTGGATTTGATGTCGCAAAAATGCCCTAGCAAGAAATAACAAAGTGTTGGAGATCCCTGACAATGAGGCACCAGACCCCACCATAATAGTCTTGGAGAAGATGACAATTTCATCAGCCTCCAACAGTATCAACCAGTTGAAGAGTCTGTCTGGCCTCATCAGTGCAGCTGTTGATTTGTGTGATTCTCTAAATCTTCTGTTTTATAGCCAGCAGTTCCAGGGGCACAAGGAGTCGAAGGCAAAATCTAAAGATGATGGCAAGAACAATGATAAGAATTTAGATGAGGACTACAAGGAAGACTGCTTGGCCTCTTGGCTGTCCATTCTATGGGATGTTTTTTTTGACCATATTCTATTATTTTTATATGGGCACAAGCTACTCCGCATGGTGCTTGCATGATTAGTTTTTGTCTTTGTTAGTTCTTTTTTGCGTCTTTCTTTCTCGATGGCCATAATATTAGGCTTCCATAGTTTAGTTTGGTCGTATTCTAATGGAAGAGTAGGTCTTGGCCATTTTTGTTGTCGGCTTAAAATTTTAGGGCTTGGCCTTTGTCCAGTTGGTCAGTGGACCCTATTTTGTAAAATGGTTTTGGGTCAACCAGTTAAAACCCGGTGTTAATTATAATATTCTCTTACTTACCAAAAAAAAAAATTGCTAAACTTGAAAAACAGGGAAAAGCAAAAATACTACAATTTATGCTAATTAGTCAACTGACAAACACAATTGCTATAGAGAAATCACTGGTATATGCTACTTAGTCAACTAAAAAACATAATTGCTATATAAAAAAACATCTAAATACATGATACATAATATAGATTCAAAACAGGAATTAGTAATAAAAAAGAAATGAAAATGGACAAGCATCTTACTAAACTTACTGTAGCAAGATTTGTCAAAAGAACCTATCACTAGTTAGCCCTCCTTCTAGTACTAAAAGTGGTCCTTGATTCCTGATCTAGAAGAAGGTGGGAAATTTTTTCTAACTACTTCAAATTCAAACTCACTCATGAAAGAAATTTAACTGAAAAAGACTGCACTTTTATTAACTAAAACAATACATTACAATACTATAGGAAAATCTTGCTAATGGTTGAAAATATGTCACAACCTCTATTTACTATTAGCTATAATCTATTAACATATACTATACCAACCAATAGTGGATATATATTACTTATAATAACCTAGTACATATCCCTCATACTCAATATCAACTGTGTTGTTGTTTTACAATGATTTGCAAATAGTTCTAAAATTGGCCTAGTCTAGTTTAGGATAGTATGTGTTGCAAAAAGATTCATTGGTCCTTGGAATGCATCTCCAATGGTGGGAGTGAGTTTTAGGAGGTCATAAATAGTATTTTACACCTATATCTATCTTCACATATCCTTTCCCTATCGTTTTGGGTGCCATATCCTCTATTTGGCTAAAATTGGTTTCTTTCCCTTTCATTCTTAAGCTTCTTTGAAATGTTTGATCATGCAACTTACTTTATGCTTTGGTTAAAATAAAATGGTAAATAAATTGGATAGGATGTCTACCGTATCCCTCAAAATATGATTCCAATTGGTTAAAAATTTTGGTTGACAAATTCCAAGCCATGCCATTCATTGGTAGCTGGTTGGAATTTGTATGGCTAATTTCAGCATTTTCCAGATTTGTTGCATAGTCATAGGAATTTGGTACAATTTTGAAATTAAAACCAATTATAAAGTGGGAAAAGAGTTTAAATACCATTATGAAGGGATATACATTAGCACACATCATTATCCTACTTAAATTACACATTTTATTCACTAAATATTCAAACAAAAATAGTGTAAAAAATGCAAAAAAAATCCAAAATAGGGTAATATGCTCCTAAATATTTTAGTCATGCAAAAACTAATATATAATGCATTAAAACCATATAAATTAACACAAATAACATAACATAAGGTTTATAATGTATTTTATGATAATCTAAAACATTTCATGAATGAGGTAATTCTTGGCCTCATCATTTCCTCCCAACCTAACCTAATGCATGCCCTCATGCATCTTGTAGGGCTATAGAGTCACATAGATCCATTTCTTAATTCTAGATATCCCAAAAGAATACATAACCTACATAGTATTCTCTTCTCTTCTATAGCTACCTCACCCAATCTTGGAATTACTCATCTGATTGAGGGCCATGCAAAAATAGTAAGGAATAGGGATTATGATGATAGGTAATATGTACCTTAGGCCTACCATTGATGTTTTAGTGTTAGGATATCCTGCATTACACCCTTTTATCTTCTTCTAGAACATAATAGATTGTTTGGTGAGATGAGCTCCCTATTTTACAGTGACATTGGTAATTATACCCACTTGACCTTACATGTTGATCAAGCATTTATAAATTTTCCTAAATTAAACATTTGAAAACTAGTCATGCAATACTTAAGATTGTTTAGGTAAACAATCCTAATTTATGGTTTGTTCATCATAGTAAAATATTGACTGGTGGTGATCCTATGATTTGGTTGGATATGTCTTATCAATAGCTTAAATTCCAATTCAATCTCCTTATTATGCCCCTCTTCTTGGTCCCATTATATTTTATTTTGCAATTTGGACACAAAAGACCTTAATTGAACATTCTCTATGAAAATATGAGGTAGTAACTTGACATTTCCTACCATGAAAATTTATGCAGGAACATCTCACACAATTTTTTTGTTCTTTTGGGCTATGTAGGTAAACATCCAAAAATTCCTCAATAGTGTTCAAGTCATAGAGATATTAGAATGAATCCTCATTAACTACCAATGGAGGTACTTATTAAGGATTAGACTATAAAATCTAGGTGGCATCTAACATTGTACTAAGTATTTTGTAGCCTATCAAAGATACTATACCTTTTCCTATAACCTATTCACTTATGTAGTTTTAGCTTCAACTTGTTGTTCTAATGGTTTGAGTGTTGGAACCTGGGCTTCTAATTTTTGATACTTCAATACCCAGTATGCAATATCCTCATTATACTTAACCGATACAAATATTTGTGGGGACTTAACTATTGGTTGTTTCTTCCATAACAGATCAAATTGCACCATATTTTTTATTGCTTGAGTTTTATGCAAATTTTATGGAAAACGTTGTTCAAGAAGCTAGTGCAAAATTGGACTTACTAGTAGTACAATATCTTGAATGTCTATGGCCTAATTCTTAGGTGGTGTTTGTATTTCCTATTACTATGGGCTATCAGATGGGTGCTCTATGTTTTTTTTTATTCTATTTTGTTCTTTCACTCCATTTTATGACTTCACCCATGTCTATTACAACCTTATTTGTACATTTAACATATTGTAGTTCCTTCTGTATTTACCTACTTCATCTAATTATACTATAACTCTAATTTTGTAAAATATTATGATTTGAAACCCGTGCTTATGATTTTTATGATTCAAAGCTATAATGATTACAAGACATGATATTGAATTTTAGAGGCACTTGAATAAGCTTCTAAAGGATGTGTAGAATACAATAAACCTTTAATATGTTGTGATTGGATGCATGGTATATTGTTATTCATTACGTTTTCAAAAATTTAAATTTTAGAATGTGCATCTTGGGTGATGGGATTGCTCAGGTGTCGATTACCTACTATTGGTTATGGGTTAGATGAATTGGAAGTTTGTTATTGGTGATGATTTGGCTTATTCTATGGAAAGAGAATGTGGATTATCTTGGTTGTCGTACCCTCGTTTTTCAAGACATGTTGATCAAATGGCCTAAATATTATGAAATAAATTGAGGCACATATTTTCCATAAAAACCCTGATTCAACATCACTTGGTTAAATGCAAACTTATGATCTTAGTTACTCGTGCCTTGAACTTACATTTGTGTCATATGATGTGGCAAAATAAATAAATTTTATTATTTCATTTATACACATGCCACATGGAAATTCAAATTTTAAATTTCATTGTGAAACCTGAATTTCAAATCTACCTTTTTTCATTCTAAAGTATTTTTAATTCCAAAGCTTAATCAGTTCTTCATTCTAAAGATCTGCTCATTCTAAAGCTCTGTATTTTTTTGCTACAAAATAAAAAGAACAACATTTTTATTCTAGATCTTGGTATCATTCTAAATCTCTATGAAATATCTAGGTATTCATGTCATCAAATCTAAACTTATTTCCATGGGTCTATAATTTTTCATTCATTCCCTCTTTGTTTTCTGATGGATAGGTTAGATGTTTTAGGTTTGCCAAACTCTATGAATGTCTCTATGCTAACTTGTGATTTTTATACACTACATACTAAATGCCTACAATGATAAAAAATACAAGAAACACATACTTGATTTGAACAATTATTTCACACTTTCACAGATGGTTGTTTCTACTGATTACTATCTGATTTTTCTATAATCAAACAAAACAATTGCAGTCTGATGAGATTTATACAATGGTGGGATAGGAATGGGTAGGTCAATTCAAGGCAAACAACACCAAAAAACTGGTTTTCATGCCAACCAATTCAAAAGTGCCTCTTAGAAGAATTATTCTTTTTTTATCCCTTTCTTTTCAATTTTGTTAATATTGGTTGTGCCCATGAAGGAATTTCATAATTTTCCTTGTTAGGATTAAACAAAAAATAAAAGAAATAATATAATATGAAAATAAACATAGAAGAAATTATGCAATACATAATAGACACATATATAATGTGGTTCACCCAAATCGGGCTACTCCACGAAGAAAATAACCAGGCCCTTTGTATTCAGTCCAAAAAATCCCTCTATACACAATCGTGCACCTCATTACATATTTAGTCATCGTACAACCTCCTCTTATAATAATGCATTACAATTTTAGGGCAAAAAAACTTGCATAAAATCTACCTTCCGATCTATGACCTAATATCAAATGTTCCAGATTTACATAGAGGCAAAAATATTTATTTTTAGCTTTGAGGGCACTACCCTTGCTGGACCCCCTGGCAATAGTAGTAGTAGTTTTCTTATGGATAGGTTAGATGTTTTGGATTTTCCAAACTCTATGAATGTTTCTATGCTAACTAGTGATTTTTATACAATACATACTAAATGCCTACAATGATAAAAATGCAAGAAACACATACTTGATTTGAATAATTATTTCACACTTTCACAGATGGTTGTTTCTAATGATTACTAGCTGATTTTTCTGTAATCAAACAAAACAAGTGCAGTATGATGTGATTTATACAATGGTGGGATAGGAATGGGGAGGTCAATTCAAGGTAAACTACACCAAAAAACTATTTTTCATGCCAACCAATTCAAAAGTGACTCCTAGAAGAATTATTCTTTTTGTTATCTCTCTTTTAAATTTTGTTAATATTGGTTGTGCCCATGAAGGAATTTCATAATTTCCCTTGTTAGGATTAAATAATAAAATACGAGCAATAATATAATGCAAAAATAAACACAGAAGAAATTATGCAATACACAATAGACACAGATATAACGTGGTTCACCCAAATCGGGCTACTCCACGGAGAAAATAACCAGGCCCTTTGTATTCCATCCAGAAAACCCCTCTATACACAACCACGCACCTCATTACATATTTAGTCACCATACAACATCCTCTTATAATAATGCATTACAATTTTAGGGCAAAAAACCCACCTAAAATCTACCGTCCGATCTGTGACCTAATATCAAATGGTCCAGATTTACATAGAGGAAAAAACATCTATTTTTAGCTTCGGGGGCATTGCCCCCTGGACCCCCTAGCGATAGTAGTAGGGGGCTAATGCCCCCCTACACCCCCCTCTTTCACGTAGTGGGTCCAAGTGCGGCTGAAACAAAGGCCTCCGATTTAATCAGGCTCCATAATCAACAATCTCCCACTTGGAGACTGATCACAACAACTCCACCGCTACTGCACTTGTTGGACTATGCTTCAACTTTGGGCCTAGAAATTTTCTCACCTTTTACTGTCATGCTTTAAGACCAACTGAAACTGAGCAGGAACTCAGTTTCTCCTTGGTTACTGCCTTTGTGAACATATCTGCAGGATTCTGGCTAGTGTGTATCTTCTCCAATTTTAATTGTCCATCTTCCAATACTGAGCGTATGAAATGGTACTTGGTATGTATGTGTTTAGTCCTGGAATGGAAAGCTGAATTCTTTGCAAGATGAATGGCACTCTGACTATCACTATATAATGTGCTATTCTCCTACTTCTTTCCCAACTCCTCCATAAACCTTTGTAACCAAATCATCTCCTTACTAGCCTCTGTAACAACAACATACTCTGCTTCTGTTGTTGATAGTGCAACAACCTTCTATAATTTTGAAATCCAGCTTACTGCAGTTTCACCTATAGTAAAAACATACCCTGTGGTACTCCTCCTACTGTCTATATCACCTACCATATCTGAATCAACATATCCTTGTAAAGCAGTATTAGATCCTTCAAAGCATAATACCTGATTGACAGTACCTCTCAAATACCTGAGAATCCACTTCACTGCCTCCCAATGCTTTCTTCCTGGATCGCTCATAAACCTGCTCACAACTCCCACTACATGTGCAATATCTGGCCTTGTGCACACCATCGCATACATCAAACTGCCAACTGCTGATGAATAAGGAACCTTGGACATGTAGTTCATCTCCTCCTATGTCTTAGGACACATCTCTTTGGTCAGTTTGAAATGATTTCCCAAAGGTGTGCTAACAGGTTTTGCATCCTGCATACTGAATCTTTCCAACACCTTCTCAATGTACTCACTCTGAGACAATGTTAATTTATGATTTTTCCTATCTCTTGTTATTCTCATACCAAGGATTTGCTTTGCAGCACCCAAATCCTTCATTGCAAATGACTCTACCAATTTTCTTTTGAGTACAATTATATCCTGCATGTTAGACCCTGCAACAAGCATATCATCTACATACAATAATAGGATAATATAGTTACCATTATCCATTCTCTTAAAATAAACACAGTGGTCAGAATAACATCTACTATAACCTTGATCTGACATAAACCTATCAAATTTCATATACCACTGCCTTGGAGCTTGCTTCAGGCCATACAGGCTCTTTTTCAACCTGCATACTAATTCCTCCTTTCCTTTGACCTCATACCCTTGTGGCTGCTGCATATAAATCTCTTCCTCCAAATCCCCATGGAGAAAAGTTGTTTTTACATCTAACTGTTCAAGATGTAAATCCTCTACAACCACTAAGCTTAAAATAGTTCTAATTGAAGTCATTTTAACAACAGGAGAAAAAATTTCATCATAATCAATACCTTTCTTCTATGCAAACCCCTTTACAACCAGTCTAGCCTTATACCTCTTTTTACCTCCATCTTCTTCTTTCACCCTGTAAACCCATTTATTCTGCAATGCTCTTTTTCTTGCAGGCAACTGAACCAGATCCCAAGTCTGATTATTTATCAAGGAGTCCATCTCCTCTTTCATGCCTTGCTCCCACTTCTTCTTGGTTTCTACCTGCATTGCTTCTTCATATGTTTCTGGTTCACTAGAGTCAGACAATAATACATAATATAATGAAGGAGAGTAACGTACAGGAGGTCTACTTATCCTGGTAGATTTTCTAACAATAGTTGTAGGAGTTTGAGGTGCTACTTGCTGTTGTTGTTGTTGATTTTCTAGCACCTTTGGAGTTTCAATTTCATCAAACACTGTGTATTCTGTGTTTTCCTTTTCCTGTTTCTTTTCCTGCAACTGATCCTTATACATGACCTTCTCATTGAATATTACATCTCTACTCCTAATGATTTTGTGATTTGCATAATCCCAAAAGTGATAACCAAAATCATTAACTCCATATCCAATGAAAAAACACTTCTTGGATTTTACCTCAAGTTTAGTTCGATTTTCTTTACTGATATGCATGAAAGCTTCACAACCAAAAGTCTTTAAAAATGAGTAATTAATAGGCTTACCTATCCATGCCTCTTCTGGAATCCCACCATCTAGGGAACTTGAAGGCCCTCTATTTATTAAATAAACTACAGTATCCACAACATCTGCCCAAAACTGTAAGGGCAATCCTGCATGTATTCTCATGCACCTAGCACGTTCCATGATAGTCCTGTTCATCCTTTCTGACACACCATTTTCTTGTGGAGTTCCTGGAACCGTCTTCACTCTATGAATCCCATGGTATGAACAATAACTATCAAACTCTTTGCTGTAGTACTCACCTCCATTATCAGATCTGAGACACTTTAGCTTATTTCTTATCTCATTCTCAACCAAAGCTTTCCATTTCTTAAATGTATCAAAAACATCTGATTTCTTTCGAATACAGTAAACCCATGTTTTTCTAGTTGCATCATCAATAAACGTAACATAATAATGAGAGCCACCAAGAGATGATACCTGAGCTGGTCCCCATACATCTGAATGTACAAGCTCTAGCTTTTCACTCTTCTTTTCTTTTCCAACTCTAAGAAATCTGACTCTTTTCTATTTTCCATAAATGCAGTTCTCACATAAGTCTAAATCAACCTACTTCAAACCTGGCAACAAATTTCTTGAATGGAGAATCTGCATCCCCTTCGCACTCATGTGCCCAAGCCTATGATGCCACGAAGTTGTATCCACTCCTGTAGAAGCTAAAGCAATAGAAAGATCAGTATTACTAGTACATACATACAATGTACCTTCCTTATTTCCTTTTGCTAATAACATTGATCCTTTAGCAACCTTCCATGAGTTTGTTGAGAATGTAACTGTACATCCTTCACTATCCAACTGCCCTATGGAAATTAGATTTCTTCTTAATTCAGGAATATGCCTTACCTCTTTCAACAACCATTGGTTTCCATTTGGTAACTTTATTTGTATGTTACCCTTTCCTATGATTTTACATGGTCTATCATCACCCAAATAGACCTGTCCAAAATCACCTTGAACATAATCTAGAAAATATTTCCTATGGGGTGTGGCATGATATGATGCACCATAATCTAGCACCCAACAATCATTAATATTATCTAGTGAAAGAATTAAAGCATCTTGCAATACATCACCTGCTATGTTTGCTTCCTGATTACCCTATTTTTCTTCTCCCTATTTTTCTTTTCGATTCCAATAGTCTCTTTTTAGGTGTCCTTTCTTCCCGCAATGCCAACATTCCAACTACTTCCCTTTGGATTTGGATCTACCTTTCTTTGATTTTCCATGATTCCTTAGGATTTTTCCTCTCTCCCTTTGTCTCCCCCTATTCTCTACAGTCAAAGCATTACCTGATGTTTCACCTATGCTTTTCCATCACATTTCCTCACTAAGGATAACACCAATAACATCATCAAACTTTAAAGTATTTGAACTAGAGACAGAATTACTCACAGCCATTACCAAGCCATTCCAGCTTTCTAGCAATGAGCACAAAATCAAGAGAGCCCTAACCTCATCATCAAAGTTTACTCCTACAGAGCTTAACTGATTTGTAACCGTGTTAAATTCATTTAAATGATCAGTAACAGACCCACCTTCTGACATCTGCATATTAAATAAATGTTTCATAAGAAATACCTTGTTCAAAGTCGAGGGTTTTTCATACAGTTTAGCCAACGCATTCATTAAACCCTCCGTTGTCTTTTCCTTCAAAATATTGAAGGCCACCGATGATGCCAAGCACAACCGTATTGTTCCTAGTGCTTTTCTATCCAGAACTTCCCATTCTTCATCAGTCGTTGATGCCAGCTTCTTTGCTACTCCACCTAATGGTAGGTAAAGATCTTTCTGATAAAGATAATCCTCCATTTGCATCTTCCATAGCTGGTAGTTTTGGCCATTGAACTTCTCAACCCTAAATCTGCCTTCTTCTACCATTGCTCCCACTCGAACTGGAAACCCTCCTTTCAAGTGCATTTTTCAAACCCTAAGCTCTGATACCAGTTGTTAGGATTAAAGCATAACAAATACGAGCAATAATATAATGCAGAAATAAACACAGAAGAAATTATGCAATACACAATAGACACAGATATAACGTGGTTCACCCAAATTGGGCTACTCCACGGAGAAAATAACCAGGCCCTTTGTATTCCATCTAGAAAACCCCTCTGTACACAACCACGCACCTCATTACATATTTAGTCACCGTACAACCTCCTCTTATAATAATGCATTACAATTTTAGGGCAAAAAACCCGCCTAAAATCTACCGTCCGATCTGTGACCTAATATCAAATGGTCCAGATTTACATAGAGGAAAAAACATCTATTTTTAGCTTCGGGGCGCTCGCCCCCTGGACCCCCCATGGCGATAGTAGTAGGGGGGCTAATGCCCCCCTACACCCCCCTCTTTCACGTAGTGGGTCTAAGTGCGGCTGAAACAAAGGCCTCCGATTTAATCAGGCTCCATAATCAAAAATCTAAAATTATGCCCATGAAGGAAGTTCACAACCAGGATTTATTCCTCTTTTTGTTTTCTTATTTTTTTGATTTTTTTTCATATTCTTTCTTGAAACTCTTTGTTGTTTTACTAAATTTATTAAGTGTGATGAAACAAGGAATTTCTTCCATCATGCATATGTCGAAGATGTTAATTTACTACAATAACTCTTATTTAGTTAGTGGTGCATGGCATACACGAAGGTGATGCCCATTCACTACCAAATTTCTTCGTGAGTCATTGATAGGAAGAAGATGAACTGCACCATTTTTAAACACTTCTTCAATATAATAAGATCTAAGCCACCTAGTTTGTAGTTTCCTAGGAAAATACTCATAATGAGAATAAAACAATAAATCCCAATCACCTTGCTAAAATTTTCTCTATTGAAAGTGACAACCATGTCACAACTTTCATTGTTCTTGAATCACCTCAGTTTAATGCAATGCATCCAACTAGAGTTCATCTAATGCATTGAGCTATAGAATACTTTCCATATGTGCATGTGAAAAATAAATTCTAATTTCCAAAGTCATTCAAAGTGTTAGTAGCTAAAACTCAATAGGCAAAAGAGCATTCTTACCATAAACCAACTCGTAAGGTGTGAAACCTGTGGTGTATTTCCATGTAGTGTTCTAAGCCCAAACTACTTCAGGTAATTTATCAAGCTAATTTATTCTATGAGAAGCTAATATTTTAATCAGGATATTTTATAACTCCCTATTTGTTACTTCAACCTAACCATTTTCCTGTGGGTGGTAGGGTGATGATTTCCTATGCTTAATCTCATATAATTTAGTAAAAGCTTCAATGAATTTGGATGCAAATTGGGGTCCATGGTCTATGGTAATAGACTGTGGAGCTCCAAACGTCTAAAAAATTTGAGTATATAGTAAATCAGCAACCTTCTCTTCATGAGAATATTTGAAAGTATGCACCTCTGTCCACTTAGTCACATAGTCAGTGCATACCAATATATTCACATTTTCTTGAGATGGTGGGTCAATAGGCCCCACAAAATATAGCCCCCACCTCTTAAATGGTTCTAAAACCACTTGAGGTTGCAACGGTGTTTCATTTGTGTGGGTGGGTTTCCCCATCCTTTGACATGCATCACAATATTTTATGTATTTTTTACATACTTGTGAAGAGATAGCTAATAATAACCTACACCTAGAATTTTTCTAATTGTACTTTTTATTGAATAATGTGCACCTGATGGTTCATCATGGAAAGCCCAAAGGATATCATACACCTCATACTTTTATATGAATGTGCATAAAATATGGTGAAGACTATATTTAAAAAGTAGAACCTTAATCCATATAAAAGCAGAACTTTGTTCTATTAACTGTTTCTTTTGTTTAGGAGTGAAATGTAGAGGAATTCTTCCTATTACCAAGTAGTTAGCTATATCTACAAACCATGGTAACTGGTCATATATCACAAAAAATTGTTCATCAGGAAAGGTATCCTCAATCAAATCTTCCTCCCTTGTGTTTTGTAACCTTGACAAAAAAATTGCCGCTATATTAGCCTTTCCTAGTTTGTTGATTATAGTGATGACAAATTCCTACAACAATAGTAACTAGAGGATAATTCTTGCACTTACCATAGTTTTATTCATCAAATATTTAATGGGTTTATTATTTGTAAGGATGAATACTTTATACTTTATGATATAATGCCTGAAATTATTGATAGCATATACTACTACCAATAATTCTTTCTTAGTAGTGGTATAGTTTTTTTGCTCCTATCAAATTCTTTCTAATTTAGTATATAGCATAATGCTCACCATTTTAAATTTTCCCTAGCGTTGCTTCAATTGCAGTATTTGAAGCATCACTTTGGATGTGAAATAAAAACTTCTAATTAGTTCCTCTTAACATAGGTGGGATTGTTAGTTTTTCTTCAAAGCCTCAAAAGACTCTTGGAATTTTGCATACTAGGTAAATGCAAAATCTTTAGTCAATAGTGCAAACTTTGTTGGCAATTTTGGGTTTGAGATCCTAGCTTCTTGTCTATGAGTTGTCATTGATGTCAAAAGGAACTGGCATTAATGTCAAGAGGATTTATTGGCTTCAAAGGTTGAAGATTCCAAAGAATATTTTCTAGAAGATTTCGGAGAGATTCCATGTGGCGGATGAAAAGGTTTTTATCAAAACCATGGCAAGTTTAAGGGTTTTTATTAAAACCAGGTGGATGCATTAAGGGTTTTTCTCAAAACCACTCTCAGCTTAATGCAAAGGCTGGAGACACTTATTAATTAAATAACTTAATTAATAAAACCTTTTTAAGGTTTTTTAATTAATTATTTATTTGATTTAGTGATTAAATTATTTTAATAATTTAATGGGTTCTCCACCTAAGGTCTAAGGTCTAAAAGACCTTTGATTATTTTTTAAATAATCAAAAGGGTTTCATAAACCCTAAAGTTGTTTCGAAGGCGCCAAAATAATATTAATTCGAAAAGTTTGAATTATCCTCCCGTCGACGTCGTGCATAGCATGGAAGTTTGGCTATATAAGCCATAACCTATAGTCCAAAGCAATGGTGTGAAAGAAATTCGAATTGCGCAAAGGTTGGGAAGTAAAAGCTACGGCTATCATTTTTTTGCCACGTTTATCCGCCGCCAAAGGGTTAAGGAGAAGGAGACTCTTGCTAGCCTTCAAGCTAGCGCCGTTGGCCTAGTGGCAATGACTATTCTACGAAGGCGCTTGAAGGGAGGTCAAGCGTTCGACTCCCGCCGTGGAGTGTGAGAAGAGTTTTTGCGCTCCGATTTTTTCGGAGGCACTGTTGACCCACGATTTTCGGAAGCATTTTTTTTGGTAAGGTTTTTTAAATAAAATCTGCATTTTGTTAAAGAAGAAGTGGTTGGGCAGATTTATTTAAAATTATTTTTAAGGTTAAATGCTTCTTTGGAGATATAAGGTTGATAGTGTGTGGTTGAGATTTTTGGCTTGATTGTTGAGTGAGATTTGCTTAGAAGCTATTATTCCTTGAGCATGGTTTAATTAATTTGGAGAAATAAGGTGTAAAAGGATATATTGTTTGTATGCTTTATATTTTTTGGTAGTTGACTTCTAAGGATTGGAGTCATAAGGTGTTTTATGGAATAAATATTTTTGTGGTTACTTTTATGATCTAACCCTAACTTGGTGGCAAAGTTGAGGGTGGTGTTGGTAACAAGTTGAAGAACTATTCTCTTCTTCCTCAAACAAAGGTATGGGCAACTTCTTCCATGTATATTGTTGATGGTGTATTTTCTGAAATTGAGTTTGGAGTGAAAAGGTTGTCTACTAGGTATTCTTGTTGGTGTAAATCCCATTTTCTGGATATTGAAGATTGTTTATGCATTAAAATCATTGATGAGTTTTTTGGGTGAATGCATAATTCTGGTTGAGGAAGAGGAAGCATTTTTGCACTAGGGTTTATGTTAGTAAGTCTTGCTACTTGCATTGAGTTGGTGAAACCCTTAGTTGGCTGTTTTGAGATTGATGGTTGAGTTGCTTCCATAGAGGTTGTTTTGATCAAGTTAATGCTTTACTTGATACATGATTTGGGCTTACTCCATTGAGATTGATTTGAGCAAGTTATTCTTTGCATTGGTGATTTATGTTGGTGGTTGTTTTGTTCAAATACCTTTGGAGGGAAAAGGATGTCTACTAGTTTCCTTTTCATGTAGTGATTGGTTGAATGCTTCAAGGTTAATGTTGAGTTGAATGATGTTGGTTAAACCTTGTCTATAAGCATTGTTGTTAAAGCCCTAATTGGTTGAGAAAAGATATTGGTTGTGGAAAGAACATGAGTATCATTGTTATATGAGATATTGCATGGTTGGCAATTGTTGGGTTGTGTTTCATGTTCTTGAGAAAAGCATACTACATCTATCTTATTCTTTTGAGATTGAGATTGTAATTTTTAATTTGAATTGAGATTGGGAGTTAAGTATAGAACATATTGAGTCTCTAACAATTCTCTTTATGCTTCTATGAGGTTGATGAATCACATTGGGTCTCTAACAATTCTCTTTGTGGGTTCATGCTAAGCAAGTTTTTCTTGATGAACTTGTGAGCTGATTTGGAAAGGTTCTAGGAGATGTGAGACTGATTTGGATGGTTCTAGTGAGGACTTGTGAGCTGATTTGGACAAGGTTCTAGTGAGGACTTGTGAGCTGATTTGGACAGGTTCTAGTGAGGACTTGTGAGCTGATTTGGACAAGTTCTAGGGAGGACTTGTGAGCTGATTTGGACAGGTCCTAGCAGAGGACTTGAGGACAGAGTTGAAGTGGTTCTTTGAGAAGAACCTGAGGATATTTTTGACAAGTCTTTGAGAAGGCTTGTGTGCAGCAGAGATTGATTTGTTCAAGCTTTATGAGTTGAGCTTGGGACAGATCTGATAGAGTGAGGAAGACTTGTGTTGGACCGACTGACTGTGTTTAGTATAGGTTGATGAGTTGTTGTGGAGGTGATCAGTGAGGACAGAGGTCTCTTGAGGCTGAGCATTGAGGATAGGAGGTCTTCTATGGAAAGGAGTTCCACGTGCTAGCGGAATAAGAGGCAGGTGATCTTCTGAAGTATCATTTCTAGAGCTGAGGGGAAGGATTCTCCTTTGGGCAGGAGGCTCATAAATTCGTGAGGAGGGGAAGGATTCTCCTTTGGGTAGGAGGCTCATAAATTCATGAGGAGGGGAAGGATTCTCCTTTGGGTAGAGGCTCATAAATACTTGAGTAGGGGAAGGTTTCTCCTTTGGGCTGAGGCTCATAAACATTGTAATTGGGAAGGATTCCCAAAGAACTTTGAGAAAGCTTTTTAGAGAAAAGTTTTGTGGATGTAGCCCATGTTGGGTGAACCACGTTAAAATTGGTGTCTCATTGTGTGTTGCTTTATGCATTGCTTTGATATTGCTATTGGTTCATTGCTTTGCGAAGTTGAAGTTAAATAGAGAAAGTAAAAAGAGGTCTTATACTGTTCACCCCCCCTCTCAGTATAAGCTTGTGTTCTTCAATTGGTATCAGAGCGGGTTCCTTCGAAAAGTTTAACAGCTTGAAGGAAAATATTGTAAAGAACACAATGGAATCTACAAGTGGTAATGCAACACCTATTCTTGATGGGGCAGATTTTGGGCTTTGGAGTGCTAGGATGAAGGTTCATCTTATGGCTCTTGGAAATGAAGTTTGGGAAGTGATTGAGGATGAGTATACCATTCCTGAGCATGGTCCTTCTACTAAGGAAGAGAGGCTCCTACATCATAGCAATTCAAAGGCAATGAATGCAATCTCGAAGGGTTTACAGAAGGCGAGATCTTACCAAGGTGATTCACCGCAAGACAGCTAGTGAAATGTGGAAACAGTTGAAGGTGGTTCATACAGGTGATGCAAATGTCCGAAAGGCCAAGTTGAGACACTTCAAAGGTATGTTTGAACAACTCAAGATGAATGATGAAGAAAATATTAGTGACTATATGCTTCGTATGGATGAGATTGTTAACTCTATGAAGGAACTAGGTCTTGAGCTTGCTGAAAATGATATTTGTGATAAGATTTTGAGGTCTCTTCCAAATAGATTTAGTGAAAATATTTTTGCTATTGAGGAAGCTAAGGATTTGGATAAGTTGAAAAAGGATGAGCTTCATAGTATACTTGCAGCATTTGAGTTGAGAACTCAAGTGAAGGTTGATGTTAAGAAGGAGGCAACTTTCAAGGCTACCAAGAAATCCAAGGGTAAAGAGCTTCAAGATAGTGATGAGTCTTCTAGTGATGAAGAGGCATATTACAGCAAGAAGGGCAAGTTCTCAAGAAAGCACAAAGGTATGAAATATGTCAAGTGTTTCAATTGTGGAAAGTTTGGTCATTATGCTACTAACTGTACTGCTGCCAAGGATGAAAGTGATGAAGATAAACAGGATTATAAGAGCAAGGATTCTAAAAGGCACAGGCATCAAAGGAAGAATAAAGATGAGCAAAGCAATCAAGGAAAGAGGTACTCTCACAAACACAAGAAAAGTTTCTACCTAGACAAGGCAAGTAAGTGTTCTAGTAGTGATAGTGAAAGTTCTTCAAGTGATGTTGGAAATGAGATGTTGTTCCTAATAGAAAAAGAAGAAGAAAAGAAACATAGATTTGTCCTTATGAAATGTTTTAGATGTGGAAATTTTGGACATCTTGAGGATGATTGCACAAATGATGGATTGATTTCTAGTTATACTATGTATGAGGATGCTTCGGAAAATTGTAAGGAAGATCTTTGTATGGCTTTAGAAAAGGGTAGCACCTCTAGTGATAAGAAATCTGAAAAAGTCATTGATGTTTCAAAAGGCAAACAAATAGAGGAAGTTATAGAGGATGGTGAAGTAGATCTTGAAGCTGAACTTGTTAGTGCTCTTAGTGCTTTGAAAAAGGAAAGAAAGAAGAATGCTAGACTCAATGATAAATTGGATGAATGTTGTATTGAGAGAGATGAGCTTATAGAAAGTCTTGACTTCTCTATAGCTAAGACACAGAAACTTAAGGATAAGTTAGAGTCTAAGGTTCTTGAGTGTAGAGAGTTGGAACAGAAAGTGGCTTCCTTGAAAGAGGAAACTAAAGAGTACAAGGAGAAGCTTTACAAGTTTGAAGATAGCACCAAAAAGGTAAAGTCAATCATCAAAGATCAAAGAAGGACAACAGATAAAACAGGTCTTGGTTTTGGTAAGAAACACATGGAACAGGTTGGGGAATCTAGTAAGAGATTTCGAAAGGAAGAGAGTTCTGATGAGGAAAGTACTTCAGAAAAAGAGTCCTTGAGTGATAGATGCACATAATCAGAAAACAGGAATCAAAAAAAGGGGAGAAAGTTTACAGGACCTAAGAGGTCAAATCAAGGAAAGTTTAATGGCAGATGTTTTGCTTGTCACAAGTTTGGTCACATGGCTTCACATTGCATGACTCAAGTGAGGAAGGTAAATGACAGATTCAGAGGTGGTAATTTCTTTCAAGGGTATTGCTACTCTTGTAAACAGTTTGGGCACAAGGCTGTTTATTGCAAGGCTAATAACAGGAACAGGGTTGGTCAGAATAGATGGAGTCAAAGATCAGGTATGCCTCAAAGAAATAACATTGTTAGTTGTTATAAGTGCAACAATGAAGGTCACATAGCTAGACAGTGTAGAGCTGAAATTCCAAGGTACAGGAATAGGAACATGGGTATGAACAGGCACAAGAATCAAGACATGGATAAGAACAGGAATGATAACAAGAACAACAACAGTGACATGAACAGGAACAGGAATATGGACAAGGAGAACAAGAGAAGACATGGTAAGGCAGCTATAGACACTGATGAAGATCAGTGCCTAATGGGAGTTTTACTCCCACCCCAGAATTAATCACCTCAACAGGAGGTGGGGGAGGGACTAAGCTAAGAGGCTCATTCTTAGTCCCAAGCCCCAAAGGTGACCCTTTGCCATTGATGACAAAGGGGGAGAGATATGAGTAAGGGGGAGAGCCTCAAGTCAGGGGAGCTGATTTCTATACAGCAATTTTGAGTTTCAGTGTTGTTGAGAAGCATGGTTTGCCATCAATGACAAAGGGGGAGATTGTTGGCAATTTTGGGTTTGAGATCCTAGCTTCTTGTCTATGAGTTGTCATTGATGTCAAAAGGAACTGGCATTAATGTCAAGAGGATTTATTGGCTTCAAAGGTTGAAGATTCCAAAGAATATTTTCTAGAAGATTTCGGAGAGATTCCATGTGGCGGATGAAAAGGTTTTTATCAAAACCATGGCAGGTTTAAGGGTTTTTATTAAAACCAGGTGGATGCATTAAGGGTTTTTCTCAAAACCACTCTCAGCTTAATGCAAAGGCCGGAGACACTTATTAATTAAATAACTTAATTAATAAAACCTTTTTAAGGTTTTTTAATTAATTATTTATTTGATTTAGTGATTAAATTATTTTAATAATTTAATGGGTTCTCCACCTAAGGTCTAAGGTCTAAAAGACCTTTGATTATTTTTTAAATAATCAAAAGGGTTTCATAAACCCTAAAGTTGTTTCGAAGGCGCCAAAATAATATTAATTCGAAAAGTTTGAATTATCCTCCCGTCGACGTCGTGCATAGCATGGAAGTTTGGCTATATAAGCCATAACCTATAGTCCAAAGCAATGGTGTGAAAGAAATTCGAATTGCGCAAAGGTTGGGAAGTAAAAGCTACGGCTATCATTTTTTTGCCACGTTTATCCGCCGCCAAAGGGTTAAGGAGAAGGAGACTCTTGCTAGCCTTCAAGCTAGCTCCGTTGGCCTAGTGGCAATGACTGTCCTGTGAAGGCGCTTGAAGGGAGGTCAAGCGTTCGACTCCCGCCGTGGAGTGTGAGAAGAGTTTTTGCGCTCCGATTTTTTTGGAGGCACTGTTGACCCGCGATTTTTGAAAGCATTTTTTTTGGTAAGGTTTTTTAAATAAAATCTGCATTTTGTTAAAGAAGAAGTGGTTGGGCAGATTTATTTAAAATTATTTTTAAGGTTAAATGCTTCTTTGGAGATATAAGGTTGATAGTGTGTGGTTGAGATTTTTGGCTTGATTGTTGAGTGAGATTTGCTTAGAAGCTATTATTCCTTGAGCATGGTTTAATTAATTTGGAGAAATAAGGTGTAAAAGGATATATTGTTTGTATGCTTTATATTTTTTGGTAGTTGACTTCTAAGGATTGGAGTCATAAGGTGTTTTATGGAATAAATATTTTTGTGGTTACTTTTATGATCTAACCCTAACTTGGTGGCAAAGTTGAGGGTGGTGTTGGTAACAGAGTTGAAGAACTATTCTCTTCTTCCTCAAACAAAGGTATGGGCAACTTCTTCCATGTATATTGTTGATGGTGTATTTTCTGAAATTGAGTTTGGAGTGAAAAGGTTGTCTACTAGGTATTCTTGTTGGTGTAAATCCCATTTTCTGGATATTGAAGATTGTTTATGCATTAAAATCATTGATGAGTTTTTTGGGTGAATGCATAATTCTGGTTGAGGAAGAGGAAGCATTTTTGCACTAGGGTTTATGTTAGTAAGTCTTGCTACTTGCATTGAGTTGGTGAAACCCTTAGTTGGCTGTTTTGAGATTGATGGTTGAGTTGCTTCCATAGAGGTTGTTTTGATCAAGTTAATGCTTTACTTGATACATGATTTGGGCTTACTCCATTGAGATTGATTTGAGCAAGTTATTCTTTGCATTGGTGATTTATGTTGGTGGCTGTTTTGTTCAAATACCTTTGGAGGGAAAAGGATGTCTACTAGTTTCCTTTTCATGTAGTGATTGGTTGAATGCTTCAAGGTTAATGTTGAGTTGAATGATGTTGGTTAAACCTTGTCTATAAGCATTGTTGTTAAAGCCCTAATTGGTTGAGAAAAGATATTGGTTGTGGAAAGAACATGAGTATCATTGTTATATGAGATATTGCATGGTTGGCAATTGTTGGGTTGTGTTTCATGTTCTTGAGAAAAGCATACTACATCTATCTTATTCTTTTGAGATTGAGATTGAGTTGAGATTGAGATTGGGAGTTAAGTATAGAACATATTGAGTCTCTAACAATTCTCTTTATGTTTCTATGAGATTTGAGATTGAGATTGGGAGTTAAGTATAGAACATATTGAGTCTCTAACAATTCTCTTTATGCTTCTATGAGGTTGATGAATCACATTGGGTCTCTAACAATTCTCTTTGTGGGTTCATGCTAAGCAAGTTTTTCTTGATGAACTTGTGAGCTGATTTGGATAGGTTCTGTGAGGACTTGTGAGCTGATTTGGAAGTTCTAGTGAGGACTTGTGAGCTGATTTGGACAGGTTCTAGTGAGGACTTGTGAGCTGATTTGGACAGGTTCTAGTGAGGACTTGTGAGCTGATTTGGACAAGTTCTAGGGAGGACTTGTGAGCTGATTTGGATAGGTCCTAGCAGAGGACTTGAGGACAGAGTTGAAGTGGTTCTTTGAGAAGAACCTGAGGACAGTTTTGACAAGTCTTTGAGAAGGCTTGTGTGCAGTAGAGATTGATTTGTTCAAGCTTTATGAGTTGAGCTTGGGATAGATCTGATAGAGTGAGGAAGACTTGTGTTGGACCGACTGACTATGTTTAGTATAAGTTGATGAGTTGCTGTGGAGGTGATCAGTGAGGACAGAGGTCTCTTGAGGCTGAGCATTGAGGACAGGAGGTCTTCTGTGGAAAGGAGTTCCACGTGCTAGCGGAATAAGAGGTAGGTGATCTTCTAAAGTATCATTTCTAGAGTTGAGGGGAAGGATTCTCCTTTGGGAGGAGGCTCATAAATTTATGAGGAGGGGAAGGATTCTCCTTTGGGTAGGAGGCTCATAAATTCGTGAGGAGGGGAAGGATTCTCCTTTGGGTAGAGGCTCATAAATACTTGAGTAGGGGAAGGTTTCTCCTTTGGGCTGAGGCTCATAAACATTGTAATTGGGAAGGATTCCCAAAGAACTTTGAGAAAGCTTTTTAGAGAAAAGTTTTGTGGATGTAGCCCATGTTGGGTGAACCACGTTAAAATTGGTGTCTCATTGTGTGTTGCTTTATGCATTGCTTTGATATTGCTATTGGTTCATTGCTTTGCGAAGTTGAAGTTAAATAGAGAAAGTAAAAAGAGGTCTTATACTGTTCACCCCCCCTCTCAGTATAAGCTTGTGTTCTTCAATTGGTATCAGAGCGGGTTCCTTCAAAAAGTTTAACAGCTTGAAGGAAAATATTGTAAAGAACACAATGGAATCTACAAGTGGTAATGCAACACCTATTCTTGATGGGGCAGATTTTGGGCTTTGGAGTGCTAGGATGAAGGTTCATCTTATGGCTCTTGGAAATGAAGTTTGGGAAGTGATTGAGGATGAGTATACCATTCCTGAGCATGGTCCTTCTACTAAGGAAGAGAGGCTCCTACATCATAGCAATTCAAAGGCAATGAATGCAATCCTGAAGGGTTTACAGAAGGCAGATCTTACCAAGGTGATTCACTGCAAGACAGCTAGTGAAATGTGGAAACAGTTGAAGGTGGTTCATACAGGTGATGCAAATGTCCGAAAGGCCAAGTTGAGACACTTCAAAGGTATGTTTGAACAACTCAAGATGAATGATGAAGAAAATATTAGTGACTATATGCTTCGTATGGATGAGATTGTTAACTCTATGAAGGAACTAGGTCTTGAGCTTGCTGAAAATGATATTTGTGATAAGATTTTGAGGTCTCTTCCAAATAGATTTAGTGAAAATATTTTTGCTATTGAGGAAGCTAAGGATTTGGATAAGTTGAAAAAGGATGAGCTTCATAGTATACTTGCAGCATTTGAGTTGAGAACTCAAGTGAAGGTTGATGTTAAGAAGGAGGCAACTTTCAAGGCTACCAAGAAATCCAAGGGTAAAGAGCTTCAAGATAGTGATGAGTCTTCTAGTGATGAAGAGGCATATTACAGCAAGAAGGGCAAGTTCTCAAGAAAGCACAAAGGTATGAAATATGTCAAGTGTTTCAATTGTGGAAAGTTTGGTCATTATGCTACTAACTATAACTGCTGCCAAGGATGAAAGTGATGAAGATAAACAGGATTATAAGAGCAAGGATTCTGAAAGGCACAGGCATCAAAGGAAGAATAAAGATGAGCAAAGCAATCAAGGAAAGAGGTACTCTCACAAACACAAGAAAAGTTTCTACCTAGACAAGGCAAGTAAGTGTTCTAGTAGTGATAGTGAAAGTTCTTCAAGTGATGTTGGAAATGAGATGTTGTTCCTAACAGAAAAAGAAGAAGAAAAGAAACATAGATTTGTCCTTATGAAATGTTTTAGATGTGGAAATTTTGGACATCTTGAGGATGATTGCACAAATGATGGATTGATTTCTAGTTATACTATGTATGAGGATGCTTCGAAAAATTGTAAGGAAGATCTTTGTATGGCTTTAGAAAAGGGTAGCACCTCTAGTGATAAGAAATCTGAAAAAGTCATTGATGTTTCAAAAGGCAAACAAATAGAGGAAGTTATAGAGGATGGTGAAGTAGATCTTGAAGTTGAACTTGTTAGTGCTCTTAGTGCTTTGAAAAAGGAAAGAAAGAAGAATGCTAGACTCAATGATAAATTGGATGAATGTTGTATTGAGAGAGATGAGCTTATAGAAAGTCTTGACTTCTCTATAGCTAAGACACAGAAACTTAAGGATAAGTTAGAGTCTAAGGTTCTTGAGTGTAGAGAGTTGGAATAGAAAGTGGCTTCCTTGAAAGAGGAAACTAAAGAGTACAAGGAGAAGCTTTACAGGTTTGAAGATAGCACCAAAAAGGTAAAGTCAATCATCAAAGATCAAAGAAGGACAACAGATAAAATAGGTCTTGGTTTTGGTAAGAAACACATGGAACAGGTTGGCGACTCTGCTGGGGAATCTAGTAAGAGATTCCGAAAGGAAGAGAGTTCTGATGAGGAAAGTACTTCAGAAAAAGAGTCCTTGAGTGATAGATGCACATAATCAGAAAACAGGAATCAAAAAAAGGGGAGAAAGTTTACAGGACCTAAGAGGTCAAATCAAGGAAAGTTTAATGGCAGATGTTTTGCTTGTCACAAGTTTGGTCACATGGCTTCACATTGCATGACTCAAGTGAGGAAGGTAAATGACAGATTCAGAGGTGGTAATTTCTTTCAAGGGTATTGCTACTCTTGTAAACAGTTTGGGCACAAGGCTGTTTATTGCAAGGCTAATAACAGGAACAGGGTTGGTCAGAACAGATGGAGTCAAAGATCAGGTATGCCTCAAAGAAATAACATTGTTAGTTGTTATAAGTGCAACAATGAAGGTCACATAGCTAGACAGTGTAGAGCTGAAATTCCAAGGTACAGGAATAGGAACATGGGTATGAATAGGCACAAGAATCAAGACATGGATAAGAATAGGAATGATAACAAGAACAACAACAGTGACATGAACAGGAATAGGAATATGGACAAGGAGAACAAGAGAAGACATGGTAAGGCAGCTATAGACACTGATGAAGATCAGTGCCTAATGGGAGTTTTACTCCCACCCCAAAATTAATCACCTCAACAGGAGGTGGGGGAGGGACTAAGCTAAGAGGCTCATTCTTAGTCCCAAGCCCCAAAGGTGACCCTTTGCCATTGATGACAAAGGGGGAGAGATATGAGTAAGGGGGAGAGCCTCAAGTCAGGGGGAGCTGATTTCTATACAACAGTTTTGAGTTTCAGTGTTGTTGAGAAGCATGGTTTGCCATCAATGACAAAGGGGGAGATTGTTGGCAATTTTGGGTTTGAGATCCTAGCTTCTTGTCTATGAGTTGTCATTGATGTCAAAAGGAACTGGCATTAATGTCAAGAGGATTTATTGGCTTCAAAGGTTGAAGATTCCAAAGAATATTTTCTAGAAGATTTCGGAGAGATTCCATGTGGCGGATGAAAAGGTTTTTATCAAAACCATGGCAGGTTTAAGGGTTTTTATTAAAACCAGGTGGATGCATTAAGGGTTTTTCTCAAAACCACTCTCAGCTTAATGCAAAGGCTGGAGACACTTATTAATTAAATAACTTAATTAATAAAACCTTTTTAAGGTTTTTTAATTAATTATTTATTTGATTTAGTGATTAAATTATTTTAATAATTTAATGGGTTCTCCACCTAAGGTCTAAGGTCTAAAAGACCTTTGATTATTTTTTAAATAATCAAAAGGGTTTCATAAACCCTAAAGTTGTTTCGAAGGCGCCAAAATAATATTAATTCGAAAAGTTTGAATTATCCTCCCATCGACGTCGTGCATAGCATGGAAGTTTGGCTATATAAGCCATAACCTATAGTCCAAAGCAAATGGTGTGAAAGAAATTCGAATTGCACAAAGGTTGGGAAGTAAAAGCTACGGCTATCATTTTTTTGCCACGTTTATCCGCCGCCAAAGGGTTAAGGAGAAGGAGACTCTTGCTAGCCTTCAAGCTAGTGTCGTTGGCCTAGTGGCAATGACTGTTCTGCGAAGGCGCTTGAAGGGAGGTCAAGCGTTCGACTCCCGCCGTGGAGTGTGAGAAGAGTTTTTGCGCTCCAATTTTTTTGGAGGCACTGTTGACCCACGATTTTTGGAAGCATTTTTTTGGTAAGGTTTTTTAAATAAAATCTGCATTTTGTTAAAGAAGAAGTGGTTGGGCAGATTTATTTAAAATTATTTTTAAGGTTAAATGCTTCTTTGGAGATATAAGGTTGATAGTGTGTGGTTGAGATTTTTGGCTTGATTGTTGAGTGAGATTTGCTTAGAAGCTATTATTCCTTGAGCATGGTTTAATTAATTTGGAGAAATAAGGTGTAAAAGGATATATTGTTTGTATGCTTTATATTTTTGGTAGTTGACTTCTAAGGATTGGAGTCATAAGGTGTTTTATGGAATAAATATTTTTGTGGTTACTTTTATGATCTAACCCTAACTTGGTGGCAAAGTTGAGGGTGGTGTTGGTAACAGGTTGAAGAACTATTCTCTTCTTCCTCAAACAAAGGTATGGGCAACTTCTTCCATGTATATTGTTGATGGTGTATTTTCTGAAATTGAGTTTGGAGTGAAAAGGTTGTCTACTAGGTATTCTTGTTGGTGTAAATCCCATTTTCTGGATATTGAAGATTGTTTATGCATTAAAATCATTGATGAGTTTTTTGGGTGAATGCATAATTCTGGTTGAGGAAGAGGAAGCATTTTTGCACTAGGGTTTATGTTAGTAAGTCTTGCTACTTGCTTTGAGTTGGTGAAACCCTTAGTTGGCTGTTTTGAGATTGATGGTTGAGTTGCTTCCATAGAGGTTGTTTTGATCAAGTTAATGCTTTACTTGATACATGATTTGGGCTTACTCCATTGAGATTGATTTGAGCAAGTTATTCTTTGCATTGGTGATTTATGTTGGTGGTTATTTTGTTCAAATATCTTTGGAGGGAAAAGGATGTCTACTAGTTTCCTTTTCATGTAGTGATTGGTTGAATGCTTCAAGGTTAATGTTGAGTTGAATGATGTTGGTTAAACCTTGTCTATAAGCATTGTTGTTAAAGCCCTAATTGGTTGAGAAAAGATATTGGTTGTGGAAAGAACATGAGTATCATTGTTATATGAGATATTGCATGGTTGGCAATTGTTGGGTTGTGTTTCATGTTCTTGAGAAAAGCATACTACATCTATCTTATTCTTTTGAGATTGAGATTGAGTTGAGATTGAGATTGGGAGTTAAGTATAGAACATATTGAGTCTCTAACAATTCTCTTTATGTTTCTATGAGATTTGAGATTGAGATTGGGAGTTAAGTATAGAACATATTGAGTCTCTAACAATTCTCTTTATGCTTCTATGAGGTTGATGAATCACATTGGGTCTCTAACAATTCTCTTTGTGGGTTCATGCTAAGCAAGTTTTTCTTGATGAACTTGTGAGCTGATTTGGACAGATTCTAGTGAGGACGTGTGAGCTGATTTGGAAGGTTCTAGTGAGGTGGTCTAGTGAGGACTTGTGAGCTGATTTGGACAGGTTCTAGTGAGGACTTGTGAGCTGATTTGGACAAGTTCTAGGGAGGACTTGTGAGCTGATTTGGACAGGTCCTAGCAGAGGACTTGAGGACAGAGTTGAAGTGGTTCTTTGAGAAGAACCTGAGGATAGTTTTGACAAGTCTTTGAGAAGGCTTGTGTGCAGTAGAGATTGATTTGTTCAAGCTTTATGAGTTGAGCTTGGGACAGATCTGACAGAGTGAGGAAGACTTGTGCTGGACCGACTGACTATGTTTAGTATAGGTTGATGAGTTGTTGTGGAGGTGATCAGTGAGGACAGAGGTCTCTTGAGGCTGAGCATTGAGGATAGGAGGTCTTCTATGGAAAGGAGTTCCACGTGCTAGCGGAATAAGAGGTAGGTGATCTTCTCAAGTATCATTTCTAGAGGAGGGAAGGATTCTCCTTTGGGCAGGAGGCTCATAAATTAGTGAGGAGGGGAAGGATTCTCCTTTGGGTAGGAGGCTCATAAATTTGTGAGGAGGGGAAGGATTCTCCTTTGGGTAGAGGCTCATAAATACTTGAGTAGGGGAAGGTTTCTCCTTTGGGCTGAGGCTCATAAACATTGTAATTGGGAAGGATTCCCAAAGAACTTTGAGAAAGCTTTTTAGAGAAAAGTTTTGTGGATGTAGCCCATGTTGGGTGAACCACGTTAAAATTGGTGTCTCATTGTGTGTTGCTTTATGCATTGCTTTGATATTGCTATTGGTTCATTGCTTTGCGAAGTTGAAGTTAAATAGAGAAAGTAAAAAGAGGTCTTATACTGTTCACCCCCCTCTCAGTATAAGCTTGTGTTCTTCAATTGGTATCAGAGCGGGTTCCTTCGAAAAGTTTAACAGCTTGAAGGAAAATATTGTAAAGAACACAATGGAATCTACAAGTGGTAATGCAACACCTATTCTTGATGGGGCAGATTTTGGGCTTTGGAGTGCTAGGATGAAGGTTCATCTTATGGCTCTTGGAAATGAAGTTTGGGAAGTGATTGAGGATGAGTATACCATTCCTGAGCATGGTCCTTCTACTAAGGAAGAGAGGCTCCTACATCATAGCAATTCAAAGGCAATGAATGCAATCTTGAAGGGTTTATAGAAGGCAGATCTTACCAAGGTGATTCACTACAAGACAACTAGTGAAATGTGGAAACAGTTGAAGGTGGTTCATACAGGTGATGCAAATGTCCGAAAGGCCAAGTTGAGACACTTCAAAGGTATGTTTGAACAACTCAAGATGAATGATGAAGAAAATATTAGTGACTATATGCTTCGTATGGATGAGATTGTTAACTCTATGAAGGAACTAGGTCTTGAGCTTGCTGAAAATGATATTTGTGATAAGATTTTGAGGTCTCTTCCAAATAGATTTAGTGAAAATATTTTTGCTATTGAGGAAGCTAAGGATTTGGATAAGTTGAAAAAGGATGAGCTTCATAGTATACTTGCAGCATTTGAGTTGAGAACTCAAGTGAAGGTTGATGTTAAGAAGGAGGCAACTTTCAAGGCTACCAAGAAATCCAAGGGTAAAGAGCTTCAAGATAGTGATGAGTCTTCTAGTGATGAAGAGGCATATTACAGAAAGAAGGGCAAGTTCTCAAGAAAGCACAAAGGTATGAAATATGTCAAGTGTTTCAATTGTGGAAAGTTTGGTCATTATGCTACTAACTGTATTGCTGCCAAGGATGAAAGTGATGAAGATAAACAGGATTATAAGAGCAAGGATTCTGAAAGGCACAGGCATCAAAGGAAGAATAAATATGAGCAAAGCAATCAAGGAAAGAGGTACTCTCACAAACACAAGAAAAGTTTCTACCTAGACAAGGCAAGTAAGTGTTCTAGTAGTGATAGTGAAAGTTCTTCAAGTGATGTTGGAAATGAGATGTTGTTCCTAACAGAAAAAGAAGAAGAAAAGAAACATAGATTTGTCCTTATGAAATGTTTTAGATGTGGAAATTTTGGACATCTTGAGGATGATTGCACAAATGATGGATTGATTTCTAGTTATACTATGTATGAGGATGCTTCGAAAAATTGTGAGGAAGATCTTTGTATGGCTTTAGAAAAGGGTAGCACCTCTAGTGATAAGAAATCTGAAAAAGTCATTGATGTTTCAAAAGGCAAACAAATAGAGGAAGTTATAGAGGATGGTGAAGTAGATCTTGAAGCTGAACTTGTTAGTGCTCTTAGTGCTTTGAAAAAGGAAAGAAAGAAGAATGCTAGACTCAATGATAAATTGGATGAATGTTGTATTGAGAGAGATGAGCTTATAGAAAGTCTTGACTTCTCTATAGCTAAGACACAAAAACTTAAGGATAAGTTAGAGTCTAAGGTTCTTGAGTGTAGAGAGTTGGAACAGAAAGTGGCTTCCTTGAAAGAGGAAACTAAAGAGTACAAGGAGAAGCTTTACAGGTTTGAAGATAGCACCAAAAAGGTAAAGTCAATCATCAAAGATCAAAGAAGGACAACAGATAAAATAGGTCTTGGTTTTGGTAAGAAACACATGGAACAGGTTGGGGAATCTAGTAAGAGATTCCGAAAGGAAGAGAGTTCTGATGAGGAAAGTACTTCAGAAAAAGAGTCCTTGAGTGATAGATGCACAGAATCAGAAAACAGGAATCAAAAAAAGGGGAGAAAGTTTACAGGACCTAAGAGGTCAAATCAAGGAAAGTTTAATGGCAGATGTTTTGCTTGTCACAAGTTTGGTCACATGGCTTCACATTGCATGACTCAAGTGAGGAAGGTAAATGACAGATTCAGAGGTGGTAATTTCTTTCAAGGGTATTGCTACTCTTGTAAACAGTTTGGGCACAAGGCTGTTTATTGCAAGGCTAATAATAGGAACAGGGTTGGTCAGAATAGATGGAGTCAAAGATCAGGTATGCCTCAAAGAAATAACATTGTTAGTTGTTATAAGTGCAACAATGAAGGTCACATAGCTAGACAGTGTAGAGCTAAAATTCCAAGGTACAGGAATAGGAACATGGGTATGAACAGGCACAAGAATCAAGACATGGATAAGAACAGGAATGATAACAAGAACAACAATAGTGACATGAACAGGAATAGGAATATGGACAAGGAGAACAAGAGAAGACATGGTAAGGCAGCTATAGACACTGATGAAGATCAGTGCCTAATGGGAGTTTTACTCCCACCCCGAAATTAATCACCTCAACAGGAGGTGGGGGAGGGACTAAGCTAAGAGGCTCATTCTTAGTCCCAAGCCCCAAAGGTGACCCTTTGCCATTGATGACAAAGGGGGAGAGATATGAGTAAGGGGGAGAGCCTCAAGTCAGGGGGAGCTGATTTCTATACAACAGTTTTGAGTTTCAGTGTTGTTGAGAAGCATGGTTTGCCATCAATGACAAAGGGGGAGATTGTTGGCAATTTTGGGTTTGAGATCCTAGCTTCTTGTCTATGAGTTGTCATTGATGTCAAAAGGAACTGGCATTAATGTCAAGAGGATTTATTGGCTTCAAAGGTTGAAGATTCCAAAGAATATTTTCTAGAAGATTTCGGAGAGATTCCATGTGGCGGATGAAAAGGTTTTTATCAAAACCATGGCAGGTTTAAGGGTTTTTATTAAAACCAGGTGGATGCATTAAGGGTTTTTCTCAAAACCACTCTCAGCTTAATGCAAAGGCTGGAGACACTTATTAATTAAATAACTTAATTAATAAAACCTTTTTAAGGTTTTTTAATTAATTATTTATTTGATTTAGTGATTAAATTATTTTAATAATTTAATGGGTTCTCCACCTAAGGTCTAAGGTCTAAAAGACCTTTGATTATTTTTTAAATAATCAAAAGGGTTTCATAAACCCTAAAGTTGTTTCGAAGGCGCCAAAATAATATTAATTCGAAAAGTTCGAATTATCCTCCCGTCGACGTCGTGCATAGCATGGAAGTTTGGCTATATAAGCCATAACCTATAGTCCAAAGCAATGGTGTGAAAGAAATTCGAATTGCACAAAGGTTGGGAAGTAAAAGCTACGGCTATCATTTTTTTGCCACGTTTATCCTCCGCCAAAGGGTTAAGGAGAAGGAGACTCTTGCTAGCCTTCAAGCTAGAGCCGTTGGCCTAGTGGCAATGACTGTTCTGCGAAGGCGCTTGAAGGGAGGTCAAGCGTTCGACTCCCTCCGTGGAGTGTGAGAAGAGTTTTTGCGCTCCGATTTTTTTGGAGGCACTGTTGACCCGCGATTTTTGGAAGCATTTTTTTGGTAAGGTTTTTTAAATAAAATCTGCATTTTGTTAAAGAAGAAGTGGTTGGGCAGATTTATTTAAAATTATTTTTAAGGTTAAATGCTTCTTTGGAGATATAAGGTTGATAGTGTGTGGTTGAGATTTTTGGCTTGATTGTTGAGTGAGATTTGCTTAGAAGCTATTATTCCTTGAGCATGGTTTAATTAATTTGGAGAAATAAGGTGTAAAAGGATATATTGTTTGTATGCTTTATATTTTTTGGTAGTTGACTTCTAAGGATTGGAGTCATAAGGTGTTTTATGGAATAAATATTTTTGTGGTTACTTTTATGATCTAACCCTAACTTGGTGGCAAAGTTGAGGGTGGTGTTGGTAACAGAGTTGAAGAACTATTCTCTTCTTCCTCAAACAAAGGTATGGGCAACTTCTTCCATGTATATTGTTGATGGTGTATTTTCTGAAATTGAGTTTGGAGTGAAAAGGTTGTCTACTAGGTATTCTTGTTGGTGTAAATCCCATTTTCTGGATATTGAAGATTGTTTATGCATTAAAATCATTGATGAGTTTTTTGGGTGAATGCATAATTCTGGTTGAGGAAGAGGAAGCATTTTTGCACTAGGGTTTATGTTAGTAAGTCTTGCTACTTGCTTTGAGTTGGTGAAACCCTTAGTTGGCTGTTTTGAGATTGATGGTTGAGTTGCTTCCATAGAGGTTGTTTTGATCAAGTTAATGCTTTACTTGATACATGATTTGGGCTTACTCCATTGAGATTGATTTGAGCAAGTTATTCTTTGCATTGGTGATTTATGTTGGTGGCTATTTTGTTCAAATATCTTTGGAGGGAAAAGGATGTCTACTAGTTTCCTTTTCATGTAGTGATTGGTTGAATGCTTCAAGGTTAATGTTGAGTTGAATGATGTTGGTTAAACCTTGTCTATAAGCATTGTTGTTAAAGCCCTAATTGGTTGAGAAAAGATATTGGTTGTGGAAAGAACATGAGTATCATTGTTATATGAGATATTGCATGGTTGGCAATTGTTGGGTTGTGTTTCATGTTCTTGAGAAAAGCATACTACATCTATCTTATTCTTTTGAGATTGAGATTGAGTTGAGATTGAGATTGGGAGTTAAGTATAGAACATATTGAGTCTCTAACAATTCTCTTTATGTTTCTATGAGATTTGAGATTGAGATTGGGAGTTAAGTATAGAACATATTGAGTCTCTAACAATTCTCTTTATGCTTCTATGAGGTTGATGAATCACATTGGGTCTCTAACAATTCTCTTTGTGGGTTCATGCTAAGCAAGTTTTTCTTGATGAACTTGTGAGCTGATTTGGACAGGTTCTAGTGAAGACTTGTGAGCTGATTTGGATAGGTTCTAGTGAGGACTTGTGAGCTGATTTGGACAGGTTCTAGTGAGGACTTGTGAGTTGATTTGGATAGGTTCTAGTGAGGACTTGTGAGCTGATTTGGACAAGTTCTAGGGAGGACTTGTGAGCTGATTTGGACAGGTCCTAGCAGAGGACTTGAGGACAGAGTTGAAGTGGTTCTTTGAGAAGAACCTGAGGATAGTTTTGACAAGTCTTTGAGAAGGCTTGTGTGCAGTAGAGATTGATTTGTTCAAGCTTTATGAGTTGAGCTTGGGACAGATCTGATAGAGTGAGGAAGACTTGTGCTGGACCGACTGACTATGTTTAGTACAGGTTGATGAGTTGCTGTGGAGGTGATCAGTGAGGACAGAGGTCTCTTGAGGCTGAGCATTGAGGACAGGAGGTCTTCTGTGGAAAGGAGTTCCACGTGCTAGCGGAATAAGAGGCAGGTGATCTTCTGAAGTATCATTTCCAGAGCTGAGGGGAAGGATTCTCCTTTGGGCAGGAGGCTCATAAATTCATGAGGAGGGGAAGGATTCTCCTTTGGGCAGGAGGCTCATAAATTCGTGAGGAGGGGAAGGATTCTCCTTTGGGTAGAGGCTCATAAATACTTGAGTAGGGGAAGGTTTCTCCTTTGGGCTGAGGCTCATAAACATTGTAATTGGGAAGGATTCCCAAAGAACTTTGAGAAAGCTTTTTAGAGAAAAGTTTTGTGGATGTAGCCCATGTTGGGTGAACCACGTTAAAATTGGTGTCTCATTGTGTGTTGCTTTATGCATTGCTTTGATATTGCTATTGGTTCATTGCTTTGTGAAGTTGAAGTTAAATAGAGAAAGTAAAAAGAGGTCTTATACTGTTCACCCCCCCTCTCAGTATAAGCTTGTGTTCTTCAATTGGTATCATAGCGGGTTCCTTCAAAAAGTTTAACAGCTTGAAGGAAAATATTGTAAAGAACACAATGGAATCTACAAGTGGTAATGCAACACCTATTCTTGATGGGGCAGATTTTGGGCTTTGGAGTGCTAGGATGAAGGTTCATCTTATGGCTCTTGGAAATGAAGTTTGGGAAGTGATTGAGGATGAGTATACCATTCCTGAGCATGGTCCTTCTACTAAGGAAGAGAGGCTCCTACATCATAACAATTCAAAGGCAATGAATGCAATCCCGAAGGGTTTACAGAAGGCAGATCTTACCAAGGTGATTCACTGCAAGACAACTAGTGAAATGTGGAAACAGTTGAAGGTGGTTCATACAGGTGATGCAAATGTTCAAAAGGCCAAGTTGAGACACTTCAAAGGTATGTTTGAACAACTCAAGATGAATGATGAAGAAAATATTAGTGACTATATGCTTCGTATGGATGAGATTGTTAACTCTATGAAGGAACTAGGTCTTGAGCTTGCTGAAAATGATATTTGTGATAAGATTTTGAGGTCTCTTCCAAATAGATTTAGTGAAAATATTTCTGCTATTGAGGAAGCTAAGGATTTGGATAAGTTGAAAAAGGATGAGCTTCATAGTATACTTGCAGCATTTGAGTTGAGAACTCAAGTGAAGGTTGATGTTAAGAAGGAGGCAACTTTCAAGGCTACCAAGAAATCCAAGGGTAAAGAGCTTCAAGATAGTGATGAGTCTTCTAGTGATGAAGAGGCATATTACAGCAAGAAGGGCAAGTTCTCAAGAAAGCACAAAGGTATGAAATATGTCAAGTGTTTCAATTGTGGAAAGTTTGGTCATTATGCTACTAACTGTACTGCTGCCAAGGATGAAAGTGATGAAGATAAACAGGATTATAAGAGCAAGGATTCTGAAAGGCACAGGCATCAAAGGAAGAATAAAGATGAGCAAAGCAATCAAGGAAAGAGGTACTCTCACAAACACAAGAAAAGTTTCTACCTAGACAAGGCAAGTAAGTGTTCTAGTAGTGATAGTGAAAGTTCTTCAAGTGATGTTGGAAATGAGATGTTGTTCCTAACAAAAAAAGAAGAAGAAAAGAAACATAGATTTGTCCTTATGAAATGTTTTAGATGTGGAAATTTTGGACATCTTGAGGATGATTGCACAAATGATGGATTGATTTCTAGTTATACTATGTATGAGGATGCTTCGAAAAATTGTGAGGAAGATCTTTGTATGGCTTTAGAAAAGGGTAGCACCTCTAGTGATAAGAAATCTGAAAAAGTCATTGATGTTTCAAAAGGCAAACAAATAGAGGAAGTTATAGAGGATGGTGAAGTAGATCTTGAAGCTGAACTTGTTAGTGCTCTTAGTGCTTTGAAAAAGGAAAGAAAGAAGAATGCTAGACTCAATGATAAATTGGATGAATGTTGTATTGAGAGAGATGAGCTTATAGAAAGTCTTGACTTCTCTATAGCTAAGACACAAAAACTTAAGGATAAGTTAGAGTCTAAGGTTCTTGAGTGTAGAGAGTTGGAACAGAAAGTGGCTTCCTTGAAAGAGGAAACTAAAGAGTACAAGGAGAAGCTTTACAGGTTTGAAGATAGCACCAAAAAGGTAAAGTCAATCATCAAAGATCAAAGAAGGACAACAGATAAAACAGGTCTTGGTTTTGGTAAGAAACACATGGAACAGGTTGGGGAATCTAGTAAGAGATTCCAAAAGGAAGAGAGTTCTGATGAGGAAAGTACTTCAGAAAAAGAGTCCTTGAGTGATAGATGCACAAAATCAGAAAACAGGAATCAAAAAAAGGGGAGAAAGTTTACAGGACCTAAGAGGTCAAATCAAGGAAAGTTTAATGGCAGATGTTTTGCTTGTCACAAGTTTGGTCACATGGCTTCACATTGCATGACTCAAGTGAGGAAGGTAAATGACAGATTCAGAGGTGGTAATTTCTTTCAAGGGTATTGCTACTCTTGTAAAAAGTTTGGGCACAAGGCTATTTATTGCAAGGCTAATAACGAGAACAGGGTTGGTCAGAATAGATGGAGTCAAAGATCAGGTATGCCTCAAAGAAATAACATTGTTAGTTGTTATAAGTGCAACAATGAAGGTCACATAGCTAGACAGTGTAGAGCTGAAATTCCAAGGTACAGGAACAGGAACATGGGTATGAACAGGCACAAGAATCAAGACATGGATAAGAACAGGAATGATAACAAGAACAACAATAGTGACATGAACAGGAATAGGAATATGGACAAGGAGAACAAGAGAAGACATGGTAAGGCAGCTATAGACACTGATGAAGATCAGTGCCTAATGGGAGTTTTACTCCCACCCCAGAATTAATCACCTCAACAGGAGGTGGGGGAGGGACTAAGCTAAGAGGCTCATTCTTAGTCCCAAGCCCCAAAGGTGACCCTTTGCCATTGATGACAAAGGGGGAGAGATATGAGTAAGGGGGAGAGCCTCAAGTCTGGGGGAGCTGATTTCTATACAACAGTTTTGAGTTTCAGTGTTGTTGAGAAGCATGGTTTGCCATCAATGACAAAGGGGGAGATTGTTGGCAATTTTGGGTTTGAGATCCTAGCTTCTTGTCTATGAGTTGTCATTGATGTCAAAAGGAACTGGCATTAATGTCAAGAGGATTTATTGGCTTCAAAGGTTGAAGATTCCAAAGAATATTTTCTAGAAGATTTCGGAGAGATTCCATGTGGCAGATGAAAAGGTTTTTATCAAAACCATGGCAGGTTTAAGGGTTTTTATTAAAACCAGGTGGATGCATTAAGGGTTTTTCTCAAAACCACTCTCAGCTTAATGCAAAGGCTGGAGACACTTATTAATTAAATAACTTAATTAATAAAACCTTTTTAAGGTTTTTTAATTAATTATTTATTTGATTTAGTGATTAAATTATTTTAATAATTTAATGGGTTCTCCACCTAAGGTCTAAGGTCTAAAAGACCTTTGATTATTTTTTAAATAATCAAAAGGGTTTCATAAACCCTAAAGTTGTTTCGAAGGCGCCAAAATAATATTAATTCGAAAAGTTTGAATTATCCTCCCGTCGACGTCGTGCATAGCATGGAAGTTTGGCTATATAAGCCATAACCTATAGTCCAAAGCAAATGGTGTGAAAGAAATTGGAATTGCACAAAGGTTGGGAAGTAAAAGCTACGGCTATCATTTTTTTGCCACGTTTATCCACCGCCAAAGGGTTAAGGAGAAGGAGACTCTTGCTAGCCTTCAAGCTAGCACCGTTGGCCTAGTGGCAATGACTGTTTTGCGAAGGCGCTTGAAGGGAGGTCAAGCGTTCGACTCCCGCCGTGGAGTGTGAGAAGAGTTTTTGCGCTGTAATTTTTTTGGAGGCACTGTTGACCCACGATTTTTGGAAGCATTTTTTTGGTAAGGTTTTTTAAATAAAATCTGCATTTTGTTAAAGAAGAAGTGGTTGGGCAGATTTATTTAAAATTATTTTTAAGGTTAAATGCTTCTTTGGAGATATAAGGTTGATAGTGTGTGGTTGAGATTTTTGGCTTGATTGTTGAGTGAGATTTTCTTAGAAGCTATTATTCCTTGAGCATGGTTTAATTAATTTGGAGAAATAAGGTGTAAAAGGATATATTGTTTGTATGCTTTATATTTTTTGGTAGTTGACTTCTAAGGATTGGAGTCATAAGGTGTTTTATGGAATAAATATTTTTGTGGTTACTTTTATGATCTAACCCTAACTTGGTGGCAAAGTTGAGGGTGGTGTTGGTAACAGGTTGAAGAACTATTCTCTTCTTCCTCAAACAAAGGTATGGGCAACTTCTTCCATGTATATTGTTGATGGTGTATTTTCTGAAATTGAGTTTGGAGTGAAAAGGTTGTCTACTAGGTATTCTTGTTGGTGTAAATCCCATTTTTTGGATATTGAAGATTGTTTATGCATTAAAATCATTGATGAGTTTTTTGGGTGAATGCATAATTCTGGTTGAGGAAGAGGAAGCATTTTTGCACTAGGGTTTATGTTAGTAAGTCTTGCTACTTGCATTGAGTTGGTGAAACCCTTAGTTGGCTGTTTTGAGATTGATGGTTGAGTTGCTTCCATAGAGGTTGTTTTGATCAAGTTAATGCTTTACTTGATACATGATTTGGGCTTACTCCATTGAGATTGATTTGAGCAAGTTATTCTTTGCATTGGTGATTTATGTTGGTGGTTGTTTTGTTCAAATACCTTTGGAGGGAAAAGGATGTCTACTAGTTTCCTTTTCATGTAGTGATTGGTTGAATGCTTCAAGGTTAATGTTGAGTTGAATGATGTTGGTTAAACCTTGTCTATAAGCATTGTTGTTAAAGCCCTAATTGGTTGTGTAGACACCAAAACAACACCATTTCGATTAAGTGATTACAAACATTGATCACATTGATATCACAGCTTTTAGGGCAGCCCTTAGAGGTCAAATAGTGGTCTTAACCACTCGCACAGCAGTTTAGAAGATCGGAAAATGAGCAGAGCAAAGTCGGTCGTTCTAGAGCCTTTAACAAACTTCTTAGCCTTCTTCAAAGCCTTTCGCGCCAAGCCTTTTGTCAAAAACCAAAGCGGGCCCAAAGTGTCGCGATATCGCGACACTTTGGGCCCCGACCCCAAGCGGGCCCAAAGTGTCGCGATATCGCGACACTTTGGGCCCCGACCCAAAGCGGGCCCAAAGTGTCGCGATATCGCGACACTTTGGGCCCCGACCCCAAGCGGGCCCAAAGTGTCACGATATCGCGACACTTTGGGCCCCCGCCCAAAGCGGGCCCAAAGTGTCACGATATCGTGACACTTTGGGCCCCGACCCCAAGCGGGCCCAAAGTGTCGCGATATCGCGACACTTTGGGCCCCCACCCGGGCCCGTTCGCGGCGGGCCCAAAGTGTCGCGATATCGCGACACTTTGGGCCCCGACCCCCAGCGGGCCCAAAGTGTCGCGATATCGCGACACTTTGGGCCCCCACCCAAAGCGGGCCCGAAGTGTCGCGATATCGCGACACTTTGGGCCCCGACCTCAAGCGGGCCCAAAGTGTCGCGATATCGCGACACTTTGGGCCCCGACCCCAAGCGGGCCCAAATATCGCGACACTTTGGGCCCCGACCCAAGCGGGCCCAAAGTGTCGCGATATCGCGACACTTTGGGCCCCCACCCAAAGCGGGCCCAAAGTGTCGCGATATCGCGACACTTTGGGCCCCGACCCCAAGGGGCCCCAAAGTGTCGCGATATCGCGACACTTTGGGCCCCGACCCAAGCGGGCCCAAAGTGTCGCGATATCGCGACACTTTGGGCCCCGACCCAAGCGGGCCCAAAGTGTCGCGATATCGCGACACTTTGGGCCCCGACCCAAAGCGGGCCCAAAGCGTCGCGATATCGCGACACTTTGGGCCCCGACCCAAAGCCGGCCCAAGGCGTCGCGATATCGCGACACTTTGGGCCCCGAGCCAAAGCCGGCCCAAAGCGTCGCGATATCGCGACACTTTGGGCCCCGAGCCGACACGTCACCAGTCAAAGGCATGCAGTCAACTATCTAAGGAACGACCGCCACGTGGCACCCTCTACGTGTCCCTTTTCGAAGAAAACCCCGCGGGTCTGTAGAACGACGATTGCGGATTCAACGACGAGCATTAATTAGACGAGCGGTTTTAAAAATATCCGATCCGAGGCCACGCCTCATAACTGCGATCCGTCGGTGCGAGCCATGTCCTAGTAATGACCCGATAAGGATAAAATCTGAGCGGCCTTATGGTTTTAGGGTTTTGAACATTAATGTTCCCAGAGGCCGAACCCTCTATAAATATAACCGTCTCGATACGTAAAGAAAGGGGCGAAGTATTTTGTTAAGACAATGAAGTGCTGTTAAACTGAATATCCGATTGTATTCATCTGAACTTGCATTTCCCGCATTGGATTACCTTAATCCATCAATTCGACGACAACTCGATTATCCTTTAGATTTCGGGCCCATCCCCTGGATTGGTGCCGGTTAAGCTTTTACGAGGTGGCCCGTTTGGGTATCCCTATATACGTTATTTGATTAATTTCGAATGCATGTTAAAACAGTCCATGGGTTGGTTCATGATTAATTGACGACTTTTGCTTTAGAGATTTCGGGCCCATTCCCAGTGGGTTGGCGTCGAGATCAAGCTTTACCGGGTCGGCCCGCTTGGGGCATCCTACGTATTTCTTCGCATGCTTTGGTTAAAAGCGATATATGTTGTTTGCGAAAGTTTTAAAATAGCTTATGCTTATGTTTTAAAATATATATCTTTCGAGTATATTGAAGCAGAGTTCAAGTTTTAATGCTTTCAGAATACATGCTACCTTCAAATATAATTAAAACAGTCTATGATTCCATGATATATGCTGTTTTTGATTATGTATGTTGTTTTCCGTGAAAGTTGCGAGGTTACGTAGAACTGTTTTATTCACGTATTTGACCAACCTTTACATGTATTTCTCATTGATTTTAAAGTCAAAAGTTTCGTTTTCTTACGCAGGTGCTATTAACAGTTGATTGTTTCTATGACCATAGGAAATACAGTAGCAAGCAAAGACTCACTTAACACCAATACGGCAATACTCTTGACTCCGCCCATTTTACATGTGGGCATGCGGAAGGAGATTACTGTTCATCGGTTGTAACTGAGGATATGTCATTCAAAAGATTTATTGTAACCGAACGGAATTACGTTAATAAAAAGGGTTGTGCTCCTGTTTTAATTTAATTCTATCCGTGTTATTTTATGCATAAATCTGGTTTTATTTTTATTACATCTGAACACTGTTTTCTTTATTTCGAAATCTCATGCTTTCAGTGGCGATCACGGTGGGACCGGTTCCCATATTTTTAAAAATCACGAAAGTTAATTAAACTTGTTGTGTCTTGTGCTTAACTGTACTTCTTTTTAACCGAAGGTCGTAAATAAGAATTTCGCGTAAAGGAGGTAACGATTCTAGCCGTCCATATCATTTTCTCGTTGCGAAGTTTCTTGTCATTTCGTTTATCGACATTTTTAATTTCTTTTAATTATTACCGTAAGGTAGAGAAATTTAAAAAAAAAAAAAAAAAAAAAAAATTTTGCTTTATTTAATTATGTAGTTATCTCGTAAATATATATATATAATTAATAAAATCTTTAATATTAATTAAAAAAGGTAGAAAATTTCTTTGCAATTTTTACTTGCCGTTTTCAGTTAGTATTATCTGTCTGGCATAGGGAAAGATTTCTTTTTCAGTTGCCTGTTTCAAATTTGCAAAGTAAAATGAATCCCACACACCACGTGGTACTTTAAACCAAGGCGTTGGTCGTAAAACCCCAACCCTTGAGCAAGACCAAAGGTGGATTCCATTATCACTTTGGCTTGAGATATTGCATCCATTTCCTCGATCGCGACTGTTGCTAGACGTAAATCTTGATGAAAGCTGACCGAGTGTTGCTGGGGTGATTCCCATGCACGCGAGGATAAGTCTTCTATGGTAGGTGTCATAAACATAGCGATTCCCCTTCCGTACCGCCTATGTTCCACGTACCATCCGCTCTCACGTACCTATAGTCTCCCTCACGTAAGGGCGGGTATATAGAGAGGTTGGTATATCGGTCCGACAATGGTATATTGAAGGGGCGACCATTTATGGGAGTCATATGAGCCAACATTATGCATTTAAACGTTCTTCCAAAATTGCAAAAACAAAACAAAACATCAAAATGCACTAAACCACTTTAGGACACACTATCAATCCTTAAAAGAGATAATCACGGTTTTGCGTATGTGTGTGTTCATTTCTGCTTGGTGTGCACAAAAAGACAAATCATCATAAACGAGATAAAATCTGCTTAGATAGTAGCGACACATCACAATGGTGTACACTCGTAGCCAAGCCCAATCAAGGGCAGACGCTATGGAAGGTACACAAAGAGAGGGCGCTAGTCGCCTTCGCTTTAGCCCTGAGGACCTAGCCAAACCATCTTGGCAGTCTGGCCTACAACAAAGTCCACATCAGGCCACTTCAAGAAGGAACTATTGGGAACCTCCTCATTGGAATACACCCGTTCAACGCACCCCCTTTCGGGAAGATGGTTCACATGCAGATCTCAATATAAGTAGACAACCGCCTCTTGAGGCTAGGTCTGAATGGCCACAGTGCGATGAAGCGCTAGAGAGGCATACTGTCCATTTGGAGGGGCAACGTGGATATGGCATCCCTTATTTACCTCCCATCAGAACAGAAAAACAACATCCAGAGCGCAGGGCTCTTTACACAGGGCTAGCTAACTCCGCCCGCCTCTCTCACACCCATAAAATGGAGTACGAGGAAGATCATCACATTCCTCGAGAACAACAAACAGCGTGGGAACCTTGTGTTTCTCACCCGCCGATATCATAATCACACATCGAGGCCATAACCTCAAACAAATGTCGCTTACCCCGACAAAGGGAAGCAACCCATTGAAATTCTCGACCATCAAGATCGAGGCAAACACATGGGCAAAACATTCAAGCCTCCTCAACAAAAGAGGGCAGACCCAGTTGACCCGACAGTCGCCAGACATGCCGCTCGTCAAGCCCAGATCATGCGGCTTAAACAAAGTCATCAGGAAATAGAGTATCGATACCGCTTGGATAGAGAGCGCATGCAACGCGAAGCGGATGAGTTACGCTATGAAATACCTGAGAGGGGGCCAACCCCTCGCATCCAAAGAGCACAACAGTATGAGAGGCACAACCCGTTGGGGCGAGACAGTCTCCGCGACCTCGTCAAGCTTTGCCTCCGAGACCTTATAGACCCGAAAGGGAGGCCACTCCCCGGAACAATGATGGGTACCCTCGCCGGGGACTCGATCAAGGTTATAGGGCTCGCCCGCAGACTCCTCAAGAGTTTTATGAGGAGTATGAACCAGAAATAGAATGGGTCGACACGCCCCATCAAGGCGGGAGGGCCGCCAATCGGCCACCTCCCCATAGGCCTCCGGGTCTCCCTTGACCCACAACGGGAGCAAACCAAAGAAGAAGAAATAAAATCTTCCGATGCATACAAAGCGCTATTAGAGCGTTTGGAGTCTGTGGAGATAAAAGCTTCTGGGCATCAAAAGCCCACACTACGTCAACTCCGCAGTCATCCGGTGCATCCCTCAGTACCCATACCTCTTTACCCCGAACATTTCAAGTTGCCACAATTGCGCTCTTTAAAGGGGAGGAGGACGCACAAGAACATGTCACGAGGTTCCCGAGTCAATGCTTCGGCATCCAAGACAATGATGCATTATTGCTTAGAACTTTCATAACCACATTCGCGGGCCCTGCCTCGGATTGGTTTACACAATTGCCCAAACACAAGATCAACAACTTAGATCAACTAGTGGATGCATTTCTTGAACGCTTTGCTTTCAACACAAGGAAGAAGGCATCACTAAGTGATTTGGCCAGCCTCAGGCAAGATGAGGAGGAAACAATAGCAAGATACGAGAACCGATGGAGGGCTTTGCTTTCCAGGCTACCATACCGTCCCCCTATGTCTGATCTCACTCAGATGTTCGCACGGAGTTGCTTAAAATCAATCTCTGGGCTATTGCTGCTACAAGCAATACGATAGCTTAGAAGAAGCCTTGGCGCAAGCCAGAGTCATAGAAGAGATTAAAATAGGCGAAGGCGCAATTGCCAAGCCTAAGAAGAAAGAGTGGAATAAAACCACTAAGACTGGGAATACGCAATCACAACCCGCAGCGGTTAATCAAGTTGCAATCAATGTTCCCAAGCCACAGGTAAGACACGCAGCCTCAAAAGGCCAATTACCAAGAGTGCCTCCTAGTTATGAGAAAGATAACAAGAAACAGGAGCAGAATCAGCAGCGTCGCCCTAAGCGACAATTCACCCCCTACACGGAGTCTAGGGACTCCTTATTTGACCGCTTGTCAACGGCAAATTTAGTAACCCTTCCAGAGATCCCGACTATAGACCCTAACGCTCCTAAACCTAAGGGATATAGAGAGGAACTATACTGTAGATTTCATAGGCGAAGGGGACACGATTTGAATGGATGTTGGAAGTTCAAAGGTCTAATCCAAGATTTAATCGAAAATAAAACGTTGGCCGTGGATAACCCCATAGCGCCAAACAACCAACAAATGGGGGTATTCAAGGACCCCTTGCCTGCTCACGAGACACAGGCAAAACCTCTCCAAGTTAATGAAGTACGCCAGAATCTTCCCATGCAAGGATTTGTGGGAATGATTAGCATAGTGACGCGGAATAAAAAATACTCAGCAGTTGCCCCTGTGGCAGCCACAAAGGAAGTTCCGACAACGTCACAGCCTCAACAACACCCTATACAGTCACCTCCGCCTAGACCAGAAATCACGATACGGTCCAAACTCACGCAGAGTTTGCGGACCACATCGGCTAGGCTGTCCATTTACGAGCTTATTCAACAATCAACACCTCATAGAGAAGCTCTTATGGACATTTTAAAAACCATCGAATTACAGCCCCAAGAAGCAAATTCTTTCAACAACTTCGTGGGACATGTAAAACGATGTACTGAGCCGGTCATCACCTTCAGAGAGGATGAAGTCAAAGCAATATCGAATGACGCGGCTGATCCACCCCTACATGTTGTTGCGCGGATCAACGGGATCCCGTATAAGAGAGTGTTGGTAGATACTGGCTCGTCCAAAGAATATTATTACCACCGCAGCCCCGAAACATTTGAAGTCGCCAACCTCTCATATCACAAACCTCCACGTACACACTACGAGCTTTCAATGATGCAATATGCTCGACAGTCGGCACGGTTGTTCTACCTGTCCGGTAGGACAAAAGACAACACCAACATTGTGCCATGTGTTGGAAGGCGAGATGGCCTACAATATACTGCTAGGGCGGCCTTGGATTCGGGACATGAAGTGTGTCCCTTCCATCGCTCACCAATGCTTAAAGTATGCTTTTGAAGGTGAAATACACGTAGTCCCAATGGACCTGGAACCCTTCAAGTATTGCAATGCGGTACAACTAATGCCTCAGTCGACCCTCCCTTCAACGCATTTGGATTTCCAATTAAATCCATCTAAACAGGGTCCAATACCGCAAGCACCACTGATGACCGAATCACCAAAACCCCAACCAGGTGAGACTTCATCATCTGCTCCTTCATCATCAACGCCACCCGTCATGGCTACACGTAAGGACAAGGGAAAACAAATCATGGAAGAGGCTCAGCCTTTAGAAGAGGGGTTGCCCACAATATCAACGGTATCAACAGAGGAAATATCCAAGACAACGGAAGCTGAGACCCCAAACCTACCAAACATGGAATGGACTCAGGAAGGACTCCCGTTCCCTCCCTCCGAAGCATCAACAATCACTGTTAAAATGGCTAGTACAGGCCTGGGGGAGTACATAGTGCATAATGTTGTGGCAACGCCCGCATTAGAGTCAGTCCAGGATATGGGAAGACCTCGCCTTCCCATAGGAACAGTTGTTCCCCTAGGTCACCCACCCAACCGGACAAATTTTGTGTATGGGGGCCTTGATCATGGTCTTGAACCATGTCAGCAAAAGGAAGCATACGAAGAACCTTTTGTTGAAAACATCAATTATATGTCAAACCCACAATTTGCCCTCAAATATCTCGGCCAATGCCATTGGCATGGATACGGGCTAGGCAGATATGAGCAAGGGATGCGTCTCCCTTGCCAACCAAGATATCATATGCCATATGACAAGTCAGGAGTAGGGTTCAACCACCCCCTGCCCTTGGACATCTTGGTTGAAAATATGCAAGACCTAGAAATAGGCAACAAGGGGGGATTGGCACTAGATCTCTATGCCAACCCAAAAATAGAATTTACATTGGGAGATTACCTCCCATGGTCACCAAACACCCTTGGTAACAGCAGTAATCCCTCTCCTTTGCCAGAGAGAGGCGAAAGTTCGGATACCCATCCCCAAAAAGAATATCAATGGTGTCCGGACATCTTTTCAAAGCTGTTCCCCTTAGAGATTCCAGTTGAGTTAGCACAATGTCAAGAGAGTCAGGTCCCTCCACCAAAAGTGGAACAACCGCGATGGGACCAGATTAACTTATTGGAGCAAGGAGAGTCCTCAACATCGCCAGCAATAGTCACCGAAGAGAATGAACATTTTCGAATCTCCGAAAGTGACTCAGAAGATGAGACTGAGATGGACTATCTCAGACATGCGCGACGACATTATCGTGCTTTAACTCATGAAGATCTAATGGGACAGATGGGCATACGATTAGGGCATGAATGGTGGGTCGACCCAGGCAGGTGGGACCTGATCTTGGATCTATGGCTCCACATTCACAATGAGCACCGTCCACCTCGAGACCCTATCATAACAACAGTGCCGAGGGAAGACCCCGTCCTCCATTTGGCACATAGGGCCGATCCGTTCGTGCCCGCTCCCATAGAGCCGGATCCGGAGTATAGGGAATATCTAGAAAAATCAAGTTATCATACCCGCGGTAATGGAGACCAAATTCATTCCATCCACATGATCTCCATTGATTTGACCGCACCCATCCGCAATCCGGCCGATCCAACACGGTCATTGCATCTCGACATAGATGCCATCGATTGGGATCGCGTCAATTCACCCCTATCACCAACAGAGTACTGGCCTTTCGGTGAAATGCCTCATTTTACCCCAAGGACAACTCAGGATATTTTTCAGTCTGAAGAGGAACCTGAGGTTCCAAACATAGATCTAAATTCAGCTAATGATATCCATTTGATCCCGACTCCACATCAGTTGGAGGACGGATCCCACATGTCAGTCGAGGAGACGACTGACGTAGACATCGGCACAGATCCAATGAATCCACAGATTCTCAAGCTGGGGGTAAGTCTTTCCCCCGAAGAGCAAGCCGAATACATTGCCCTTCTCAAAGAGAAGAAGGAGGTTTTTGCATGGTCGTACAAGGATATGCCAGGACTAGACCCGCAGCTAGTCACGCATAATTTAACGCTTGATCCGACAATCAAGCCTCGTAAAGCAAAAACTACGTAAGATGCACCCACAAGTGGCCTTGATGGTCAAAGATGAATTACAAAAGCCGTTGGATGCACAATTTGTCATCTCGCGTGGATTATCCGCCATGGTTGTCCAACATGGTTCCCGTCAAGAAGCCCGACGGGAGGATTCGCATATGCACCGATTTTCGAGACTTAAACAAAGCGAGTCCTAAGGATGATTTCCCCTTGCCGAGCATCGATGCGTTAGTAGACGCTACAGCAGGTCACGAAATGCTCTCCCTAATGGATGGTTTCTCAGGATACAATCAAATTCGTATCAATCCTGAGGATCAACTCAAAACGGCATTCACAACGCCTTGGGGAACATTTTGTTATAAGGTCATGCCTTTTGGCCTTAAAAATGCTCGGTGCCACCTACCAACGTGCCATGACGTATATCTTCCACGATTACATGCACAAAACTTTGGAAGATTACATGGATGATTTATTAGCCAAGTCTCTCTCGCGCTCAAATCATATCGCCGACTTAAGCAAGATCCTCGATCGCCTCATGGAGCATAAAGTCGACTAAACCCCAAGAAGTGCGTCTTTGGCGTCACATCCTGGAAAACTCTTGGGTTTCATAGTCTCAAAACGAGGAATCGAGGTGGACCCAAAGAAAGTCAAGGCAATCCTTGAAATGGTTCCCCCAACCACAATCAAGCAGCTCAGGAGTCTGCAGGGGAAGGTCGCGTCGATTAAACGCTTCATAGCGCAATTATCTGACAAGTGCCGACCCATGAACAAATTATTGCACAAGGGGGTTACATTTCATTGGGATGACGAGTGCCAATCAGCCTTTGACGAGATCAAACAATACTTGGCTTCGCCGCCGCATTGGCACCACCTAGGCCAGGAGTGCCGTTCTACTTATACATCTCAACTATCGAGGTGGCACTCGGGCGCCATGCTAGCCCGGAAGAATGAACTTCACAAGGAACAGAGCTACATACTATCTTAGCCGCACTCGGTCGGGCTACTGAACTTAACTATGCATACGTTGAGAAACTTTGCCTGGCAAGTGGTGTTTGCTACCAAAAAGCTACGCCACTACATGCTGAGCAACACTACGTATGTTGTGTCTAAGGAGAATCCATTGCGATACATGATGAGTCGTACTTATCATAGTAGTCGCACGGCGAAATGGATCATGTTGTTGACGGAATTTGACATAGAGTTTATTGGACAAAAATCTATCAAAGGACAAGTCATAGCCGATCAACTAGCAGAGGCTCCTCTTGAAGACAATCAGCCTCTGGTCATAGAACTACCCGATGATGGGGTCTTTCATGTCTCATAATCGCCAGATTCTGATGAGCCTGAGTCACGTGCCGACATAACCCTATTCTTCGATGGTTCTAAGTGTGAGCAAGGTGGTGGTGCGGGAATTGTATTCTTCACACCGCAGGGTGCTCCAATGCCCCCGTCATTTAAATTAAACTTCCCGTGCACCAACAACAACGCAGAGTATGAAGCCTTGCTCCTAGGTCTTCGGACAAGGAATCGCCATGAACATCAAAAGACCGAACATCTTTGGTGATTCGCTGTTAATAGTCAATCAAGTCAAAGGGGTATATCAATGCAAATGCCCAGCTTCAAGGCTTATAAAGCCCTTGTGGACAAATTCCCGGTAAAACTTGAGTGGTATGACATCGAGGCACTCCCTCGATCATCAAACCGTTTTGCGGATACAATGGCCTCCTTGGGGTCATTAATTCCGTAGGACCTTTCTGGTGATATGACAACCATTCAAGTCAAAACCTTATCGCAATCCGCGATGGAGCGTGCAAGCTTAGACTCGACGCCAGGAATCCACATGATACAAATTGAACCATCCTCTGATAGGTTCTCTCGAATCCGAGATCGTCTGAAACACGCCAACTGGGGGTCCTTGTTCTCCCCTACTCCCATTAATAGCAACACAATACTATTCTTGCGTGTTCTATCCCATTCAACATTTGCTAGGGATGAACTTCGGGAGGGATTGGCTGTTCATACTATCGAGGTTTCGATCAACAGATTGGTATTTACCCATTCGAGACTACCTCAAGTTAGGTAGTCTCCCACTTGATTTGACTCATGCCGCAAAACGAGCACTCAAGCAGAAAGCGGCTAAGTATGTCTTGATAGGAGACATCTTGTATCGTCGCAGCTATGAAGGAATCCTCCTTCGTTGCTTGGACCAGCAAGAGTCCACTTGGGCAGTCGCCCAAGCGCACGATGGTACATGTGGTGGCCACTTCAATGGAATGGCCATCGCAAAGCGCATTCTTCGCATGGGCTATTATTGGCCATCTTTAGAGCGAGATTGTTGCACCTATGTCAAGAAGTGCGTGAAGTGTCAACATCATGCCAATCTAATGCACGTACCTTCTCAGGCCTTGCAGATAGTCCAGTCTGCTTGGCCATTTTCGCAATGGGGCTTTGATCTCATTGGAAAGATCTCCCCTGCGTCGTCAGGCCGTCACACGTTTATCATAACGGCCACGTAGTACTTCACCAAGTGGGTGGAAGCAATTCCGCTTACCTCTACGACAGGACCCCGCATTGTGGAGTTCATTTTGCATAACATCATATGTCGTTTTGGTATTCCATCCAAAATAGTCTCGGATAATGGGACACCTTTCAAGAACAAAGACGTGCGTGCTTTGACCACAAAGTACAAGATTCAGCACAGCTTTTCAACACCTTATTATCCGCAGCGAATGGACAAGCAGAGGCGTCAAACAAAATGCTAGTTGCCATCCTTAAAAAGACCGTCGCAGACTGTCATAAGGATTGGCACATTCAAATCCCACTTGCCCTATGGGCCTATCGCACTAGCATTCGGACGCCCACTGGGGCCACTCTGTTTTCGCTCGTGTATGGCTCCGAGGCAGTCATGCCTCTAGAGTTGGAGATTCCTTCCCTGCGCATATCAATGCATGAGTTCATAGATGATGATTCCGCACGGCAGGCCCGGTTAGACCAGCTTACGTTGCTTGACGAACGACGCGTTAATGCTCTCGAGCATTTACGCATTTATCAAGAGCGACTTAAGAAAGCTTACAACATGAAAGTTCACCTTCGGGACTTTCGCGTTGGTGATTTGGTTTTGAAGGAAAATCAACAAAATTCCAGTTTGCCATCCCACCTAAGGGACAAGTTTGCGGCAAATTGGTTAGGTCCGTATGTCATTGATAGCAAAATCGGACCCGGGACATACCGGTTAGCTTCTCTTGATGGTATCAAGGAAACAGAACCCTTGAATATCAGTCATTTGCGACCATTTCATATCTAAAGAGAGCCATATCCCAAAAGGCTCCAAGGATTCTTGCAATCGCTTGGTCAATCCCCCAAAATGCTCCAAGGATTATCGCAATCGCTTGGTCACCCCAAAAGCCCCAAGGATTCTTGCAATCGCTTGGTCAATCCAAAATGCTCCAAGGATTATCGCAATCGCTTGGTCACAAAATCCCAAGGATTCTTGCAATCGCTTGGTCAATCCCAAAATGCTCCAAGGATTATCGCAATCGCTTGGTCACCCCAAAAGCCCCAAGGATTCTTGCAATCGCTTGGTCAAACCAAAATGCTCCAAGGATTATCACAATCGCTTGGTCAATCCCAAAACGCTCCAAGGATTTCCACAATCACTTGGTCAAAAATCATGAAAATTCAAAAACAACAAAAATATCACCAAAAACAACAAAAATTTGCATCTCATTTCTAGGCATATTCAAATTCATCAAATAGAGAATTCTTCTCGCAATTCATCTTCATATTCACCAAAATCAATCCATCAAAAATACAAAAATACATAGCTGCATCCAAGCATTGCATCCATACATTGTATATTCATGGTCGTATAGGTCAAAGGCACCATAGGCTGTCATGGTTCTACTAGTCCATCTTGTTCCACACTGTTCCATTTTACAAAAACAGCAAAACATCATGCACTTTACCACACCAGAGTCAGTGGTCTCTTAATGTATCAAGAGTTTTTCGTGATTCAGTCATCATTTTGCTCTTTAGCAATGAAATGTATCAAGTCAAACAGATTTTACGAAGGTAGAGTTGCACTTGCAATACACCTTGTTACGTAACATCCCAACACAAATTAAAACACATAAAAATTCCCGAGTTGTGTGAACGAAGGATGAAACCCGCACAAGTAATCCAGGTTACCATAAGCAAAACGGTTATCTTGCTCATCCCCCTGTGCGAATGACCCCAAGAATGCTGAGAGTTGGCAAAAGGACAAGCGTCCTCCCTACCCAATTCCCTAAGAATCCCAAAGTTGCAAAACGTCAAAAAATTTGCAAAATGTCAAAACTTCAAAATTTGACACCCCACAGTGCACATCTCAAAAAGCACAAAGAATAGTGATTATCGTCACTCCATATCCCTTGCTCAAGAGAAAAGAAAAACAAATCAAAATAAACAGTGATTCTTATCACTATAACGAGCAAGTATCCCAAGACAATTGAAAAAAAGAAGGGAGTTGACCTTGAATCCCTGGAACTCTCAGCATTCTGACAGGTCATGAGGCAAGCCTCAGTATCGGTTTGGTTGATAGCCTATCGGTCACTGGCGGTAAACTTCTCGCATGACGATATATCCGTCACATTAACTTGTGTACAGATCAATGTTTGCATGTGGATGAGCTAGCTTATGGTATCCTGGAGAACACCGCAGATTAATCTAACTACATACAACAAAGGAGTTAGTGGAGCTAATTAGGTGATCCTCGATACAGGTTCGGTTGAAAGCCCATCTGGCACTGGCGGTATCCTGACAAATACCACATAAATGAACTCAATTGCACACACAGGGATGTGAAATAACTTGGTTAAAAACAAGTCCGATTCATACCTTGTTCAAAAGTCTTGTAAGATAAAGTACAATCATGGCTAGTGAGTTAAAACTGTCTGAGTCTCAGAAAACCTTAGCTACATTTCTAAACCAATTGCACTGCTTTTTCATCCTTGCAATACCATCAGAAAATACAAAAAGAAGAAACACCACATTTGTACATAGCAAAATAATAGAGTTCTAAACAGTCTATGGTGCCATAACCAACTCTCACCAAGTCCATACATCCATTTCATTTCTGCATATCATATGCATTTACATTCATCATGCATCCATCAAACTAAATCAACATACAACATTGGTAATTATCATACCATATGCATCCATCCATATCAAGTAGCATGCACCCATCAACATCAACCATTGTGCATAAAATCATGACATATACGTAAAGAAAGAAAATCAAAACAACAAAAACATCACAAAAATGCAACACAAAAAGAAGCAATAAGCATTGCCGGACACGAGTGCTCTTGCACTCAACCTCTTGGCATAGAAAATCGATGTCGGGGCTCAAATTCTCATTCTCCTACTTTCCTAAGAAGGCTATCATAGCTGGACCGCTCCACGGGAAGACGGGTTTTTGATGATTTCACCCCATTATGGCATCACCAAAAGGGTTAACACCCACCAAAAATAGGTCCAAATGTCGGGAGATTGCACGTGCTCAAATGGAAAAACATCTAAAGCCACCCTAACCTAAGTCATCTTGGGTCAAGCGACTCGTCGCTTTTCTCACGAAGGTCATTCCCTCATCGATTCGTCGCTTGAGGGGGTAGTCACACTTAGTCACCAATCAACAAGCACACACCCAATCAAGGCAATGACATGCATTCAAAGAATCATTGACAAAGACAATCACGCTCCTGCTTGGGGCAGTAAACAAGCAATCATTAAATTGATCAAATACTTGGCATTCCCGAAGCATGAACACAAGGTTCCCTTGTGGATAAAAGGTTGCGCCCTTTGCCTAATCATGACTGATCAATGTCCAAGCTCAAGTCACACCTCACCAAAATAGGTTAACACTTGAAATCAAATTCCTTAGCTCGTCAAAAGCAAGGATTCAAGAATGCATGCCCTTTCCATACTTGGGGCATTAAAAGTTGGTTAGGTTACCAAGAAACCCTAATCATTAGTGCTTTGGTCGTATATTTTTGCTCAGCACTGCGTCACCCGCAGCGCTTCCCAAAAAGGGGCATCTGTAGACACCAAAACAACACCATTTCGATTAAGTGATTACAAACATTGATCACATTGATATCACAGCTTTTAGGGCAGCCCTTAGAGGTCAAATAGTGGTCTTAACCACTCGCACAGCAGTTCGGAAGATCGGAAAATGAGCAGAGCAAAGTCGGTCGTTCTAGAGCCTTTAACAAACTTCTTAGCCTTCTTCAAAGCCTTCCGTGCCAAGCCTTTTGTCAAAACCAAGCGGGCCCAAAGTGTCGCGATATCGCGACACTTTGGGCCCCGACCCAAGCGGGCCCAAAGTGTCGCGATATCGCGACACTTTGGGCCCCGACTCTGCGGGCCCAAAGTGTCGCGATATCGCGACACTTTGGGCCCCGACTCAGCGGCCCAAAGTGTCGCGATATCGCGACACTTTGGGCCCCCACCCAAGCGGGCCCAAAGTGTCGCGATATCGCGACACTTTGGGCCCCGACTAGCGGGCCCGTGTGTTGGGCCCAAAGTGTCGCGATATCGCGACACTTTGGGCCCCGACCCTAAGCGGGCCCAAAGTGTCGCGATATCGCGACACTTTGGGCCCCGACTCAAAGCGGGCCAAGTGTGCGATATCGATTTTTTTCACACTTTGGCTGCGGGCCCAAAGTGTCGCGATATCGCGACACTTTGGGCCCCGACCCAAAGCGGGCCCAAAGTGTCGCGATATCGCGACACTTTGGGCCCCGACCCAAAGCCGGCCCAAAGTGTCGCGATATCGCGACACTTTGGGCCCCGAGCCAAAGCCGGCCCAAAGCGCCGCGATATCGCGACACTTTGGGCCCCGAGCCGACACGTCACCAGTCAAAGGCATGCAGTCAACTATCTAGGGAACGACCGCCACGTGGCACCCTCTACGTGTCCCTTTTCGAAGAAAACCCCGCGGGTCTGTAGAACGACGGATTCAACGACGAGCATTAATTAGACGAGCGGTTTTAATAAATATCCGATCCGAGGCCACGCCTCATAACTGCGATCTGTCAGTGCGAGCCATGTCTCGTAATGGCCCGATAAGGATCAAATCTGAGCGGCCTTACGGATTTAGGGTTTCGAACATTAATGTTCCCAGAGGCCGAACCCTCTATAAATATAACCGGCTCGATACGTAAAAAAGAAAGGGGAAGTATTTTTCTGAAAACGTAACGAAGTGCTGTTAAACTGAATATCCGACTGTATTCATCTGAACTTGCAATTCCGGCATTGGATTACCTTAATCCATCAATTCGACGACAACTCTGATTATCCAGATTTCGGGCCCATCCCCAGTGGATTGGTGCCGAAGTTAAGCTTTTACGGGGTGGCCCGTTTGGGTATCCCTATATACGTTATTTGATTAATTTCGAATGCATGTTAAAACAGTCCATGGGTTGGCCGCAACAGTCCATGATTAAATTCGACGACAACTTTTGCTTTAGAGATTTCGGGCCCATTCCCAGTGGGTTGGCGCCGAGATCAAGCTTTACCGGGTCGGCCCGCTTGGGGCATCCTACGTATTTCTTCGCATGCTTTGGTTAAAAGCGATATATGCTGTTTGCGAAAGTTTTAAAATAGCTTATGCTTATGTTTTAAAATATATATCTTTCGAGTATATTGAAGCAGAGTTCAAGTTTTAATGCTTTCAGAATACATGCTACCTTCAAATATAATTAAAACAGTCTATGATTCCATGATATATGCTGTTTTCGATTATGTAGGTTGTTTTCCGTGAAAGTTGCGAGGTTACGTAGAACTTGCTTTTATTCACGTATTTGACCAACCTTCACATGTATTTCCCATGGATTCCTAAAGTCAAAAGTTCCGCTTTCATTTACGCAGTGCTACTAACGCTTGTTATTGTTTCTCTGACCGTAGGAAATACAGCAGCAAGCAAAGATTCACTTACACCAGCGGCGGCAACACTCTCAGCCCGCCCATTTTACATGTGGGCATGCGGAAAGAGACTACTGTTCATCGGTTGTAACTGAGGATATGTCATTCGAAAGATTTATTGTAACCGAACGGAATCTTACGTTAATAAAAAGGGTTGTGCTCTTGTTTTAATTTAATTCTATCCGTGTTATTTTATGCATAAATCTGGTTTTATTTTTATTACATCTGAACACTGTTTTCTTTATTCCGGAATCTCATGCTTTCAGGTTGAGCAAAGATATTGGTTGTGGAAAGAACATGAGTATCTTTTTTATATGAGATATTGCATGGTTGGCAATTTTTGGGTTGTGTTTCATGTTTTTAAGAAAAGCATACTACATCTATCTTATTCTTTTGAGATTGAGATTGAGATGAGATTGAAATTGGGAGTTAAGTATAGAATATATTGAGTCTCTAACAATTCTCTTTATGTTTCTATGAGATTTGAGATTGAGATTGGGAGTTAAGTATAGAACATATTGAGTCTCTAACAATTATCTTTATGCTTCTATGAGGTTGATGAATCACATTGGGTCTCTAAAAATTCTCTTTGTGGGTTCATGCTAAGCAAGTTTTTCTTGATGAACTTGTGAGCTAATTTGGATAGGTTCTAGTGAGGACTTGTGAGCTGATTTGGACAGGTTCTAGTGAAGACATGTGAGTGGATTTGGACCGGTTCTTATGACGACTTGTGAGCTAAATTGGATAGGTTATAGTGAGGACTTGTGAGCTGATTTGGATAGGTTCTAGTGGGGACTCGTGAGATGATTTGGACAAGTTCTAGGGAGGACTTGTGAGCTGATTTGGATAGGTCCTAGCAGAGGACTTGAGGACAGAGTTGAAGTGGTTCTTTGAGAATAACTTGAGGACAGTTTTGACAAGTCTTTGAGAAGGTTTGTGTGTAGTAGAGATTGATTTGTTCAAGTTTTATGAGTTGATCTTGGGACAAATCTAACAGAGTGAGGAAGACTTGTGCTAGACCAACTGACTATGTTTAGTAGAGGTTGATGAGTTTCTGTGGAGGTGATCAGTGAGGACAAAGGTCTCTTGAGGCTAAGCATTGAGGATAGGAGGTCTTCTATGGAAAGGAGTTCCATGTGCTAGCGGAATAAGAGGTAGGTGATCTTCTAAAGTATCATTTCCAGAGCTGAGGGGAAGGATTCTCCTTTGGTTAGGAGGCTCATAAATTTGTGAGGAGGGGAAGTATTCTCCTTTGGTTAGGAGGCTCATAAATTTGCAAGGAGGGGAAGGATTATCCTCTAGGTAGAGGCTCAAAAATACTTGAGTAGGGGAAGGTTTATCCTTTGGGATGAGGATCATAAACATTGTAATTGGGAAGGATTCCCAAAGAACTTTGAGAAATATTTTTAGAGAAAATCTTTCTGGAGGTAGCCCATGTTGGGTGAACCACGTTAAAATTGGTTTCTCATTGTGTGTTGCTTTATGCATTGCTTTGATATTGCCATTGGTTCATTGCTTTTCCAAGTTGAAGTTAAATAGAGAAAGTAAAAAGAGGTCTTATACTATTCACCCCCCATCTCAGTATAAACTTGTGTTCTTCAATTGGTATTAGAGTGGGTTCCTTCGAAAAGTTTAACAGCTTGAAGGAAAAGATTGTAAAGAACACAATGGAATCTACAAGTGGTAATGCAACACCTATTCTTGATTGGGCAAATTTTAGGCTTTGGAGTGCTAGGATGAAGGTTCATCTTATGGCTCTTGGAAATGAAGTTTGGGAAGTGATTGAGGATGAGTATACCATTCCTGAGCATGGTCCTTCTACTAAGGAAGAGAGACTCCTACATCATAGCAATTCAAAGGCAATGAATGCAATCCTGAAGGGTTTATAGAAGGTAGATCTTACAAAGACGATTCACTGCAATACAACTAGTGAAATGTGGAAACAGTTGAAGGTGGTTCATACAGGTGATGCAAATGTTCGAAAGGCCAAATTGAGACACTTCAAAGGTATGTTTGAACAACTCAAGATGAATTATCAAGAAAATATTAGTGACTATATGCTTCGTATGGATGAGATTGTTAACTCTATGAAGGAACTAGGTCTTGAGATTGCTAAAAATGATATTTGTTATAAGATTTTGAGGTCTCTTCCAAATAGATTTAGTGAAAATATTTCTGCTATTGAGGAAGCTAAGTATTTGGATAAGTTGAAAAAGGATGAGCTTCATAGTATACTTGCAGCATTTGAGTTGAGAACTCAAGTGAAGGTTGATGTTAAGAAGGAGGCAGATTTCATGGCTACCAAGAAATCCAAGGGTAAAGAACTTCAAGATAGTGATGAGTCTTCTAGTGATGAAGAGGCATATTACAGAAAGAAGGGAAAGTTCTCAAGAAAGCATAAAGGTATGAAATATGTCAAGTGTTTCAATTGTGGAAAGTTTGGTCATTATGCTACTAACTGTACTGCTGCCAAGGATGAAAGTGATGAAGATAAACAAGATTATAAGAGCAAGGATTTTGAAAGGCACAAGATAAAAGCAAGAATAATGATGAGCAAATCAATCAAGGAAAGAGGTACTCTCACAAACACAAGAAAATTTTCTACCTAGACAAGGCCAGTAAGTGTTCTAATAGTGATAGTGAAAGTTCTTCAAGTGATGTTGGAGATGAGATGTTGTTCCTAACGAAAAAAGAAGAAGAAAAGAAACATAGATTTGTCCTTATGAAATGTTTTAGATGTGAAAATTTTGGACATCTTGAGGATGATTGCACAAATGATGGATTGATTTCTAGTTATACTATGTATGAGGATGCTTCAGAAAATTGTAAGGAAGATCTTTGTATGGCTTTAGAAAAGGGTAGCACCTCTAGTGATAAGAAATCTGAAAAAGTCATTGATGTTTCAAAAGGCAAACAAATAGAGGAAGTTATAGAGGATGGTGAAGTAGATCTTGAAGCTGAACTTGTTAGTGCTCTTAGTGCTTTGAAAAAGGAAAGAAATAAGAATGCTAGACTCAATTATAAATTGGATGAATGTTGTATTGAGAGAGATGAGCTTATAGAAAGTCTTGACTTCTCTATAGCTAAGACACAAAAACTTAAGGATAAGTTAGAGTCTAAGGTTCTTGAGTGTAGAGAGTTGGAATAGAAAGTAGCTTCCTTGAAAGAGGAAACTAAAGAGTACAAGAAGAAGATTTACAAGTTTGAAGATAGCACCAAAAAGGTAAATTCAATCATCAAAGATCAAAGAAGGACAACAGATAAAACAAGTCTTGGTTTTGGTAAGAAACACATGGAACAGGTTGGAAACTCTACTGGGGAATCTAGTAAGAGATTCCGAAAGGATGAGAGTTTTGATCAGGAAAGTACATTAGAAAAATATTCCTTAAGTGATAGATGCATAGAATCAGAAAATAGGAATCAAAAAAATGGGAGAAATTTTATAGGACCTAAGAGGTCAAATCAAGTCAAGTTTAATGGCAGATGTTTTGCTTGTCACAAGTTTGGTCACATGGCTTTACATTGCATGACTCAAGTGAGGAAGGTAAATGACATATTCATAGGTGGTAATTTATTTTAAGGGTATTGCTACTCTTGTAAATAGTTTGGGCACAAGGTTGTTTATTGCAAGGCTAATAATAGGAACAAGGTTGGTCAGAACAGATGGAGTCAAAGATCAGGTATGCCTCAAAGAAATAACATTGTTAGTTGTTATAAGTGTAACAATGAATGTCACATAGGTAGACAGTGTAGAGCTAAAATTCCAAGGTACAGGAACATGAACATGAGTATGAACAAGCACAAGAATCAAGACATGGATAAGAACATGAATGATAACAAGAATAGCAATAGTGACATGAACAGGAACAATAATATGGACAAGGAGAACAAGAGAAGACATGGTAAGGAATCTATATAAACTAATGAAGATCAGTGCCTAATGGGAGTTTTACTCCCACCCCGGAATTAATCACCTCAACAGGAGGTGGGGGAGGGACTAAGCTAAGAGTATCATTCTTAGTCCCAAACCCCAAAGGTGACCCTTTGCCATTGATGACAAAGGGGGAGAGCCTCAAGTTAGGGGGAGCTGATTTCTATACAACAATTTTGAGTTTCAGTGTTGTTGAGAAGCATAGTTTACCATCAATGACAAAGGGGGAGATTGTTGCAATTTTGGGTTTGAGATCCTAGCTTCTTGTCTATGAGTTGTCATTGATGTCAAAAGGAATTGGCATTAATGTCAAGAGGATTTATTGGCTTCAAAGGTTGAAGATTCCAAAGAATATTTTCTAGAAGATTCTAAAGAGATTCCATGTGGCAGATGAAATGGTTTTTATCAAAACCATGGCAGGTTTAAGGGTTTTTATTAAAACCAGGTGGATGCATTAAGGGTTTTTCTCAAAACCACTCTCAGCTTAATGCAAAGGCTGGAGACACTTATTAATTAAATAACTTGATTAATAAAACCTTTTTAATGTTTTTTAATTAATTATTTATTTGATTAAGTGATTAAATTATTTTAATAATTTAATGGGTTCTCCACCTAAGGTCTAAGGTCTAAAAGACCTGTGATTATTTTTTAATAATCAAAAGGGTTTCATAAACCCTAAAGTTGTTTTGAAGGTGCCAAAATAATATTAATTTGAAAAATTCGAATTATCCTCCCGTCGACATCGTGTATAGCATGGAATTTTGTCTATATAAGCCATAACCTATAGTCCAAAGAAATGGTGTTAAATAAATTCGAATTGCAAAAAGGTTGGAAGTAAAATCTAGGGCTATCATTTTTTTTCCAAGTTTATCCATCGCCAAAGGGTTAAGAAGAAGGAGACTCTTGCTAGCCTTCAATATAGCACCATTGGCCTAGTGGCAACGACTGTTCTGTGAAGGCGCTTGAAGGGAGGTCAAGCGTTCAACTCCCGCCATGGAGTGTAAGAAGAGTTTTTGTGCTTTGATTTTTTTGGAGGCACTATTGACCCGTGATTTTTGAAAGAATTTTTTTGGTAAGGTTTTTTAAATAAAATCTACATTTTGTTAAAGAAGAAGTGGTTGGGCAGATTTATTTAAAATTATTTTTAAGGTTAAATGCTTCTTTGGAGATATAGGGTTGATAATGTGTGGTTGAGATTTTTGGCTTGATTGTTGAGTGAGATTTTCTTAGAAGGTATCATTCCTTGAGCATGGTTTAATTAATTTGGAGAAATAAGGTGTAAAAGGATATATTGTTTGTATGCTTTATATTTTTGGTAGTTGACTTCTAAGGATTGGAGTCATAAGGTGTTTTATGGAATAAATATTTTGTGGTTACTTTTATGATCTAACCCTAACTTGGTGGCAAAGTTGAGGGTGGTGTTGGTAACAGGTTGAATAACTATTCTCTTCTTCCTCAAACAAAGGTATGGGCAACTTATTTCATGTATATTGTTGATGGTGTATTTTTTGAAATTGAGTTTGGAGTGAAAATGTTGTCTACTAGGTATTCTTGTTGATGTAAATCCCATTTTCTGGATATTGAAGATTGTATATGCATTAAAATCATTAATGATTTTTTTGGGTGAATGCATAATTCTCGTTGAGGAAGAGGAAGAATTTAGCACTAGGGTTTATGTTAGTAAGTCTTGCTACTTGCATTGAGATGGTGAAACCCTTAGTTGGCTGTTTTGAGATTGATGGTTGAGTTGATTCCATAGAGGTTGTTTTGATCAAGTTAATGCTTTAATTGATACATGATTTGGGCTTACTCCATTGAGATTGATTTGAGCAGGTTATTCTTTGCATTGGTGATTTATGTTGGTGGTTGTTTTGTTCAAATACATTTGGAGGGAAAATAATGTCTACTAGTTTCCTTTTCATGTAGTGATTGGTTGAATGCTTCAAGGTTAATCTTGAGTTGAATGATGTTGGTTAAACCTTGTCTATAAGCATTGTTTTTAAAGCCCTAATTGGTTGAGCAAAGATATTGGTTGTGGAAAGACCATGAGTATCATTGTTATATGAGATATTGCATGGTTGACAATTGTTGGGTTGTGTTTCATGTTCTTGAGAAAAACACACTACATCTATCTTATTCTTTTGAGATTGAGATTGAGATTGGGAGTTAAGTATAGAACATATTTAGTCTCTAACAATTCTCTTTATGTTTCTATGAGATTTGAGATTAATATTGGGAGTTAAGTATAGAACATATTGAGTATCTAACAATTCTCTTTATGCTTCTATGAGGTTGATGAATCACATTGGGTCTCTAAAAATTCTCTTTGTGGGTTCACGCTAAGCAAGTTTTTCTTGATGAACTTGTGAGCTGATTTGGACAGGTTCTAGTGAGGACTTGTGATCTGATTTGGACAGGTTCTAGTTAAGACTTGTGAGCTGATTTGGATAGGTTCTAGTGAGGACTTGTGATCTGAATTGGATAGGTTCTAGTGAGGACTTGTGAGCTTATTTGGATAGGTTCTAGTGGGGACTCGTGAGATGATTTTGACAAGTTCTAGGGAGGACTTGTGAGCTGATTTGGACAGGTCCTAGCAGAGGACTTGAGAACAGAGTTGAAGTGGTTCTTTGAGAATAACTTGAGGACAATTTTGACAAGTATTTGAGAAGGCTTGTGTGCAGTAGAGATTGATTTGTTCAAGCTTTATGAGTTGATCTTGGGACAAATATCACAGAGTGAGGAAGACTTGTGCTAGACCAACTGACTATGTTTAGTAGAGGTTGATGAGTTTCTGTGGAGGTGATCAGTGAGGACAAAGGTATCTTGAGGCTAAGCATTGAGGATAGGAGGTCTTCTATGGAAAGGAGTTCCATGTGCTAGCGGAATAAGAGGTAGGTGATCTTCTAAAGTATCATTTCCAGAGCTGAGGGGAAGGATTCTCCTTTGGGAAGAAGGCTCATAAATTTGTGAGGAGGGGAAGTATTCTCCTTTGGTAAGGAGGCTCATAAATTTGTGAGGAGGGGAAGGATTCTCCTTTGGGTATAGGATCATAAATACTTGATTAGGGGAAGGTTTCTCCTTTGGGCTGAGGCTCATAAATATTGTAATTGGAAAGGATTCCCAAAGAACTTTGAGAAAGCTTTTTAGAGAAAAGTTTTGTGGAGGTAGCCCATGTTGGGTGAACCACGTTAACATTGGTGTCTCATTGTGTATTGCTTTATGCATTGCTTTGATATTGTTATTGGTTCATTGCTTTACAAAGTTGAAGTTAAATAGAGAAAGTAAAAAGAGGTCTTATACTGTTCACCCCCCCATCTCAGTATAAGCTTGCGTTCTTCAAACTTGGGGTTGTCTACTATCTAAAATTTAGAATAAAATTGTGATAAAGGCCAATATGTCATAAGAAAATCTTAACATCAATTTGAGTTTTTGGATGTGGAAGGTTCTTGATGATCTCAACCTTCTTGGGGTCAAATTTGATCCCATGAGAAGAGATGTGGTGACCAAGAACAATGCCCTCCTCCATCATCATAAAAACTTTCTCATGATTTAAGGATAAATGGTAGGTTTCACAATGTGTTAAGACCTTATCAAGATGTTCCAATGTAAAGTTAAAGGTTTCTACACACATTGTGAATTATAAGCAAATGTTCTCAAAGGGTATGTAAAAGTAGTTTTCTCTTGGTCTTCAAGTACAACCTGAATCTGGTTGTACCCATTAAAACCATCAAGAAAATAGAAATATTTTTTTAGTAAGAGTGTCTAACACTTGACCTGTAAATGGTAATGGGAAGTTGTCCTTGTGTGTGACTTGATTTAATTCCCTATAATCTACACACACTTGCATTTTTTCATTTTTCTTCGAAACAATAACCAATGGAGAGACCCATCATCTATTATAAAATGGATAGATGAATCCCACCTCTAATATTATTTTAATCTCCTCTTTGAAAATATCTCACAAGGTAGGATTTAGTATTATTTGGAATTGCCTCATTGGTTTAACATTCTCAGAATAAATTTTGTGAGTACATACATCAGGGTATATCCTTGACATATCCTTGTAGTCCTAAGAAAAGGTATAAATATGTTTCTGTATAACAACGAATAATTTTACTTCTTATCCTTTATTCGGCCAATTACTAAAATTGAAGGATTTTCCTCACTACACTTCAATCTACTTTATCCCTAGGAGGAAATAGTTTACTCCTTCATACTTTGTTATCATGTATTTTAGTCAAAAATGGTGTGGTTTGAGAGAATGAAAGACTATTATATCCTTATCAAAAGTGATTCATGGTGGAAGCATGTCTTGCATGGGACAGTGGAAATAGGATAGGAGGTGATAGTGACATCCATGTGACAGTGTAAAAGAATTGTTCTATGGTGGAGTAGATGATATATTTTCAAAACATTGGCCCTCATCATTCTGTAATAGGTGATAAAGAACTACTAGTTCATATTCCATTATTTTCTTATTTAGATCACTCACTAGGATGGTTTAATCCTCAAAAAATTATCTTTCCTATGATTCGATCTCTTCTATGTGTTACTTAACTACTAAAGTAGCTAGTGTGGAAATGGTCTCTTCTTGCTCTTCATCTAAATTAGAAAACCATTTATGACCTGATAATTTGGTTGAAGGTTTTGTAGGTGGGTAAAGAGAAATATAAATTAGGTCAATACCATTGGAAATTATCATTTCTCCTGACCTACAGTTTATAAATACAGTTGTAGTTGCAAGCCACAGTCTTCCCAAGAATATGGGGTAGCCATTTGCTAAATTTTTGGTTTGTAAAGCCATAAAATCTAGAAGGTATTACCAAGAATAAAATTCTACGGGGATGTCTTCTATGATCCCTTTAGATTTTGCAATTGACCTATCTGCCATTTCTAAAATAGTAGATGTAGGATTCAAAAGTTTTAGCTACAATTTTTCCATTGTTTCTTTAGTCATAATATTTACTTTAGCTCCTAAATCAAATAAGACATTTGAAATTTTTATTGATCTTATGATGACTATAATAACTAGGCTCCTTGGATCACTATACTTTGTGGGTACTATTTTTTCTCATAGGAGATCAGCTAGCTTCCCTTCAAATTAAATAGTTTTAGGAATAAATTTCTTCTTTTTGCATGGTCTCTTAATACATAAATCTTGGAAAATTTTGTTAATCAAGGGCACATCCATAATTTCTTGAAATAAGGGAAGTGATATGGTTAATTGTTTAAGGTTATTAAATAGGTATGATTTATTATTTTTTGTAGAGTTTTTGAATCTCTCAAGGTATGGAACTATCCCTAAATAAGGCAAATTATTTTCTTGTATTTTCTCTATGTTTCCTCCTTTATCCAAGGCTAAGTTTCAATTGGTCTAGATGAGAAGGTTCTTGTATTCCATCAAATTATTCAATGGTAGGTGGAACCTGTTCAGGTAGAATAATTCTTGAACACAATTGGATATCACTATAGTCAATAATATGAACTGCAACATTTTATTTAGATTCAACCACATAGACAAGGACTATCTATCTTGTGTTATTTGGTTTAGTCACAGGTTGGGTTGGAAGTGGATTTTGCTTCATCTATTTTGATGATTTTTTTTGTGGTTGGTTGGATCTTCCTTGAAAATTTTGATTAGGTATAGGTAGAAAATTCTAAGTTTGACCTTGATATCTTTGTTGCCTCAGATAAGGTGGATACTACTATCCCAATACTGATCCATTGGACTGGTTTTGCCTCCAAGGTGGATTGAATTGATTCCAAGATGGATTACTACACCCATATTGTGACCAATCTTGATGAGATGTCCAAATAGGGTGATTCCAAGACTGTTGGGGTGATTCCAAATAACCCCATGGCATATTCCAATGATTTTATCCCTAATTTTTAGGAAAATGAAGGGTATTTTGATATTGTGAAAAGGTTTTCCCTTGTTTTTACCTAATATAATTGAGTTCTTCAGTTTGTGTTTCCAATTTTTTTTTGAGTTGTGGAAGTACATGGCATTCATCAGTAGGATGTTCCTCTATACAAATGCTACAAATAGCTAAAACTAAATTATTATTCAAGGGAAAATATTGCAAAGCATGTTTATTTATGCATCTTGGATAGTAAATATCTAGGGGTTCTATAGATTTTGATTTTGCATTCATCTCCCCTAGAGTTGTCTTTGACTACACAAGAATACCAGTTTTCATGTTTACCAATTATTCAATTAGATCTTTCACATCATTACCATTAGAACTCCACTTTTATCTTATTTACCTAGTATGAGATTATTTTCTACATAAGTCCAAAATTTCATCAATGTCAAGTGTATTTACATCCTCTTTACCTATTACGTTCAATACCTACTTGGAATCATCTTGTATCCCCCTAAACAAGATAGCATTACACATTTTTGGCTCTACAAGTACACATATTTTTTGAATAAAGGAAAACTATCAAGATAATCCTCCAAGTTCTCATCCTCTTCTTGTTTAATTCGAAATAATTCATCTTTTTTATTTCTTACCCTCTAATATTATTGGTATTTATCCAAGGATAAATTCTCCATATATTCCCATGTTTGAATATATTTTGGTTCTAAACTCATAAACTAGCATAGAGGAGCATCTTTAAGTTTGGAAGGGAATACTTTCTACTGATTGTCATTCACATAGTCATAATTATGAAATACAACCTTGAATTCAAACAATATTTTATTATGATCTTTAGATACAACCCCTTAAAAATATGGAAGTATTGAAGTTGAAATTATTTTCATAGGAGAATTATGTGTAGGATTTAATACAATGGGATATTTGAAAGTACTATAAGTATGAGGATTATCTGCTCAATTATGGATATTATTGTCCCTGTCTAAGTTTTCTCGTAAATATACCATAATATTGTTATAAACCTTAGTGTAGATATGTCCAAATTTCCCTGGTGGTATGGTTTCAATAGGAGTATATGGAGCAGTATTAGTAGATAATTCCTCTAGAATTTCTTTTTCAAGATATCCTACACTATTTGATGATGAATATGATTATTTTTGTTTAAGTCTATAAGAATTTCAAACACAGGCAATTCACCTCCTATGTGTAAAGCGACTTGTGGTAGGCAAAGGGGTAATTCAGATAAATCTACCTTTTCTATCCCTTAGCCTATTCATTCATGCTTGTACCTATATGGACTAAAATACAACTTTACCTAAAATTGTTACTTTTACCAGTTGTTTATCCATATTTCACTTTTAAGTTCACAACTTAGCACACTTAACAATTATTGGGCTAATAATACCTTTCCCCAAAAATGGTGCCAAAAATGATGCGTGTCTTTAATAGCATCATTTAATATTTATGATTTTTCAATATAATGTGGTGTCCAAGGCTATATATGATAGAAATTTCAAGTAGGTTGGAGATCAAATCATTTAGATAGTAGGATTTTATTGGTGAAACAAGTTTTGTTGGGGTTTTTAGATCACTTCTAATTCTATTTTACATGACATTAGACTAATTACTTGCAAGAATTGAAAACTACTTCTAAGACCTAAAATTAAAACCTAACTACAATTGCAAGCAATGAAATTGTAGGAATATAAATGCTATTGAATTGAAACCTCATTTACAATTATAGAATTGAAATGACAAAATTGAAATGTTGCTTGAAAAGGAAACACACATGCTAAAAAAACTCTCAATTCTTGTTTCAAAAGGTTGAGGATTTTTCTGTAGTGGCTAAAAATAAAATGAAATCTTCTAAAAGACTTGATAAAAATTGCTAAAACATGAAAAATAGGGAAAAACAAAAATGTTGTAGTTTATGCTAATTATTAAATCATAGAAATAGGAAAAAAAGATAAATTACTGGTCTATGTTACTTAGTAAAATAACACATAGAATTGTTATATAATAACATAGTTTAAAATATGAAGACATCACATTGATTTAAAACAAGGGTTAGTAATAAAAAAGAAATACATCCCGTTAAATCTGCTGCAACAAAGTTTATCAAAAGAACCTATCAAAAGTTAGCCCTCCTTCTAGGCCTGAAAGTGGCCCTTGATTCCTAATCCAAAAAAATTGTAAAAGTGCTGCTAACTACTTAGAATTCACACTCACTCATGAACACAAGTTAACTGAAAAAGATTGCACTTTTATTGATTAAAATAATACATTACAATACTATAGGAAAATATTGCTATTGATTGCAAAAATATGTTACAACCTCTATTTCCTATTAGCTATCACCTATTAACATCTACTAGTCCAAATAAAAATGGAGATCTATTATTTATACTAATCTATTACATATCCCTCATTCCCAATATCAGTTATGTTGTTATTTAGTAGTGATTTGCCAACAATTCTAAAACTAACATAGTCTAATTTAGGATAGTTTGTGATGCAACAACGTTCATTGGTTCTTGGGATAAATATATAGTGATGGAAGTAAGTTGTATGAGGTTATAAATGGTCTTGTATATTTGTATCCATCTTCAAATATCCTTTTGCTATCATTTTGGGTGCTATATCCTCCATTTGGCTAAAACTAGTTTCTTTTCACCAAATTTTGAAGCTTCTTTAGAATGTTTGAATGTGCAACTTACTTTATGCTTAGGTGTGATTAAAATGGAAAAAATATTAGATAGGATGTCTGCATTATCCCTCAAAATATTATTACAATTTTTTTCACACACTTTGGTTGACAAATTCCAAGCCATGACATTCATTGGCAGCTAGTTGGAATTTGTATGACTAATTTATGCATTTTCCAGATTTATTGCATGGTCATAGCAATTTGGTGATATTTTGTAATTCAAACCAATTAGAAAGCATAAAAACATTTAAATATCATTATGAATGGATATATGTTAGCACACATCATTGTGCTACTTAAATTACATATTTTATTCACTTAATATTCAAATAGAAATAGTGCAAAAAATACAAAAAACTATCAAAATAGGCTAATATACTCCTAATATTTTAATCATGTAAACACTAATATATAATGCATTAAAACCATATAAATTAAAATAAATAACATAACATAAGGCTTATAAAGCATTTAATCATAATCCAAAACATGTCATGAATGAAGCAACTCCTGGCCTCATCATTAAACTCATAATATTTATTATTGAATCATATAAATACCACTAACAAATGCTAATGAAAAATGTGATATTTATTGAATAAATAAATTTATATCTCAATATGGAGATAAATGTCCATAATATAGATTTTACAAAAGACCCTTGTTCTTCCTCAAATGGCACTTGATCTTCCTATTCTATGGATACATGTACATGAGGATAACTATGCATATTTACATTGCTAGAATACTTTGTACACTTGTGCATTTATTGCATAAAGTAACTACTATCATTATAATCTTTGATGCTTTCCTAATATAAATATGTACTCAAAGTGGTACATTAGCATGAATCAAATGATGTTATATATTTCAACACCTCTTTGTATTACATTATTTGAGATGATCTATTCTTGATATGCATAGCTGTATTTGAATATTTAAAACTTGTTTTGGCCTAAAGCTTTTGTGAATATATCTACTACTTGTTCTTCTATAGGTACATAATTCAAACTAATGTGTTGGTTCTGAAAATTATGTCTAATAAAATGACATTAGGCTTCAATATGTTTTAATCATTCATGTATGATTGGATTTTTGATCAAATTGAGCACTTCTTGATTGTCCCAATGAATTAGAGTTGTGGTCCTTTTTATTCCTATATTTGATAATATAAGTTGTAACCATAATGCTTTATAGGTTGTATATCTAACTATATGATATTCTACTTTTGTGGATGGTTTTTTCACTGTATGATGTTTATTAGCATGCCATAAAATTTATCTTGGTCCAAGATAGAAAATGTACCCAAATGTAAATTTCCTATCATCAATAGATCCTGCATAATATGAATCTGAGCACCCTTGTAGAAACAATTCTTTATCATAATTCATATAAACTAATCCATAATCTATATTTTTCTTGATATATTATAGCATTTTTTTGTAGCTTTCCAATGACTCTCTCTAGGTTCTTACTTTAATAGTGAATGATAGTTTACAACAAAAACTAAATTTGATCGAGTGTTTATTATAAATAAAATATTTCTAATAAACTATTGATAAGTTGTAGTTGAGGCTAAAGGAGTACCATAAATTTTATATAATTGAAGTCCTTGTTCCAAGGAAGTGTCTTTAGGCTTGCAATCATCCATTATATATTTCTCTATTAAAGTTTTTGCATACTTTGTCTGTGTAATTGTAATCTTATCTTCATTCTGATGAATCTCTAGACCAAGGTAATAATTCATAAGTTCTATATCAATCATTTCAAATGCCTTCTCAAGTTATTTTTTATCTCAATTATTAGTTTTTTAGAACTTCCTGTAGTTACTATATGATCAACATATACTATGAGAATTATTATATTATTTCCAAATCTATTTGTATATCTAATGTACGTTGTTTGAAGTTGTGTTGTAGTAAATGACTATTAATCTCTATGTTCTATGCTCTAGGATTTTTTCTTAATCCATGTAAGGGTTTGTATAATTTGCAAAAAAATTGTTATTGTCCTTTGATAATAAATCCTTCGAGTTGAGACATTAAAAATTCCACTTTTAAATCACTATTGAGAAATGCACACTTGACATCCATTTGATGAAGTTGCCAACCATGATGAGCTTCCAAGGCACATACTATTTCAATTGTAGTCATTCTGGCCATTGGTACAAATGTTTCTTCATATCCAATTCATTTTATGTTGGACATTTTGAGTAGATAAGTTTTCATTGATGTCAAGCTTTTAGCACCAGTCAATGGCAGTTTCAGTGGGCAACATCAGTTTCAAGTTCTCCAATTTTAGTTGATCAAGACCTAATTTTAGGAAGTTAGATTTGGTTCAAAGTGTAAAAGAAGAATCCCAAGCGAATAATATTATAATATTTTTTATAATATTATAAAGGGAATATTTAAATTAATTATAAATTAATTAGTATAATTTTTATTATAAATTAATTTATAATTTAATTTACTTAAGTTATTTAAATTAATTATTAATTAATTTTAATATTAGTTATAAGTTAATTTATATTAATTTTTAACTAAACCTAAGGTGGGTTATTAAATTTAATTCAAATTTCAAATTTGAATTTCTAGCGCCGATGTGGGAAGATAAATTATCATGTGTTTATAAAAGGGAGATTACCCACCTTACCAAAATCCCCAATAATTTCGAATTAAAATCCTATCCTATGCAAATTCATGTGAATCATGGTCTACAATGAATATTTTTTTTAATTTTAAGGTGCTTAGAGGAGGTAAGATTATTTGACCCACCAAGGAGGGAGCCTTGGTCACCCACTACTGGTAGTGCAGTTGGCAACCACAGTGGTAGAAAGATGTGAGGGTAGTGACAGGTGCAGGTTCAAATATCCATGGAGGATCATTTTGTTTTTGTGTTCGAAATATGGTAGAGTAAGGTTGAAAAGGAAGGAAGTTCACCTTCCTTCATGCGGGCACCTCTAACCTACATGGTGGGCTCCAAAGTGCTAGGGTGCTTGGCACTTGAGGATATAGTGGTTTGAATCATGCCGAAACCCTTTTTGGGTGATAACAAAGGTATACATTAAATTTTGAGCATTGAAATTTTTAGAGTTAGTTGAGGTATTAAAAATTAATTTTTACATATTTTTTGTATATAAGGTTTTAGGGGAGTTATAAGGTTGCTGAAAATTAACTTTTAGGTGTTATTTGATATAGTGTTTGAAAAGAAAATAAAAGTGTTTTAGGAATATTGGTTGAGGTCTTGTGGTGTTGGATATTATTTTAAGTTGGAGTTTATAAGGTGTATCAAAATGATTATTTTTCATGTATTATTTGAAGTATGTTATTTTCAAAAGGGTGCAATAAGGTATAATTGAGCTTTAATTATCTTTGTGTCTAAGGAATATTTGAGAAAGTGTTAAGAGTGATATTTTGTCATCTAACCATTAATATTGGAAAGAAGGAAATTATTATTTAGACACATTTTCCAAGGGGACTTCTATGTCAAACAAAAGGTATGGGCACATATTCCTACTGAGTGATTGTTGAATGTTGTGAATGAAAAGTTGGAGTGAAAAGGATTGTTTGGTAAGCATTGTTGAATGTGTTTTGAATTAATGTTTCAAGGTGTTATGGAATTGAGAGTTGTTGATAAAACCTTATTTTATAAGCATTTTTGTTGAAGTGATTAATTGAGTGAAGAAGTTTTTTAAGCATGGTACCTGGAAGAAGGGATCAGACAACTTTCATATCTAGAAGTTTCCTAAGAGGTTATTTCTATCCTTTGGAACTCTCTTTTTTCTAGCTTGGAGTCCATTGTTCAAAATGGACAAAGAAGTCTTCTCCTTGATCAAAAAACAATGGACTATATTTTGCAAAATATCACCATCATTTCTCAAGTCTATACTTTCTACCTCATTCCAAAGTTTCACAAACAACCTATGAATGGTAGACCCATATTCTCCTACTCCAATTATATGTTGGAGCATGTCTCCAAATGGCTTCACCACCAACTTATCCCCATTATCTTAGAGCAACCAAATCATCTACAAGACTCACTGAGCCTAATGAAAATCCTTCATGAAAGAGATTTTCCTGCAAGCTATGTTATGTTCACCTTTGATGTTGAGAGCCTGTACCCAAGCATTCCTACAATAGTAGGATTGGCTGCTCTTCAACACTTCATTTCAGGAAGGTTCAAGCCAGGTTTGGTCCAGTTGATCCTCAAAATTGTAGAACTGGTCCTGAATAGACACTATCTAGAATTTGATGGTAAGATATATAGGCAGAACATAGGTACAACAATGGGGAGCAATTTTACATTGTCTATGCCTATCTGTTTCTTTGTTACTTGGAATTGCACGTTTTCTATCCTTTTCCATCTATTTTAGAACATATTTACTTGTATAAAAAATATATTGATGATGCTTTTGGAGTTTGGACTGGTACTAATGAGATTATTCAAGCTCTCCTTTATGCTTATGGTTCTGTTTATACCAAAATAAACATAACTACTGCTATTTCCACTTATAAAGTTAACATCCTGAATATTCTGGTGGTCAAACAACCCTCCATGACTGTTACAGTATGCCTAGGTACTAAACTATTCAAAAAACCAATGAATGTGTATCAATAGATCTCTTTATATTCATTCCATCCACCCCACCAAAAAAATACCTTCATAGTCAGTGAACTCAATAGGTTGTTGGTCAAAGAGGCAGATGCCGAAGGATTAAGCAAGTTGATGCATCAATTTTTTCATAGGTTGAGAGACCTGGGCTAATCGTCCTACTTCTTATTTCCACTCTTTGCCTAGGTGGAGTTTTGACACCAGCGTGCACTACTCCAGAAGACCTCTTTAAGAAAACCAGGTCTAAAGAAATCTCCCACAGTTCTGATGAAGCTATACAACTACCATTTTACCCGTGATATATGTCTAAATAAAAATGTGCTTGGACCTCTCTATGAAAAAATGGAGCAAATACCCTCAAATATCCCATATCGATCATGGCATCATCTATTGGAGAAACAACAAAATTATGAAGAAATTTTTGTGCCACATTTGGGTCGTGAGAACCCAGCCCAACTTAAATTGGCCATAAATTTTTCTACAGGGCTCCGATCCTTGAACCGTTTGAAGCGTTGGAAAGATTGTAAAATTTTCTATGACAAAAAATGAAAAAATATTTCAAAGAAAGAGTTTTTATGGAAAAATGGGCCCTTTTCGAAGCCTCTAGACCCCTCAAAATGAGTTTTAAAGTTTAGAATTTTTTCATAATGTCTCTTTTCAGAAATCAATACCTCGTATTTATGGTTGCACATCTTGAGGAGTGATTTTTAATGTTATAACATCTCTTTTTGGTAATCAATACCCCGTATTTATGGGTGCACATCCTAAGGAGCATTTTTAATGTTTTAGGCACTTTTGACCATTATCCTTGGCAATCACTACCATTTTTGGCATATCCCAAGGTAACGGTCATTTTTTCTTGATTCTCACCATGTGGCATGTCATCTAGCACACCCACTGGCTTGAGAAATCTATATAAATAATATGGATTGTAATGTTTGGTCATCAGCTGAACTGATGAGCACTTAAGTTGCAAAATTCATTTTCAGAGTTTTCCCTTTAATTTTATTCTCTCTTGTTCTTATGTCATGAAGTGCCATTTTTGCATTGATCGCTTGTGCTTCTACTTCCTCTTCATTATTTGATTTCTATTATGCTAAGGTACCACTACAAATTTTTTATTTATTTTTGAATATAAAATTTATTTTTTCAATTTGATGTCACACGTTGCCCTAGTTATCCAAAATCTAGAAGAGGATCCCCATTTCTTTTGTGAAGGCTCTCCTATTTTGGAATCCACCATATCTGCTCAAAATATACCTATAATTTTGCTTCCAGATATTGAAGCTTCCACTTTGTGCATAGAGAACACTCAACCAAGTCCTGCTCTTCTTACATGGAAGTATTGCAACCCTTAATGCACATTCCATATCTACCGCTGAATCTCAAAGATATTAGCTCAATTTTTTAGGAAACCTTTAGATTTGCATTCATCAAGGTCTTAAAAACTGAGACCTTCATCATGAAAATATAGAAAGGCATCGATGAGGGCACCATGCCAAACAATTTGTGCATGAAACCTCTAGGCCTTCAGATTCTAGATCCTACTCTTCAGGAAGAGATGGACAAGAAATGTTTTGAGATCACCTTGAATTTTAAAAAAGCATGTTCGAAAGTATATCTTTCAATAGAAAAGAAATTACTTGAGAGCTTGAAGGTTTAGAAGGATGTCATTGTCACGCAGTTCAATGAGCAAATGGAGCAAATATTTAATAACATGATTTTGGTTTACAATTTTGAGATTGCATCCCATTGGAACTATATGTGTGGATCGTCAGGAAGAATTTGCTTTGAAGTCCAATGCTCTTGAAATGGAACTATGTGTGGATCATCAGGTCCAATAAGGTGCAATCGACACCCAAAAAGCTATTGAGAAACAACAATAAGATATTGTCATGGATGAATCTAATACCTCGCTCGTTTCCATCATCAAAAAGGAGTGCACTCCACTCTTTTATGAGATCCAAGAGCTTAGAAAAATTGACACAAATATTGTCATTTCATCCTGACCCAACTCTTGCAATACCTCAACCCAAAATCAAAGAAGGAATAGAATTTGGATTCGTGCCCATAGTAGATAGTAGCAAAAATAGCAACAACAACAACCTCAAAGGTTGGGCTAAAAAAAACAACAAAATTACCCCAACAAACAAAACCAGCTATCCCAGTAAAAAAATAGGTCATGGGACCAATCACAGAGCAGATTTCGATGGCAACAACTAGAGAAAGAATTCATACCTCCTGAATAGTAGTAATCATGATGGGGATTTGGTAAAAATTTACAAGGATATGGTTCTTGAATGAATTAGAACTCTGTAAGATCTATTCTTAGGCAATCAGGTCTAGGATTGCAATAGACCCAAGGTCATCCTCATGACAATGGCATAAACTGCTACTAAATCATTCGAGTACCATATTTAGCCCTGTAGCTAGATGTTTTATCTTCTTCAACAAGAGCATGGTAGGTGTTGTGTATGGCATGATCACAAATGCCAATGTTCATAATTTCTTTGATAGACCTCTCACAACAACATAAAAAGAGCTTCTTAGGCTAGTATTAAAATATATTCCTATCCCACCTCCCATGGCCCATGATGATGTCTATTCAGAGTATGTTTTGTTTTCCATGCTTCTCAAGATCTAGTGGTTTTTTAGTTCAAAAGGAAGGAACATAACCAGCTTGGAAGAATCTACCTACTCTCCCTTTCATATTTCATATTATGCATGGGAACCTGATGTAAAATACCAAAGCCTACTAGATATTCTTAATGATGGAAAACATCAAGTTGAACAACAACTTGTTTCCATGGAGAGTATCTTCCATCCTCCCTTTCCCAAGCATCTAGCAAGATCCTTGCACTCTCTCAAATCTAATGATTCCATTGTCATCAGACCCATTGACAAAAATATCGACCTCACTATTCTCAATAAAGCATGGTACCTAGAAGAAGGGATCATAAAAATTTCAAATCTGGAAGTTTACCAAGAGGTTACTTCTGTCCCCTAGAACTCTCTTTTTTCTAGCTTGGAGTCCATTGTTCAAAATGCACAAAGAAGTTTTCTCCTCGATCAAAAAACAATGGACTATATTTTGGAAAATAACCCTATCATTGCTCGAGTCTATACTTTCTACCTCATTCCAAAGGTTCACAAATAACCTATGAAGGGTATACCCATCTACTCCTACTATAGATATATGTTGGAGCCTGTCTCGAAATGGCTTCACCTCCAAATTCTACCCATTCTCTTGGAACAACCAAATCATCCACAAGACTCGTTGAGCCTAATGAAAATCCTTCATGAGAGAGATTTTGCTCCAAGCTATGTTCTGTTCACCTTTGATGTTGAGAGCTTGTACCCAAGTATTCCTATAACATCAGGATTGGTCATTCTTCAACACTTTATTTAAGGAAGGTTCAAGCCAGGTTTGGTCTTGTTGATCCTCAAACTTTCAAAACTAGTCCTGAATAGACACTATATATAATTTTATGGTAAGATATATAGGAAGAAAAGAGATACATCAATGAGAAGCAATTTTTCATTTGTCTATGCTTATTTGTTTCTTTGTTACTTGTAATTGCAAGTTTTTGGTAATTTTCCATCTATTTTAGAAAATATTTGCTTGTATGAATGATATATTGATGATGCTTTTGGAGTTTGGAATGGTACTAATGATATTCTTCAAGATCTCCTTGATGCTTATGGTTCTATCTATCATAGCATCAACATCACTACTACCAATTCCACTTCTAAAGTTAACATCCTAGATATTCTGGTGGTCAAACCACCCTCCATGACTGTTCCAAGACTTCTGGGTACTAAAATATTCCATAAACCAATGAATGTGTATTAATATATCCCCTTTTATTCATTCCATCCACCCCATTAAAAAACTCAATAGGTTTCTGGTCAGAGAGGCAGATGCCGAAGGATTCAACAAGGTGAAGCATCAATTTTTCACAGGTTGAGAGCTCAGGGCTACCCATCCCACTTTTTATTTCCACTCTTTGCCTAGGTGGATTTTTGACATTGGCCTGCACTACTACAAAAAATATTCTAAAGACCTCTTTAAGATAACCAGGTCTAAAGAAATATCCCCCAGTTTTGATGAAGTTGTACAACTGCCAGTTTTCCCTTGATCTTCTTCTAAATAAAAATGTGCTTGGACATCTCTACCAAAAATGGAGAAAATATCCTCCGCTCTGCCGTATCGGTCATGGCATCATCTATTGGAGAAACAACAAAAATATGAAGAAATTTATGTGTCGCAGTCGGGTCATGAGAACCCAACCCAACTTCAACCAACCATAAATTTTTATACATGGCTTCAATCCTCAAAACATTTGAAGTGTTCAAAAAATTTTAGAATATTCTACAACAAAAACAAAAGAAAAATTACTAAAGGAGTTTTTCTAGAAAAACGGGCCCTTTTCAAAGCCTCTAGACCCCTAAAAATGAGTTTTAATGTTCACAAGTTTTTCATAACATCTATTTTAGGCAATCAATACCTTGTATTTATGGGTGCATATCCCGAGGAGAATTTTTTAATGTCATACCATCTCTTTTAGACAATCAATGTCCTATATTTATGGGTGCACATCCCAAGGAGCATTTTTTAATTTTTTCGGTACTTTTAACCATTATCCTTGGCAATGACTGCCATTTTTGGCATATCCTAAGGTAACGGTCATTTTTTCCTGATTATCGCCATGTGGCATGTTGGATAGCACACCCAATAGCTTGAGAAATCTATATAAAAAAATATGGATTGTAATTTTTGGTCATCAGCCGAACTGATGAGCACTTAAGATGCAAAATGCATTTTCAGAGTTTTTCCCTTTCATTTCAGTCTCTCTTCTTCTTATGTCTTGAAGTACCCTTTTTGCATTGATCATTTGTGATTCTACTTCCTCTTCATTATTTGATTTCTATTGTGCTAAGGTACTGTTACAAATTTTTTCTTTCTTTTTGAATATAAAAATGATTTTTGTTGTGGTTGGTTGGATCTTCCTTAAAATTTTTGATTAGGTGCAGGTAGAAAATTTTATGTTTGAAATTGATATCTTTTTTGCCTTAGATAAAGTGGATACTACTATCCCCAACTTGATCCATTGGACTTGTTTTGCATCCAAGGTGGATTGAATTGATTCCAAGATGGATTAGTCCACCCATATTGTGACCAATCTTGAGGAGATGTCCAAGTAGGGCGATTCCAATACTATTGGGCTAATTCCAAATAACCCCATCACATATTCTAGGGATTTTATCCCCAATTTGTAGGAAAATTAGGGGTATTTTGATATTGTGAAAAGGTTTTTCCCTATTTTTACCTAATAAAATTGAGTTTTTCAGTTTGTGTTTCCAAAATATTTTTGAGTTGTGGAAGTAGATGGCATTTATCAGTAGGATGTTCCTCTATATAGATGCCAAAAATAGCTAAAAATAAAGTATTATTCAAGGGAAAATATTGCAAAGCATGTTTATTTATGCATCTTGGGTAGTAAATATCTAGGGGTTATGTAGATTTTGATTTTGCATTCATCTCCCCTAGAGTTGTATTTAACTACACAAGAATACCAGTTTTCATGTTTACCAATTATTCCATTAGATTTTTCACATCATTACCATTAGTACTCCATTTTTATCTTCTTTACATAGTGTAGGATTATTTTCTGCATAAGTCCAAAATTTCATCTCTGTCAAGGGTATTTACATCCCCTTTACCTGTAAAGTCTAATACCTACTTGGAATCATCTTGTAGCCCCCTAAAAAAATAGCCTTACACATTTATGGCTCTACAAGTACACATACTTTTTGAATAAAGAAAAACCTATCAAGATAATCCTCCAATATCTCATCCTCTTCTTGTTTAGTTTGGAATAATTCATTTTCTTTATTTCTTACCCTGCAATATTATTTGTATTTATCCAAGAATAAATTCTCCAAGTGTTCCCCAGTTTGAATAAATTTTGGTTCTAAACTCATAAACTAGCATAGAGGCGTATCTTTAAGTATGGAAGGGAATACTTTCTTCTAATTTTCATTCACATAGTCAGAATTCTGATATAAAACCTTGAATTTAAACAATAATTGACTAGGATATTTAGATACAACCCCTCAAAAATATGGAAGTACTGAAGGTGAAATTATTTTCATAGGAGAATTCTATGTAGGATTTAATAGAATGGAATATTTGAAAGTCCTATAATTATGAGGATTATCTGCTCGATTGTGGACATTATTGTCCCCATCTAGGTTTTCTAGTAAATATACCATAATACTATTCTAAACCGTAGTGTAGATATGTCAAAATTGCCCTGGTGTTATGGTTTCAATAGGAGTGTATGGAGTAGTACTAGTAGATAATTCCTCTATAATTTCTTGTTCAATTTATACTACACTTTCTGATGATGAAGATGATTGTTTTTTTTTATGTCTATAAGGAATTTCAAACACAGGTAATTCACCTCCTAAGTGTGAAGCGACCTGTGGTAGGCAAAGGGGTAGTTCAGATAAATCTACCTTCTCTATCCCTTAGCCTATTCATTCATGCTTGTACCTATATGGACTAAAATATAGATCTACCTAAAATTGTTACTTGTACCAGTCGTTTATCCATATTTCACTTTGAATTTCATAACTTAGAACACTTAACAATTATTGGGCTAACAATACCTTTCCCCAAAAATGTTTCCAAAAATGATGCATGTATTTAATAGCATCATTTAATATTTATGATTTTTCAATCTAATGTGGTGTCCAAGGCTATATATAATAGGATTTTTAAGTAGGTTGGAGATCAAATCATTTAGATATTAGGATTTTATTGGTGAAATAGGTTCTTTTGGGGTTTTTAGGTCACTTCTAATTCTATTTTACATGAAATTAAACTAATTTCTTGCAAGAGTTGAAAACTACTTCTAAGACCTAAAATTTAAACCTAACTACAATTGCAAGAAATGAAATTGCAGTAATGTAAATGTTATTGAATTGAAACCTAGTTTACACTTATGGAATTGTAATGATAGAATTGAAATGTTGCTTGAAAAGGAAGCACACATGCTAAAAAAAACTATCAGTTCTTGTTGCAAGGTTAGGATTTTTTTGCAGTGGCTAAAAATAAAATGAAATCTTCTAAAAGACTTGATAAAAATTGCTTAAACATGAAATTAGGGAAAAACAAAAATGTTGTAGTTTATGCTAGTTATTAAATCACATAAATAAGAAAAAAATATAAATTACTGGTCTATGTTACTTAGTAAAATAACACACACAATTTCTATATAAAAACATAGTTGAAGACATGAATACATCACATTGATTTAAAACAATGGTTAGTAATCAACAAGAAATAAAAATGGATAACCATCCTGTTAAATCTGCTACAACAAAGTTTATGAGAAGAACCTATCACAAGTTAGCCCTCCTTCTAGGCCTAAAAGTGGCCCTTGATTACTAATCCAAAAGAAGGTGTAAAAGTGCTACTAACTACTTAGAATTCACACTAACTCATGAACGCAATTTAACTGAAAAATATTGCACTTTTATTGATTAAAATAAAACATTACAATACTATAGGAAATTATTGATGTTGATTGAAAATATGTTACAACATTTATTTCCTATTAGATATCACCTATTAACATCCACTCTAAAAACCAATAAAGGATCTCTATTATTTATACTAATCTATTACATATCCGTCATGCCCAATATCAACTATGTTGCTATTTTACAGTGATTTTCTAATAGTTCTAAAACTAACATAGTCTAATTTAGGATAGTTTGTGATGCAGCAACATTAATTGGTTATTGGGATGAATATCTAGTGGTGGGAGTAAGTTTTATGAGGTTATAAATGGTCTTGTATATTTTTTACCATCTTCAAATATCCTTTCTCTATATTTTTGTGTACTACATCCTCCACTTGGCTAAAACATGTTTCTTTTCCCCTAATTTCAAATCTTCTTTAGAATGTCCGAATGTGCAAATTGATTTATGCTTAGGTGTGATTAAAATGACCAAAATATTAGATATAATATCTACATCATCCCTCAGAAGATGATTACAATTGATTTCACACACTTTGGTTGACAAATTCCAAGCCATGACATTCATTGGCAGCTAGTTGGAATTTGTATGATTAATTTATGCATTTTCTAGATTTATTGCACGGTCATAGGAATTTGGTGATATTTTTCAATTCAAACCAATTATAAAGAATAAAAACATTTAAATATAATTATGAAGGGATAAAACTTAGCACACATCATTGTGCTACTTAAATTACACATTTTATTCACTTAATATTCAAATAGAAATAGTGCAAAAAATGCAAAAAACTATCAAAACAGGGTAATATAGTCCTAATATTTAAATCATGCAAACACTAATATATAATGCATTTAAACCATTTAAAATAATTTATATAACATAACATAAGGCTTATAAGGAATTTAATGATAATCCAAAATATGTCATGAATGAGGCAACTCCTGGCCTCATCATTAAACTCATAATATTTATTACTGAATCGTATAAATACCACTAACAAATGCTAATGAAAAATATGATATTTATTGAATAAATAATTTCATATCTCAATATGGAGATAGGTGTCCATAATATATATTTTACAAAAAACCCTTGTTCTTTCTCAAATGACACTTGATCTTCCTATTCTATGGATACATGTGCATGAGGATAACTATGCATATTTATATTGCTAGAATACTCTGTACACTTGTGCATTTATTGCATAAAGTAACTACTATCATTATAATCTATGATGATTTCCTAATATAAGGATGTACTCAAGGTGGTACATTAGCATGAATCAAATGATGTTATATATTCCAACACCTTTCTGTATTACATTATTTGAGATGATATATTCTTGAGATGCATAGCTGATATTTGAATATTTGAAACTTACTTTGGCCTAACGCTTTTGTGAATATATCTACAATTTGTTCTTCTATAGGTACATAATTCAAACTAATGTGTTTGTTCTGAAAATTATGTCTAATAAAATGACATTGGACTTCAATATACTTTACTCATTCATGTATGATTGGATTTTTGATCAAATTGAGCACTTCTTGATTGTCCCAATGAATTAGAGTTGTGGTCCTTTTTATTACTATATCTGACAATATATGTTGTAACTATAATGCTTCATAGGTTGTATATATAACTATATGATATTCTACTATTGTGGAGGATTGTGCCACTGTATGATGTTTCTTACCATGTCATAAAATTTATCCTAATCCAAGATAGAAAATATACCCAAATGTAAATTTTCTATCATCAATAGATCCTACATAATCTGAATCTGAGCACCCTTGTAGAAAAAAATATTTATCATACTTCATATAAACTAGTCCATAATCTATATTTTTCTTGATATATTATAGTATTTTTTTTGTAGCTTTCCAACGACTCTCTCTAGGTTCTTACTTCAATATTGAATGATAGTTTACAACATACACTAAATTTTATTGAGATTTTATTATATATAAAATATTTCTAATAAACTATTGATATTTTGTAGTTAATGCTAAAGAAGTACCATCAATTTTATATAATTGAAGTCCTTGTTCCAAGAAAGTATCTTTAGGCTTGCAATCATCCATTATATATTTATCTATCAAATTTTTTGCATACTTTGTCTATGTAATTATAATCTTATCTTCATTCTGATGAATCTCTAGACCAAGATAATAATTTCGAAGTTCTATATCAATCATTTCAAATGCCTTCTCAACTTCTTTTTTATCTCACTTATTAGTTTTTTAGAGCTTCTTTTAGTTACTATATGATCATCATATACTATGAGAATTTTTATATTATTTCCAATTCTATTTGTATATAAACTTGGATCTAATATATGTTGTTCGAAGGAACCCGAGTCTTGAATATCAGAGCTCGGCGATTTGGCAGGAAAATTTTTGCGCAGGCGATAGGCGATGTTCTAGGGTTTGTGGAGTGAAGGAAATTCCAGGGCATTAGGTGGGGTGCCATAGTGTTATTCTGGTTACTGTGGATCTGAAGGAATGTTTGCTGCCCCAGGAGGGCCCAATGGGGTCTCCTCCAGATCCTCTCTCTGGGAGAAAGAGCTCTTACGCTGACTTGCTAAAAGAAAACTCTTCGTCTGCCAATGATGAAGCTCAGAGAAATACTCTTCATACGCTCTTCAAGAATGCTGGCAAGAGTTCAACAACACATCGAGTTAATGGATGCCTCCCACAATCCGCCTCAAGACCCAAGATTGTCATCGAACCAAAGCTGGTCGAAGACACAATCATATACAAAGCTAACCATGATCTGATCTATAAATTCATGGGTATTCGACCTACCCTAAATTTCTTGCATACCTAGGTCAGACAGAACTGGGAGCCTCATGGTGAGTACTCCTTATGGTTCATTAGCAATGGGTATTTCATTGTTAGTTTTTCCTCTCTAGCCGATAGAAACAGGGCGTTTGAATCAGAAAAGAGAAACCACGGTCCGACAGGGCTATTTGTTCAACCCTGGAGAGTGGGTTTCGATCCTCGTATTGAACCCACGGTTGTCCCAGTTTGGATCCGGTTGTATGCTCTTTCGATGGAGTTTTGGGGTGAGCAGGTTCTAGAAATGATCGATAACTCCCTCGGTAGACATCTGGGCGTCTCCAAGGACACCATAGAAGGTAACACAGCTGTCTTTGCAAGAATCTGCATGGAAATGGATATTAGCCAGCCTCTACCGACAGAGGTGGAGCTTGAGCTGGTAGGACTATCTTGGATCCAACAGTTAGACTATGAGGCTCTGCCCTTCAGATGCAGAGTTTGCCACAAACATGGGCATCTAGAAAGGTTCTGTCCAAATATTTTGAACACAAAAATGGAGGCCCCGCTTGGAATGCCAAATCACCCTAGAGAGGGTAAGTCTAATCTTGCCAAAGAACCAGCCAATACTCCTCAGGGTAATGATGTTCAGAAAGATGGCTTTGAACAGCCCAAAAGAAGGAGAAAGCAAAAGAAAAATGGTAAGGAGCAATCACAACCCAAGCCAGCCAATAGGTATGAAATTTTTAAGGCACTAGTGGATCAAGAGGATCAAGTCATGGAAGGAGGGGATGGGAATATTGAGGATATTAACATCCACACTCATGCTTCTCCTTCATCTCCCCCTGTCTTAGAATAGGTGATTGAGTACACTGAGGTACCGCAGACAGAGAATGTAGGGGCATTGATAGTGCAGTCCTAGGCACAGCCAGTAATTAAGGATGTCAACATGGGAATTGCAGAAAAGAATAGAGAAAGGCCAACCCTGGGGATAACTCAGGTGGAAAAGAGATCCAAAAATAGTAATTCTCAAGGAGCGGGCAGAAAATCAAATAAGGACCTGCTAGCAGCTCAAGGAGACAAGCTGATCACTGGAGGATCGGTGAGGACAATTGATTCTTACTGCTCTCAAGGTTTTCAATGATTATTCAATCTTGGAATGTTAGGGGTTTAAATAGTAGAACCCATCAATCTGCTGTTCAAAGACTCTTAGGAAAATGTAAAATAGACTTTTTGCTTATCCAAGAGACAAAAATGTCTTTAGATCTTATGTGTAAAACAGTTAATAGAATCTGGAGGGGCACTGGTCATATGGATGTGGCTGCCCAAGGTGCCTCAGGGGGATTGTTACTCTTTGGAACCCTCTGGAATGGACTGCAATAGAACATATAGCTTGGAGGGGTGTTCTCACATCTCATTTTAGGAATAATGTCACAGCTGAACATGTTTTAATTACAAATTTTTATGGGGCTCAAAACCTCGATGGCCAGAGGCTCCAATGGAAAGTTGTACATAACATGAGGTCCTCAAGGGAAGATTTAGACTGGATTATTGCTAGGGATTTTAATGCTAAATTATCTGCTCGAGATCATGAAGGTGGAACCCCAATTTTGGATCCAGGGGATCGGCTTCTGATTGCCCAAGTCCAGGCCTTTCACCTAGTGGATATTAAAGGCCCTGGAACCTACTTTACTTGGACGAACAAGAGGAGGGAGCCACACAGCAGGAAGGTAAAGCTAGACCATTTTTTAGTCTCAGAGGAGGCATTTGTAAAGTGGAATATTAAATTCCAGATTTTGGAGGGCCCAGTTTCAGATCACTTTCCCATTTTGTTGGAGGGAGGGATTATGACAGGGCAGCACCACAAACCCTTTAAATTTGAGAATTTTTGGTTACAAAAGGAGGATCTTCGAAAGAAAGTTCCATAGTGGTGGGAAGAAGGCCGTCTTCCTTTTGGGACAACAATGTTTAGATTCCACAAACAGCTTCATTTTTTCAAAGTTAAACTGAAACAATGGAGGCAAGCTAATAAGTCAGATTTCCAGCTCCAAAGAGCTCCCTTGGTGGCTAGATGGGAAGAGGTTCAAAAACACTTCAGGAAAGGAACAATTACTGAGCAGCTCAAAACCGAGGATGATGCCTTGCGCAAAGCGGTTGAGGACATTGATAACCAAGAGGAGACTTACTGGAAACAGAGAGCAAGAAACACTTGGTTATTAGAAGGGGATAGAAACACAAAATTTTTCCATCGATCAACCTGTGCTAGGAGACAGATGAATAACATGGAAGTCCTTCAAGATGAGAATGGACACTCCTTTGATACTCTTCCTGGTATGCATTCCCATTCAATGGATTACTTTTCTAAACTTTTAAAGGAAAGTATGGAGCAAGATGTAGAGGCTCAAAATGAAGTTATTGATGTCATACCCTCTGTTATCTCTGAAGAAGAAAATCAGGCCCTTCTTAGACCCATTGATAGAGATGAACTGAAGAATGTGGTCTTTGGAATGAGCACTGGCAAATCTCCAGGTCCAGATGGCTTTCCTATTGAGTTTTTTTAGGCCTTTTGGGATACTTTGAAGGAGGATGTTTTGGCTATCACAGAGGAGTCCAGAACTAATAAAAGAATGCTCAAGGCAATAAATCATACCTTCATCTCTTTAATTCCAAAAGGGGAGGAGGGGGCTCATATCTTCGATTTCAGACCTATTGCCTTATGCAACGTGATTTATAAAATAATCACAAAGATAATGGCTGAACGGCTAAAACCTCTCCTTCATAACATCATTTCCTCAAAGAAAGGGGGTTTTGTAGAGGGTAGACAGATCTTGGATGGGGTAGTTCTCACTCAGGAGGCAATCCATACAATGCAAAAATCTGGTAATAAGGGAATGTTCATTAAACTGGATATGTCCAAGGCTTATGATAGGGTGGAGTGGAGCTTCTTGTCAAAAATGATGGCAGCCTTTGGTTTCTCTTAGGACTGGATAGATTGGGTCATGAGTTGTGTTTCTACGCCTTCTTATTCTGTTCTAATCAAGGGTCTCCCCTCGCAACCTTTTGGAGCCACACGTGGTCTTCGTCAAGGGGACCCTTGCTCTCCCTATCTTTTCCTCATTTTGGCTGAAGGATTAGGTAGACTTTTCTTGAGGAGAAGACATCAAGGCCTGCTAACAGGTATCAAGGTGGGTGAGGAAATTTTGACTCACTTACAGTTTGTGGATGATACAGGATTGGTTGGAGTGGCCAGCTTCAGGGAAGCTAGAGGAATCAGAGATACTCTTAATGTCTACCTTAGGGCCTCAAACCAAGTCATCAATGACAAAAAATCCAAAGTGGTCTTCTTCAATCTTGACCAAAGGTTACAGGACAGAGTTATAGAGATCTTGGGATTCACTCGGACCTCTCTTCCAATAGTTTACTTGGGGGTCCCTTTGCATTTCAAAAAATTAAAAATAGAAATCTAGAAAGATCTTTTGGATGGTATCAAAGATAGAATGAACCATTGGTCTCATAAATGGTTAAGCTATGGGGGTAGATTAACTTTCTTATAGTCAGTTATTCAGGCCATGCCAATTTATAAATTCTCTATCCTGGCTGCCCCACACACTATATGGAAAGAGCTAGACAAAATGGCTAGAATATTTCTCTGGGAAGGTGCAAAAGGGGAGAGGAAATGGGCCTTAGTTGGTTGGGATAAAGTTACCCAACCCAAGGAAAAAGGAGGGCTGGGACTGAGAAGCTCCAAGCTTAATAACAAAGCTTTGGTTGGAAAATTGTATTGGAGGTGGATCTCCCAACCAACATCCTTATTCAGTAGAATCCTTACCAGTAAATACTTGGGTCATGTTCACCCCAATGAGGTGGGCCGTTTCCCTCTGGATGGCACTGGATCCTTAGTGTGGCAGGCTCTCAAGCTTGGATCTTAGGTTATCAAAGACCAATTGTTTTGGAAAGTGGGGAGAGGGGAGAAGGCTCGTTTCTAGACTGATTCATGGGACCAGTACCCACCCATCATTGCTGAGTTCCCCGAATTACAACCAATTAAATCCGCCATAGAAGCCAAGGGATGGGTCCAAATTGAAAGTTATTTCAACACTTGCCAAATGGGGGAGTATAAGTTCAAGAAGTTTAAGAGGTTGGAGGAGTGGCCAATTACAATCCCTCCGGAGCTGGCATCCATCTTGACCAAAATCTTGACAGAAAGGTTTCTCACAGGGAGAGACGAGGAGGATGAATTAGCTTGGGGCTACGGGAACCTTGGGGTATATACAGTGAAGGATGGATACGATAAGATCCTCCCAGAGCCTCCCCCACATTCATTTCCGATTCAGGATTGGAGGAAGATATGGCATTCCAAGGGCTGGCCGAAAGTGAATTTCTTTGTCCTGGCAGTTTATGCACAATGGAATTCTCACTTTTGACAATCTCAGAAGTAGAGGAATCATCGGCCCATCTCAGTGTGTTTTATGCCACAAGAAAGAGGAAACAACTGATCATCTGATGTTTGAGTGCCCTTTCACGCGTCAGATTTGGAAGCGGTGGTTCTCTCACTATAAACTCCAGGCTAATGGTGATCTGACTCGGACCAATATTTGGGAAAGGTGGAAGAGGGGTAGATTTAAATCTAAAGCTCTTCGAATTGGTTGGGAGCTTGGATTACTTTTCATCTGGTGGCAAGTGTGGTTGGAGAGAAATGCCCGTATTTTTAGAGAAACTTTCTCCTCGCTAGATGGAGTTTGGCAGGTCATCTGGAGCAAAGTCATAAAAACTGTTGCCATCTATGCTGAAGAGGAAAATCAGGTTGGTCCTGGGCCACTGGAAGAGGGAGTTGAAGGGCAAGAGAGACAGGATAGAGCTAGCTGGAAACCTCCCCTAGAAGGTTGGATCAAAATCAATACTGATGGAGCTACAAAAGGCAATCCGGGTAGTGTCAAAATTGGTGTAGTTTGTCGGGATCATGCTGGTTCAGTGCTCTATTGGGAACTGCAAGGCTTGGGAAGAGCCACAAACAATGAAGCAGAAGCCATTGCTATCAAATCTGCTTCCATCTGGGCTGTTAATCAGGGTCACAGGAGGATAATTCTCGAATCTGATTCTCAAATTCTGGTTGGCGCTCTAGATTGCATGAGGAACTTTGCTTCGAAAGCATGGAGGTTGCAGATTCTGATCTCTCAAATCAAATAACTATGGAGGGAGTTAGATGACGTGATCCCTGTTTATGTGAGTAGAGATTTAAATAAGGTGGCCGATTTCCTTGCGAATATGGGTGCTGAGAAAGAGGCAGGGGTGCAGCTGCATAGTGACATGCCTTTGGTGGATGAAGTGATTAGGCAGGGTCTAGAATGAACCTTGAGACAATGAGCAAAGAAAATGCTAAGGGTGGTTTTTGTCATGATATCATGACCTGTTGCACCGTCGCGGCCTTTGGTGGAAAGCTGTCACGATTTCGCGACATGTTGCGCTGTCGCGGCCTTTGGAGAGAAGCTATAGTGATTTTGTGACCTATTGCGCCGTCACGGCCTTTGGAGGGAAGTTGTCATGATTTCATGACCTGTTGCACCATCGCGGCCTTTGGAGGGAAGCTGTCACGATTTCGTGACCTGTTGCATTGTCGTGGCCTTTGGTTGGAAGCTGTCATGATTTCGCGACACTTTTGGAGAATGGGCGCCAAGGGGGAAAATCGTCGTGATATCGCGACACTTTTGGAGAATAGACGCCAAGGGGAAAAACCGTCGCGATATCATGACACTTTTGAAGAATGGGCGCCAAGGGGGAAAATCGTCGCGATATCATGACACTTCTGGAGTATAGGCACCATGGGGAAAAGACGTCGCGATATCGCGACACTTTTGGAGAATGAGCGCCAAGGGGAAAAGTCGTCGTGATTTTGTGACACTTTTGGAGAATGGGCGCCAAGGGGAAAAGTCATCGCGATTTCACGACATTTTTGGAGAATTGGCACCAAGGGGAAAAGCCGTCGCGATATCGCGACACTTTTGAAGATTGGGCACCAAGGAGAAAACTCGTCGCGATATCGCGACACTTTTGAAGAAAGGGCGCCAAGGGGAAAACTCGTCGCGATTTCGCGACAGTTTTGGAGAAAAGGCGCCATGGGGAAAAATCGTCACGATATCGCGACACTTTTGATGCATGGGCGCCAAGGGGAAAACTCGTCGCGATATCGCGACACTTTTGCAGAATGGGCGCCAAGGGGAAAACTCGTCGTGATATCGTGACACTTTTGGAGAATTGGTGCCATGGGGAAAAGTCATCACGATATCGCGACACTTTTGAAGAATTGGCGCCAAGGGGAAAACTCGTCGTGATATCGCGACACTTCTGGAGATTAGGCGCCATTTGGTAAACTCGTCGTGATTTCGTGACACTTTTGGTGAATGGGCGCCAAGGGGATGTGCCGTCGTGATTTCGTGACACTTTTTGTGATTAGGTGCCATGGAGTCGGGCTATCGCGATTTCGCGACATGTCGCGATTTCGTGACTTGTTGCTCTGGCACGGCCAAGGTTGGTTTGTTGTCGCGATATCGCGACATGTCACGTTTTCGCGCCTTGTTGTAATCTTGCTTCTTTGCTCTCGGCTGGGATGTGTCTACTCCCAATTGTAATTGTTCTTTGTTTTAATACAAGTTTTTTTCAATTTTTTCCAAAAAAAATATACGTTGTTCGAAGTTGTGTTGTAGTAAATGACTATTAATCTCTATGTTCTATGCTCTACAATTTTTTCTTAATCCATATAAGAACTTACATAATTTACAAAAAAATTGTTATTGTCCTTTGATAATAAATCCTTCGAGTTGAGACATGAAAAATTCCTCTTCTAAATAACTATTGAGAAATGCACTCTTGACATCCATTTAATGAAGTTTCCAACCATGGTGAGCTTCTAAGGGACATACTATTCCAATTGTAGTCATTCTGACCATTGGTGCAAATTTTTCTTCATAGCCAATTCTTTTTATGTTGGACATTTTGAGTAGATAAGTTGTCATTGATGTCAAGAGTGAGTGGTCTTTGATGTCAAGCTTCTAGAACCAATCAATGGCAGTTTCAGTGGGCAACATTAGTTTCAAGTTCTCCAGTTTTAGTTGATCAAGACTTGATTTTAGGAAGTCATATATGGTCCAAAGTGTAAAAGAAGAAGCCCAAGTGAATAATATTATAATATTTTTCATAATATTATAACAGGAAGTTTTTAATTAATAATAAATTAATTATTATAATTTTTATTATAAATTAATTTATAATTTAATTTACTTAAGTTATTTAAATTAATTATTAATTAATTTTAATATTAGTTATAAGTTAATTTATATTAATTTTTAACTAACCCTAATGTGGGTTATTAAATTTAATTCAAATTTTGAATTTGAATTTCTAGCACCGACGTGGGAAGAAAATTTATCATGTGTATAAAAAGGGGGATTACCCACCTTACCAAAATCCCCAATACTTTCAAATTGAAATCCTATGCTATGCAAATTCATGTGAATAATGGTCTACAACAAAGATTTTTTTAAATTTTAAAGTTCTTAGAGGAGGTAAGATTATTTTACCCACCAAGGAAGGAGCCTTGGTCACCAAATTCTGGTAGCGCAGTTGGTAACCACGGTGGTAGCAATATGTGAGGGTAGTGAGAGGTGCAAGTTCAAATATCCATGGAGGATCATTTTGTTTTTATATTCGAAATATAGCGGTGTAAGGTTGAAAACAAAATAAGTTCACCTTCCTTCATGTGGGAACCTCTAGCCCACGTGGTGGGCTCCAAAGCGCTAAGGTGCTTGGCACTTATGGAGACGGTGGTTCGGATCATGCCGAAACACTTTTTGGGTGATAAAAAAGGTATGCATTAATGTTTGAGAATCAAAATTTTTAGAGGAGTTAGTTGAGGTATAAAAAAATTAATTTTTGCATATTTTTGGTATATAAGGTTTTAGGGGAGTTATAAGGTTGCTACAAAATAAATTTTAGGTGTTATTTTATGTAGTGTTTGAAAAGCAAATAAAAGTGTTTTAGGAATATTGGTTGAGGTCTTGTGGTGTTGGATATTATTTTAATTTGGAGTGTATAAGGTGCATCAAAATGATTATTTTTCATGTATTATTTGAAGTATGTTATTTTTAAAAAGGAGCACTAAGGTATAATTGAGCTTTGATTATCTTTATGTCTAAGTAATATTTGAGAAAGTGTTAAGAGTGATATTTTTCATCTAACCATTAATATTGGAAAGAAGGAAATTTTGATTTCAATAGGTTTTCCAAGGGTATTTCTATATCAAATAAAAGGCATGGGCACATACTCCTACTGAGTGATTTTTGAATGTTGTGAATACAAATTTGGAGTGAAAAGGATTGTATGGTAATCATTGTTGAATGTTTTTTGAATTAATACTTCAAGGTTTTTTGGAATTGAGAGTTGTTGATAAAATCTTATTTTAGAAGCATTGTTGTTGAAGTTATTAATTGAGTGAAGAACTTGAACTAGGGTTTGCATAGAACATGAGTATCATTATTATGCAATATTTATTGATAAGTATTATTGGAAATATTTGATTGAGTGTTCATATGCTTGGACTAGGGTTTGTAAGCAAGGTTTATTTCATTGAGTGATTGGTTGAGTAGAGTTGGTTAAGCCTAGTCAAGTGAATGTGTTGAAGTGATTGTTTAAGTTATATGAAACAAATTGTTCTATATTCTAAATTGAGTGAGTGAAAGTGATTGAGGATTGAGGTGAATATGAAGCATATTGAGTCTATAACACTTATCTATATGTTTCTAAAAGAGTGATTGAAAGTTATTGAGCATTATGATGAATGTAAAGTATGTTGAGTCTCTAACAATTATCTTTATATTTCTATGAGATTTTACAAGTTCTAGTGTGGACTTGTTGAGTATATTTGAGGACAAATTTGAGGATAGAAATTGAAGATAAAATTTGGTATAGATTTGAGGATGGGTTTGTGCCAGGTCAGAGACAAAGATTAAATATAGATTTGTGCTAGACCGAAGGACTATGTTTAGTGTAGATTTGAGACAGAGCTTTGGAGATGATAGAGTATAGTCAGTCTCCAATGGATAGATATCCATTAGCCAGGGTAGTGAGGATAGGTGTATTTAGTGGATAGAGATCCATTATCCAGATTAGTGGGGGAAATATTTCTTCTAGAAGATCATTAGTTAGAGAGAGAAGAAAGGAGTTCTCCTATGGATAGAGATCCACAAACTTGATTAGGGGATTTGTGTCTCCTTTGGACAAAGATACATTATCATTATAGGGAAAGGATTCCCAAGAGAATTTATTTGAGAAAAATTATAAGGAATATTTTCTCCGTGGAGTAGCCCACATTGGGTGAACCACGTTAAATCATATCTCTCATGTATGTGATGCTTTGTGTGATGTTTATTGCTTTAATATTTTTGATGTTATCATTTGGATTAAAAAGCAAAAAAGTTGTATATTATACTATTCACCTACCCCCTATCATTATAAGAACATGTTCTTCAAATGGTATCAGAGCGGGTCTCTATGTGAAAAGACTAATAGCTTGTAGGAGGATCCATTAGAAACATACATAAATTCAAAAAATGAAGAAAATACCATGTTTGATATAAAAGAGGAATTATTTGTTGCTCTCAAAAAATTGGAAATAATTAGAGAGAAGAACTCAAGCTCGAAGGAAAAAATTCAAGAGGATGAAGAAGCAAAAATGAAATTTCTACAAAATATCATTGAATTCAAGATAAAGGTAGAAGAAGGAAAGAAAATTGAGCATGATCTAACAATTTTTTTAAGAGAAAAAAAAACATAATGTGAAATATTAGAAGTAGAAATTTTTCATCTAAGGAATGAATTTGAAAAGACCAAGGTGTTGAGGGGTGATTTTGTCAGTTTACAAAACCACTTGACAATTCAGAATTTTAAAGTCTCTCTTGCAAATAAATTATTTTCTCCAAGATTATTACCTTAATATTTAAGTGTCATGCATAGTTGGTTATAAGTGCCTAAATAAAATCTTGGGTTTACAAGTTTCTGTTAACAAGGGGCCTGGGAAATTATGTAAATGATTTCAAATTTATCATGTAAAACATGTCTTTCATACCCATTTAATTATCCAATAATGAAATAAAGTTTGCTTTATTATGTTAAATCTATGTGTGCAACATTTACTTCATTATCTGGATACAATATCTCAATAAAATACCTTTAAATAAATTTAGCATTTAAATAAAATTTCTCCTAACTTCAGCAAGATCAAATTTAAGGGAATTAAATAGACCTTAAAATAGCACAAGTTATCATGATTCAACTTCCAAGATCTATTTGATAAAGCAACTATTTGTTTGAATCCATATATGAAATTATGTCCAAAATATCAAAGAAGTGAAAAAACTGATGTAATGTCTTGCCCAATTTATAAGGTATAAAAACCTTATGAATGATAAAATTTAGGGCTTAATTTCAAATTAATTTATAAACTTTGATTTTATAATAAAGTAAAGTTTACAAATAAAAATTTCCTTATAATATTTATCCTTTGAAATATTTATGAAATTAAATATTTCAATAGTAAATACCATTTCCAATAAGAAATTTGGATTTTTTTGAATGAATGAGAATTATATTAGACTAAAATCCAAATTTGTATTGCTGAAAGATATCAATTCCAACCCTCCAACATTATAGATTAAGGCAACCTTATAAATTAAGGCAGATAATAAAAAAATTCATTTATCTTAATTAATTTATTAATTCAAATACTAATGAATTTAATATTGAATAATGAATTAATGTGTATAACCTAGTTACATTGATTTTAACTTCATAAAACTCAAACTAGGCTTATCATACGATTTCAAATAGAAATAAAAAAATATAAAATATATAAGTTTTAGAAAATAATGACTTCTCAGATTATATCACCAGTGTTGATAATGCAAAAAACTTAAAACCACACTCATCATCTACCAAAAGCATACAATACAATGATAAGTGAGGGCAATATTCAATGGATTTATTAAAATTGATTATCCTAAATAATTCTTTTAACACCTTAATACAGTAGAACACATATTTAGATCCAAAATGATATAAAAACAATCCTTAGATCTTACAATAATATCCCTGGTCTCCGAATCTTCACATCCTCTATAGTGCTCTTGCTCTATCTTAGCTTTCTTTTCCTCTTTTCTGCACCAGATTTGACCTTGATTCTTTAATCTCCATATATATTTATAATTCTCCATTTCAGTTATGCGTTTCTTATTCACTCCGTTGGTGTCGTTTCCATATAGTTTCAAATAACTAACATTCTTTCCTTGTGCTCTTCGCTGGATAAATGATTTATCAAAAATCATCCTTATTTCGATTTCATAATACACAGGCTATTATGATAATATATCATAGTATTCATAATATGACAAATACATAAAAATTAAACCCTCATTGAACCATAATATTTAATATTCAAATATTTTCATGCCACCCTTTCTTTAAACTATCCAAAGCACTAAAATATTTTTGAAACTTTGAATAGATACGATATCATTATATCGCTCAAGTCATGCTATCATTTTCATAGAACCTTTCCAAAATTTCCATGTCTACGATGATATTCGTATACCTGCTATTCACATTTTACTGGATCTTTCACTATCTGAATTCACATACCAATGTAGCTTCTATTCAAGGCTTGGATAGTCACTCACTACGAGAGTTTCAATAAACATTTCGAGCAAGAATCTCAAAGTCTACCAATTTATCAGATTTGCTTCACTGAGCCACTGTTCGGGCCATTTCAAACCATGCGTTGTTGTTGAAGGTATTTTCATCCACATAGGCCCATGCTGTGCTACCAAAACCCTATCACATCGTAACCATGAGGCACTGTAGAAGAACATGACGCATTATCAAACCCTTATTAAACATGCCTTGGACAAAATCTCCATTTATGCTGTATACAACGTCTTGAGGTGAACTTCTTCCTGATCTTACAACACAATATTATTTTTAACACCACACCCAACTCACATCATAACCCGCTGTGCTCACCTAAACTATTCCATAAGATCCTATTTTTTTTTTCAATTGCTATATACCACCAGCATGTTCTTTTGCATTTTTTGTCACATACTCTTCGATACCTAAAACAAACTATGCATGTCGAGTATATGGCCGAGTACCATGAAACTTTGCAATTCCAAATTGTGGTATCTTGGTATCTTTAATCCTTCGCTACACGTTTTCATCATCATTCCACTTTCTTATACACCTACATGCATTGGGCCACGAGCACCATAAGTTTTAAAAGAAGCTTAAATATCTTCATTATTTGGTTTGGATAAGACCACGAGCTCTCGACTGCATTTCTCTTAAGAAGCAAAATCCTCCACATGTTGTAAAACCGTACCCGTCTATTCCAAAATCCTCATCATGGGGCTCGTCTTCAAAATTGCTTTCAAATCCAATGTCGTAAGACCCAACCACTAACGTGAGAATGTGTTTGCATATTATTGTGTAAAAGCATTCCTTCGAATATTATAAAACCTGCACCGAAATATATAATAGTTAGACCACAAGAACCAATGAAAAATAAAATAAATATTTATAACACATAACACGAAACCTTAAAATAACTAAATAAAATAAATACAATAATAAAACAAAATTAAAAATAAAATTTACAAGCATACTATGTAATAACACAACATGACATATAAACATATAATACTGAATATAAAACACATACAAAGAAACTAACAAAACTAACCAAAACATGCACAACTTACTAAATAAAATGAAAAGAAAAACAACATAAGAAAAAGATTAAAAAAACAAAAGATAGAAACTTGACATAATTGCATAACAAAAACAAAAAGATTAACATGATATAAAAAAAAATATAAACATATAATACTAAATATAAAACACATACAAAGAAACTAACAAAACTAACCTTAAAACATAGTAAAAACATGCGCAAATTACTAAATAAAATGAAAAGAAAAACAACATAAGAAAAAAAATAAAAAAACAAAAGATAGAAACTTGACATAATTACATAACAAAAATAAAAAGATTAACATAACATAAAAAAAATAGAAACTTAACATATAACAAACACCTACCACACTTAACATAAAGAAATAACAAAAATAAAACATAATCATAACATAAACAAAATTTAAAACAAACCTAAACTATAACATAAAATAAAATAAAGACATAACATAACATAAATGGGTAAAATAATATAAACAAACATATCATAACTAAATTTCTAAGAAACATATTAATAACTACAACACAATAACATTAATAATTCTAACATAACCATACAATAAAAAATGAACATAATCATAATCAAAATAAAGAATATTCAAATCATGAGGTAAATTTTGTTAGGATCTCATCCAAACCCTTAATGTAATAACTTCCTTGATGTAATAATTCTTAGTGAACGTGGGTAGTACCCATGATTAATATTTTGCAATGTTCTAAGTTTTAGCTTAGGTAGTGCCTATGACAAATGGCACCCATTTTTATGTAACACATGGTAGATAGGTTAGGTAAGGTGGCATTGTGCATGTAATTTGTGTGGCATTATGTATGTAATTCGAGTGGCATTGTGCATGTAATTCAAAGTGGCACTATGTATGTAATTCGGGTGGCATTATACATGTAATCCAGATGGCATTTTGCATGTAAGCCAACCTTGGAAGGAAACTCTTTTAACACCCGAAAAGGCACCAATGTAATTATCTTTTTGCAAATTAATGAAGTATTGAAGGAGGTTGCCCCCTCGAAGAGGCCTGCGATTCTATCTATTGTGAGATTGTTCCTTTTAAGTAGTTTTTGTTATCATATGCAATTAATTCTGAATACTGTTATAATGTTTCTATGAGTTTATTTCCAAGCAAATGTGTGAGAGTGTGTTTATTTGAGTTGAGAGTGTTTTGTTTAGTATATTTTATAGTAGGATCTTAACAAGTGGTATCAGAGCGCTTTCCAGGGCCAAGTTCTGCTGCAACTACAATGATTCTTGCCATCCAATATGCTTGTTAGGTATAAATTCTGTGTGTTTTTTTGTTCCTATTTTTCCTTATTAAAAAAAATCCAAAAAATATAGTGCATTTTTTTCTAGGCCAAAAAAAAAAATCTTTTTAGTTGAGTAGGTAGAAACCCTGTGTTAGGGGTTTTAAAATATCGTGAAGGATCTATCGTTATTGGCTAAGCTAGATAGTCCATAAAGCATCTAGTGAAGTGAGGGGCGATCAGGATCCAATACGCAGGCCACAGACAGAACTCGCGCACGGACTTGAGCTCCCATGTATCTTCAAGTATATCGGGAGACCATCTAGGTTTAAACAAACTTTTAGCCATTAGGAAGATTTTCGGCCTTGTATTACTCATAGTCTATGGGACACAACATCCTAGACGATTACCCTCCCGTATTGTTAGAGAGGTAGGTAGTGTGCTCAAGGGTATGTGTGGAATCCTCCTTGAGTAGTGGCCTAAAATATTGGTCCGAGAACTATTGTTCATCACTGTCGGTATATTAGAGGGCTTATGGGTGGTACATAATCCTCTACCTAACATTCCTTGGTTCTGTTAAAACTTCAACCTGTAAAAAACTAAAATATAAAAAAATTAAACCTCCCTATTCGTAAACCTGCATTTCAAATCCCCAAAAAGTGAGCATATGAGAAATGAGCCCTCTACTAAAAAAATAACAGAAATAACATGCATTCGGGATAGACCATGAGGGTGACACTTAAGCTGACAGTCTAGAGAATAACAGTCAAATTTATAGTGGCAGTAATAGTTAGGTCAGTCAGGTCAAAGAGGTCAGCACAATTAGGTCAAAATTTGTAGTTTTCAGAGTTAGAACAGAACTGTCGTAACAATCACCTGCAAAATATAGAGAATCTTGGATCTAGTGAAGTCAGGACTGAGCCAACCAGTGAGAGCATGACATAAGGCCAGTTATAGATAGTGCTCCAGTACCCAACTTTTGCTCTGTAGCTTAGAATCAAAAATTGCAAACACCATTAGACTCAGCAAAATAGTAGATAAAAAAAAAAGTCTGGGGTGCCAAAAAGTAGTGTTGAGAGATATAGCTCATTGTGACCACCTCTTTGAGCTGATTGTTTTGATATATAGCACCCAAGCACTTTTTTGGGCACTTACTAAAAATAGTAAGTCCTAAAAACTCAAATCTATTTTTAGTAATTGGTCACAAAAGGTTTCAAAATGGCCCAGGGTACCCGTGGACATCAAAAGGAACTAGAACACTTGGAATCCTTAACAAAATCCATTGATAACTTGCACTCGACTTTTCACTCCATAAGGGAAGAAGTCCAAGGTCTTCGCCTAGAGCATGAGGCCACCAGTAATCACTTAGAAGAAACACTGATAGAAGTAGACAAGAAACTAAAAAGAGGACCCCCCAAAATAGAACACCAAGCTGAGGGTTCTACAAGGAATCATGACCATGAAACATCCTTCAGAATGCCCAAATTGGACTTTCCTAAATTTAGTGGGAAGGATGTTGATGGGTGGCTATGTAGGGTTGATCAATTCTTTAGACTTAATAATGTCCCCATATTTCATTGAGTCCAAATGGCTTCCTTTAACTTGGAATCTGAGGCTCTACACTGGTTTCAATGGTTATGTATTGCCAACCCAAATCTCTCTTGGGAGAATTTTGAATCCCAACTACTCACTCGATTTGGTCCTAGTGAGTATGAGTACTTTACAGGGGCCTTGACCAAACTACAACAAATAGGGCCAGTCCATGAATACCAAGCTCAATTTGAAAAATTAGCCAATAAGACAAGAGGATTGACTGAAGGGTTCTTCCAGAGTTGTTATATTAGTGGGTTGAAGGTGGAACTCCAAGCAGAAGTAAGAATTTTGAAACCATAAACTATGATGGAAGCTATTAGTTTGGCCTATTTGGATGAATCTAAACTCTCTCCCCAAAGGTGCCCATAAAAGTTTCCTCAAAATATACCTTCATTTCCTCCTCGATCTCAACACCCGATTGATAATAAACCTGCTACACCCAAGCGCCTAACCATAGAAGATATGGATGCACATCGTGCCCAAGGATTATGCTACAATTGTGATGAAAAGTTTTTTAAAGGGCATAAGCGTGCACACAAAAAATTGTTCTTGATAGATGTTGAAGAACCTGATAACTCGACCGAGAGTGATGAGGATGAGGACCCTCCAAAAACACCTTCTCCACAAGAAGAAGTGAAACAAGAACCTGAGACAACAATTACAGTCCATGCTCTTGTAGGCATTACTACTCCACAAACCATGAAGGTTGTGGGATTTTTCAAGGGCCAACGTCTTTCCATCCTTATGGATTCGGGAAGCACACACAACTTCATAGACCCTAGAGTGGCTTAGTGGGAAAATTGCTATATCCACACTTGTAATTCCTTTGAGTTCAAGGTAGATGGGGGAACCTTACCTTGTAAAGAAAAATGTCGCAATGTTAAAATCAAGATAGGGGACTATGAACTCAAGCAAGACATGTTCGCCCTCAAGTTGGGTGGATGTGATATTGTTTTGGGATCTCAATGGTTGAGTACGTTGGGCACTATTAGTTGGAACTTTGCTGAACTTTGGATGCAGTTCTCCCAAAATGGACAAACACGCATCATCAAGGGCTCCCCTACAGGAACACCTCTAATTATTAGTTCAAATGGCATGGAGAAATTACTAAAGAAATCATCATGTGGGGTCATTGCACAACTATTCTCCATCCAACCATCCACCTCTCAAATGGGTGAAACTCCATCAGACCTACAATAGATTCTCCACAAACATGAGGCCATATTTTTAGAACCAACTACACTACCACCACATCACTCTCACGACCATGTCATTCCATTATTTTTGGATAGTGCACCTCCCAATATCAGACCATACAGGTACCTTCATGCCATGAAGTCAGAGATTGAGAAAATGATACAAGAATTACTCAAGGCGGGTATCATTTGGCCTAGTACTAGTCCCTACTCTACACCAGTCTTACTGGTCCTCAAGAAGGATGGCTCCTAGCGACTATGTATTGACTACCAAGAACTCAACAAGATAATTGTCAAGTATAAATTTCCTATCCCTGTGGTTGATGAATTACATGGGACCATGTACTTCACCAAGCTAAACCTTCGCTCTGGGTACCATCAGATCCGGCTCAGGGATGAAGATATTCCTAAAACTGCTTTTCGCACTTATGAAGGTCATTATGAATTCTTGGTAATGCCATTTGGTATCACAAATGCTCCTTCCACATTTCAAAGCCTGATGAACAACATATTTCACCCTTTTTTGTGAAATTTCATCCTTGTGTTCTTTGATGACATCTTGATTTATAGTCACACATGGGAAGAGCATCTCAAGCATGTAGATCAAACCCTAAAACTATTGACTGACCATCAATTGTTTGCAAAAATATCCAAGTGTTCCTTTTTTTTGACCGAAGTGGAGTATCTGGGACACATTGTCTCAAAGGATGGTGTCAAGGTTGACCCTAAGAAGATCCAAGCAGTCCAAGAATGGCCAAAACCTCACACTCTCAAGGGACTTCAAGGATTTTTAGGGCTTACAAGATATTATCATAAATTTTTCTATAATTATGGAAAGATAGCCACCCCCCTCACCTCCATGTTGAAGAAGGATTATTTTACTTGGACAGGGCCGGATGAGCAAGCATTCCTAGAACTCAAGCATGCCATGACCACCACTCTAGTTTTAGCCATGCCAGACTTCTCTAAAAAAAAAATTCATTGAAAGTGATGCTTCTGGTCGTGGTATTGGGGCGGTATTGATGCAAGAAGGATGCCCTTTGGATTTTACTAGCAAAGCCCTATCTGATCCCAATTTAGGAAAATCCACATATGCCAAGGAAATATTGGCAATATTGCATGCAGTCCTACATTGGCGACCTTACCTCATTGGGCACCATTTCTCCATCAAAACTAACCACTAGAGTCTGAAATACTTTCTAGAACAACGGGTTGCCACCCCCAAGCAACAAAAGTGGGTATCAAAACTCATGGGCTATGATTATGACATCACGTACAAAAAAGGAAAGGAAAATCTTGTGGCGGATGCTCTATCTTGCCAATTTGAAACCCTTAGTATGTTGTGTGCCATTTATGCACCATTTCCCCAATGGATTGAGCCCTTATGTCAAGAAATACTTCAATATGCAGATTTGAAAGACTTGGTTGCTTCACTTATGGATGACCCAAAGTCTACACCAAGATATAGTTGGGATGGCCAGGATCTGCATTACCATCAACACCTGGTTCTTCCTCCTAAGTCCCCACTTCGAGAGCTCCTCATGAAGTAATCACATGCTACTCCATCTGCTGGCCATTTAGGGTTCCTCAAAATTTATGAGCAACTCAAGCGCACCTTCTTTTGGAAAAGTATGAAATAGGACATTCGCTCTTTTTTAGCTGACTGCGACACATGTCAAAGGATGAAAGGGGAAATAGTGCGCTCTCCGGGCACTCTTCAACCATTGTCGATTCCAGAGTAGGTGTGGACTAAAATCTCAATGGAATTCATAGAAGGGCTACCTAAATCGGGAGGCAAGTCAATTATTTTCTTAGTAGTGGACCACCTTTCAAAGTATGCTCACTTTTGTTCCCTAGCCCATCCTTATACAACATCCACTATTGCCAAAAATTTTCTTGACTCCATATTTCACCTTCATGGCATGCCAACCTCCATTGTATCAGATTGTGATCCCACCTTTACTAGCAATTTTTGGTAAGAGTTGTTTAGTTTGTAGGGGATTCAGCTCAAAATGAGTTCAGCCTACCATCTGCAAACGGATGTTCAAATAGAGGTTGATAATAAATGCTTGGAAACCTACCTTCACTGCTTTGCCTCCGATCATCCTACTCATTGGGAAAAATGACTTTCCTTGGCCGAATGGTGGTACAACACTTCCTATCATACCACCACCAAACTCACATCGTTTGAGGCATTTTAAAGGCACCCTCCACTCATGCCTTCCTCCTAAATTTTGGGCAACTCCAAGGTCCAGGCTATTGACAATGCTCTAAGTCAACACACCGAGGTCCTCTACCAACTCAAGCAAAATTTGAACATGGCCTAGAATCAGAAGCACCAACAAGCTAATCAACATCGTTCTGAGCGTAGTTTTGATGTGGGTGATATGGTCTTCCATCGCTTACATCCATACAAACAATCATCCCTACAACTTTGCAGGTGTTAAAAGATCGCTCCAAAATTCTATGGTCCTTATCAGGTTCTACAACGGATTGGCCCTACATCTTAAAAATTGGCTCTTCCCCCCACTTCCAATCTCCACCCTATTTTTCATGTTTCCCTTCTCAAGAAAGTTGTGGGAACAAAGGTACAGGTTCAATCAAAACTTCCCAAATTGTATGAAGAAAGCTCCATCTTACTCACACCTAAGCAGTTGTTGGATCATTGAACTCGCACTCTGTGCAATCGTACCATTACAGAGGTCCTTGTTTAGTGGCATGGGCTTCAACCTGACAATGCTACATGGGAGTCTCTCCATCAACTCTAGCAACAGTTTCCTCATTTTTAGCTTTGAGGACAAAGCTTCTTCAAGGAGAAGGACATGTTAGGATCTCATCCTAACCCTTAATGTAATAACTTCATTGATGTAATAATTCCTAGTGAACGTGGGTAGTACCCATGATTAATATTTTGTAATGTTCTAAGTTTTAGCTTAGGTAGTGCCTATGACAAATGGCACCCGTTTCTATGTAACACATGGTAGATAGGTTAGGTAAGGTGGCATTGTGCATGTAATTCATGTGGCATTATGCATGTAATTCGAGTGGCATTGTGCATTTAATTCAAAATGGCACTATGCATGTAATTCGGGTGGCATTATGCATGTAATCCGGGTGGCATTTTGCATGTAAGCCAACCTTGGAAGGAAACTCTTTAAATACCCAAAAATGCACCAATGTAATTATCTTTTTGCAAATTAATGAAGTATTGAAGGAGGTTGCCCCCTCGAAGAGGCCTGCGATTCTATCTATTATGAGATTGTTCCTTTTAAGTAGTTTTTGTTATCATATGCAATTAATTCTGAATACTGTTATAATGTTTCTGTAAGTTTATTTCCAAGAAAATGTGTGAGAGTGTGTTTATTTGAGTTGAAAGTGTGTTGTTTAGTATATTTTATAGTAGGATCTTAACAAATTTTGGCATTGAACTCCATTATAAGACCATTCTAAGGAAGATGAACATTTTTGATATTCCAATGGTGACAACGGTGAACCATAAGCATGAATATTCTTGATATTCCAATGATGACAACAGTGAACCCTAAGCGCAAGCAACAATTTGAAACAAGCCTTCAAACTTCAAGTGGGTCCCCAAATTTTGGGGTCATTGTGAAGGACATCACAACAATGGTGACTCTGTTGGTAAATATCCCTGGACATTTTGGAGTCCAAAAACCAAACTCTGGAAACACAAAATCCAAATATTAGAATTACAATAATCAGTAAGTATCTAGAGAATGAGAATAGACCAATTTGACATGAACTGCCAAAATATTTCAACATCAGCTCAGTGTGTGCATAGTGATTCATTCCTTATCACCTAAAATCATTCAACATTCCATCATCAGTTTCAAATTTTAGGCTATGAATAATTCCTCTTTGAACATAAAACCTATACTCGATTCTCTTCAGATCTTGCTCTACTTCCAATCGAGCATTCATAGCTCTTGTAGAGATTATCTGAAATACCCAAATATTATGTGGACGTTGCATTTCCTTTACTCTAAACATTGATTCATTGCCAACTGAGCGTCTATAGCTATGGTGAAGATTATTTAGTTTTTTATGATATATTTATCATTATCACTTTTCATGATATTTTCTCTAGATCTTACTTCACTACAAGTCGAGCGTCTATAGTTTCGGTGAAGACTATGTTGCTTTTTTTTTTTTAGTTATAGACTTGACTCTATTTCCTACTCTGTCTCTTTTTTATATCTCTCTCTTTTTACATCCGGTAGAATGGTACTTTACAACAAATCCACCTACCACTTGGGTTAGACATGAGGTAAGGCTAAAAAGGTTATATAAGATATTTCACCCTAATTTGCAAAACCAAAAACTTCACGCATCTCAATTTCAAACAATATTATTTAATGTTTTTTGTGATACTCGTGGAGCTTTTCAATACAATTCCAATTTTTCATATTTGCCTTATCTTAGTTCATATTCATGAGGACATAAACCAATATCTCATTTTCCCTTTTCTCTAGGTTTCACAGGTTTTCAAACCAGGTAACCTCATCCTATGCAATCCAGGATAAAAAACCAAACACAACCAACAAAAGACTAGTGTATCAATCACAAATACCTTATTTTTGAAACATACACCTATGATTTATACCAATTTAAATTACATCCAAGTCATGAAACTCAACAAGAAAAACACAATCGAAAAGCAACAAAAAATACGAAGACTAACATAATGACAACATCAACAACACAATATCAATACATAACATCAATACATAAAATCAAACAACAACAACACAATGAATCCAAAAAATATTTATAAAAAAATATACATTATATACAAGACACTACCAAAATGTCTACCACCATTTCCCTGGATCCCATACACGATAGAAGCACCATAAAAGATATATATCATGATTTACATTACAATATTTACATAGCTCCAACCAAAATGAGATTAATTCAAACCATGCAACCTTAATTTTCCTTTCACACCCCATTGATTTGATTCAAACTTTTAAGAAAATACATGATCTTCCATGATATTATTCAACTAGGTAGGAATTTCAAACCCTAATTCATCACTTTTATTTTCACATGCATATAGGATTTATTTCAAATATAAAACAACTTTTAAAAGTTTTAAAACATAATCAAAATATATGTTTATAATCCAATCATATTCATGTAACAATTTACAATAATATAGGATATTTACAAAAAAAAAATCATTATAGTTTTGTATCCTAGGTTGAATTGTTAGTTGTTGATAAATTTGGTTCAATGATTCAAGCATATCCTTTTTTTCATTTAAAAATGCAATACTATTGGTTGTGGGAATGAGAATACCTTCTATTGCTTCATCAACCTCTAATGACATCTCTTTGTAAATAACAATAGAAGCTAATAAATGATTATGCAAAAAATTACCTGATTCTTGAATGTTTGAATACAAAGGATAAGAGTCTACCTTTTGTGCACTTTCATTTACCACTACTTGATGAGCCCTTATAGTATTTTCCTTTTCTTCATGATATCTATCATAATCATCATCATAATTTTGTAGTCTATCATAAATGACCATTTATTCTATTTCTATTGCAGCAAAATATTCCACAAACTCATGTTCAAAATGATCAAATATTGGAATCTGTTCTATTTATGAAATTAGCATATTATTTTCTGATTGCATAGGAATTGTGAAATCTTATTTTGAAATAGAAGTTTCAACATCTTGCATATCAAGTGAAACAAAAATTTTATCAGTAGGAGTGTGAGAAAACAATTATTCACCATACATACCCCATCCATTATAATAATTATCTTCTAAAGCTAAAGGGTGAGATTCAACCATATATTCACATTTTAAAACTCGACAATTGAATGCTTTTTAAATTCACTTTCTTGAATTTCAAAAATCTATCCTCAATAAGAAATTCATCTTCCTAAAGTAATAAAATTTTATGATCAGTCATAATGAAACTACCTCTATAATATTTCAATTCTAGAGCTTTAGTTGTTTCATTCAACTCTATGGAAGATTTTATTCTATCATATGTTTTAAAGCTAGTTAAATATAAAAATCCTCCAATATCTGAAGACTCATGCATTTTTGCATTTTTATAAAATTGATTACTACAATCCTCATCAATGGATATTGGATTTGAAAATTTCACTTCCTCTTGAATAATATCAAAAGTAGTTCAAAAATTAGAATATTCAAATTCATTCGATGGTATCGAAAAATTCCTATCATGGCTCACAGGTAGTAATTGGTTTGAAACCTTAGGGTGTTGTAATGATAATATACCCACATCAATTCCTTTTGAAATCAACCATTGCTCTGCAGCTACTGCCCCACCATACATGCTATATAAGGATAAATATTTAGGAAATGTTTCTAAACACTTAACCATAAAAGGATCTAAATATTTCAAATATATTTGAAAAACTTCTTCTTTTGAAATAATAAAATGTGTATCTATTTTAGCATATAATTTATGAAACCTATCATTAAAATGACTCATGGATTCATTAGGATTTTTAATAAAGCCTAATGAATCCATATACAAATAGAGGTAAATTGATTTGATAAAAAATTTGTGTCGACCAATTTTATAAAGTGTTCAAGGAACGTTGTTTCAAGTTTATTCCATGAAGCGGTAGAACCTGTAGGTAAATTTATAAACCAATATTTAGCAACTTCATCCAATGTGTATAGAAATATTCTACAAAAAACATTTTCCTGCATAATTTGAAAATGAAACATAATATCTTTATATGCCTGAATATGTTCTTTTGGTGTAATTGTTCCATCATGCTTATAAAATGGTAAATCATTTTATGCCATTGAATCAAATTTAATATGCAAGGTTATGTGTGATAAATCTACAAAAAATGCATCATAACCAAATTTTTGAATTTATGATAGATTAACGTTAATGCAACATAAATTGAAAATTTCAAGCAATTTTTTTTCCTTTTATAACAAATTGCACATGCTAAAATAAAAATTATTACCTTTATTTTTTTCTAAGTAAAATATTTATATTGCAAAAAAGGTTTTTAAGGATCCCTGAACCTATTTACATCAACAAAGAAAAGCAATGCCATGTTGGATGGAAGACTGAGGACCCCAGTAGAAGACCATACTTGTAAAGGCCGTGGAAGAGGATGCAACCTCAATATTAGATGTACTAGATAAATCCCTATAGACAAAAAAGTGAGGACGTAGCCTCATACCATAATCCAGAACCAAAAACCCAAACTTAGAAGTATAAACCTGAAATAAGAAAATACATAAACACAGGATAGACATTAACAAGAGAAACCTAAAGACCTGTAATACTTAGGCTCCACGCAGGGAAGTGATGAGGAAATAAAAACATAAACAAAAAGGAACAAAGTGAGCAGGGTGAGATAGAGGAAGTCATTCCTCAGCCTCAACTTTTTCTTCTTCCTTATCGTCCTCTTCAGCCATTGCCTTAGGTTCGTCATCCTTGGGTTCAATCTTGACAATAGCCAAAGTCGGTTCAGTAGTAGAAATATCAGCTTGAGTGATCTGATCAATATAAAATATCTTGTGGAGCCCCTCCATTATGTCCATTGTACAATTCATCATGCATTTCATCATTGTCATAGTGGAGGCAATAATGTAATCCTTAAGCTTATTGTTCTAATCATTGTCGTATTTGATTTCAATTACCTTACTCTTGTTTGTCAAGTTCAGAATCCAAGATGACTTTCTCACCACTTCCTCACTGCTATCAAATGTAATGCTTTTCCTCACCTTCAATTTGGAAAGGGCTTCAGTAGCCTTTTTCTTCTTTTCTTCTTTGGACATGCGTTTAGTAGGGGAATTCTTTTCAGTAGGTCTGCTAGGGTCTGGGTTGCCCTTGGGACTTTTGCCAATGATATAAGTATAAATAACCTTAAACATACCTTTATGTCTAGGAAGTTCGTGGTTCTTCTTGTCTTTGCAGGAGGAAATTGAGTGGTTCATGGAGTTTAGGAAGAATAGAGGAATGCTCAAGGGGTTTAATTCTCTGAAATGGTTGACGAAGGCCAAATGGTAGGTTTTCATGGGTTTATCAAGATTGTCAACGCAAATGAACTTCATAATGGATTTCATGCAGCATTCCAGGGTATGGACAAGTCACTTCTAAAAATGCCAGAACCCTTGACTTTCTTAATGATTTTTTCATTTCCTTTGAAATGGTCCAACTCAACTTCCCAATTGTTCTTGTGGAAATGAATAGAACGACCACCTTTAGTAGGTTAGTCGGTGATGGAACCCAAAATATGAGCATCAATGATGAAATCCCTCTCCCATATAGAAACAACACCATTATCCCATGATTTGAGGAAATCCATAGTTATCTCAATCTCATCACCGGAGAAGAGGTGAAGGAAAGGGAAAAAAGTTTTATCCTCAAGGACAAGGTCAGTAAGAGGGTCACACACAGTCATTGGGATTGACATACTCACTTGACATGGTGGGGACAATTGTATGATCAGTGATAGATCGGGATAGAGATAGGTCAGTTGGGAGAAGGAGGGCACAGGAAAAAATGGTGAAATATAAAATGGATATGGAAGGAGGAGGTTGGAAAATAAACGGAGAGGGGGGGTTGGCAATTCGAGGTGAAAAAAGGAAGTGAACGAGGTGGAAGTAATGAAGGGGGGACAAGTGGAGGAAATATGGCTCACATGTAGGGATGGGCAGCCTAACCAAGGAGGGTCGATCACCAAGGTCTAAATAATTTTTTGAAACCATGCGATAGGCTAGGAAATCAACATACAAAGGGCTAGACATTCCAAGGTGGAGTTGAACTTTCCACATTTTTCTTGGCCAAATGTCTAGGTTTTAAAATATTTTGATAGCAATTTTCACACCTAACGCCTGCCACATATGGAGCTTGTTGATGTGGATGTTGATATTAGCATGGGCCTTAGGCAAAATATGAAAATTGGGATGATCACCTTTGGTAACCAAGAAAATAATCCTTCGAATCAGGTGCCAGGAGGCGGTGCAATGGAGATAATAATGAATCTTTGTGCTATCATCATTGAGATCTGGACACCAAAACCTGCACAAGTGGGACAGATAAAAACAATAATTTCCATGATCATTAGAAGACAAGCCACAAATATTTGCCCATAGTTGAGGACCCGGTTGATGGGTGGTGGTGGCAGTAGGGTGATGGTGGATGGAGAAGGGGTTGGAAATAGAGACAGTGATAGACACATGGTGCATGGATCTGGAGCCATTAAAAATGAAATATAAGGAAATTACATGAATCTATCGACTCGAAGGATGGTAAAGGTGGTATAACACATGGGGATTGGGCTGAGAATAGTCATTATTCATCACATGATGAGGTGATAGAAGACAATTATTATTGCTAGTTTTATTCATGAGGATTAGGAGGGATAGTCTTGGGATGGTCTTGCTACTGAGGAAGGCTTATATGATGCTTCTCTTGGTTCACCACTCTCTAGACTTCCTCTTGGATATTCGTATGCCAAATTTGGAGATTAACCATGCTGACCCTGATATTAGCTAAATTGTCAGCCACCTTATTGGATTCTCTGAAGGTGTGTTGGCAGATGACTTCCTGCCTATTGATGATGAGAGATCTAGCTTCCTCAATGTAGTATTTGACTCTCCAAGAAGGGTTAGAATTAATGTTCTTGAGATAATTTATAATATTGAGATAGTCTCCTTCCACTATCATATTGGTGGTGAAATATTTTACTAGACTTAAGGCTCTCCACATGCTTTTGGCTTCTACCACATGATTTGTCATTTCACCTAATCCTTCAGTAAAAGCAAGTAAAGAGTTTCCTTGATGATCCCTCAAGATACCTCCAACTCCAGCCTTCCCAAGATTGCCTTTGGCAGCTCCATCAACATTAAGTTTGAGCCAACCAATTGGGGGAGGAGTCCAAACAGTCTTTGGTCGTATGAAGGAGGGAGGATGAACATACTCTAAATACAATCCCAACTACTTTCCTGTTAGCGTATTATTTCCTATTTTGTTTTATTGCACGCATTTGTTATTCCTGTTGTAACAAATGCTATTGTTGCTACACTGTTACAACGTAACAGTTCAGTTACGCCGGATGTTCTATTCCCGGCACTGTAACATATTATTTAAACTCTGATGAATAATACAATAGCTAGTTCGCACATTTACATGGCATCAGAGCCACTCGAAAATTCTGGGCGAGAAGATTGCATGGAGCGGTGAAAGGTGGCTGTGTTGCGACGGGATTATTTTTTTTTCTTCACGCCATTGCGTGATTTAAAAAAAAAAAAAAAAAAAAACACCCGCGGACGCGTAGGTCGCTGGAAGCTCCTTGGCGGTCCGTGGCCGCAGAAGCGCAGGAAGGGGACGTCCGCGTAGGAGGCGCGGCAATCGCTCCCCCCCGCCCGAAGAGGACGCTACAGGACCGCACGACAGCAACTGTCGCATTACGCGACAGTGCGCGCAAGGCCGTGCGACAGAGCGCGCGAGCAGGCCTGCCGGGCCGAACCCGCGCGCGGCAGTCGAGGAGGGGAGAACCCCCCCCCAATACCCCCGCGCAGCGCAAACGTTGCGCGTTGGAGGGAGGACGCGTCACGCGTCAACGGACGCGCGCACGCGCGCTCCCCGAGGTGGCCCCGCCCCCCCCTCACCCCCTCCCCACCCACGCGCGACGCGCGATCTACGTGCGTGCGCTCCCCGAGGTGGCCCCCCCCCCCCCCCCCACCCGCGCGCGCGACGCAATCTGCGCGCGCGCGCTCCCCGAGGTGGCCCCCCCCCGTCCCCACCCCCACTCCCCCGCCCGCGGAGCGGGAATTTAAATTCCCGCCCGCGCGGGAAATTGGAGGGGGTATAAACCCCCCCCCCGCGGGACTGCGTCCGTGAGACGCAGTCATTGCGCAGAAGGGCCGAGGGCCCTCTAGCCCGAATCCCTGCGCGCGGGGCTGCCCCGGATTTAAAAAAAAAAAAAAAAAAAAAAAAAAACAACGGGCAGAGAGCGGAAAAGGGCGGTTAGACGTAAGCCCCCCGGGCCGAAAAAAAAAAAAAAAATTTCTCGCTGCGACTTGCAGAGAGGAAGCCGAGCCGGAGGCTGCTGCAGAGGGTGTTGAAAAGGGAGGTGACTTGCTGATCTTTTCGGATCAGCCCGCTGGCTCACGTGGTCGTGAGCCGTGCGGTAAGGCTCAGGGAGCCTACAGGTTGGGGGTTCGAATCCCGCCGACTCCCCCAAGGTATAATTTTTTTTTGTCAAAGTCATTTTTTTTTATTATTATTATTTTTAATTAAAATTTTTAATTTTAATTTTTTTTTAATATAGTTTTTAAACTTTAATAAATTAAATTTAATTTTAATTTATTTTTTCTAAAGTTTAAAACTATAGAAATTAAAATTATTTATTTTAATTTTAAAATTGATAATAATTATAAAAATGCTTTGTTAAAGAAAGCCTTTTAAGGGGGGATTTTTTTTCAAAAAAATCAAAGGGGGATTGAGAGTAATTTTTATGAAAAATAGCAATTTGGCATTGTAAAAGGTGCATTTTCGGTCGTGGACCGACACCTTGTGGGTTATTCTAGTGGGCATTTTTTTTGTTGTATGTTGCATATTTCATTTTTGCACTATAACATTAAAAATTAAAATCAAACACTCCCTAAAGTCCCCGGAATATAAAACCCATCTGTGCAATTTATTTGCACTGCAGATGTTCGGTATTTGCGATACCTCTGGCCAGCACTTACAGGTAAAGTCGTCGTGATTTGGCTATCGTATCCGCCGCCTAATATAGCTGCTATAACGACGTCTGAGCTTGTTCTCTATAAATCGTCGGGGAGGAATAAGTACGCCATTTTTGCATTTTTTACTCCATCCACTACCCTTTATCGCACTTGTGTTTAGGCGTAAATCCCGACGAAGTATTCTTCATAGTGTTTAGGGGAAGTTACGCCCACGCATGAGAAGAATCTTCTATGGTAGGTGCCATCAACAAGGCGATTCCCTTTCAGTACCGCTTATGTTCCACGTATCGTATGATCTCTAAATTTCACCTATAGTCTCCCTCACGTAAGGGCGGGTGATTTTTTGTTGATCTTTCTAAATACCTATAGTTTCCCTCACGTAAGGGCGGGTATTTTGTACGGTATATTGGCCTAGAAAAAGGTATATCGAAAGGGGGACCAATTTGGTGATATAAGGAACCTTCACTATGGCCGCTGTTGCAAAATTGATGACTGATCCGCATCAGTTATTGAAAGGTCCAAATTATACACCATGGAAACATAAGATGAAGGCTATTCTCCAAATGGAAGATTTGTGGGATATTGTTACTGGAGTAGCAACAAGGCCTTCACCAACAGCAGGATCCACAGGTCCTTCAGCAGATCAGATTGCTTTTGACAAGAAAGACAGTAGAGCAAAGGTGCTCATTTTGTTTGTCGTTTCGGATGAAGTGCAACCTCATATAGCTGATAAAGCAAGTGGTAAAGAGGCATGGGATGCCCTTAGAACCATCTATGAGGGGAAGAATGAATCCACCATTCTTCATCTTCAACAACAACTTCATAACCTGAGTTTGAGACAGGGTGAAACAGCTTGAACTCTTTCTCGTGCAGAGTGTCCGAGTTGAAAGAGAAATTGAGTTCTCTAGGAGATACCGTGGATGAAAAGCTTCTCATTTCACTTGTGATGAGAGCTTTACCTTCTTCATTTGACATGTTGATAACCTCCATCCAGGTGTCCCAACGACAAATTACCTACATCGAGTTGGTCAATCCGCTTCAACAACGAGAGGCACGCCAACTTCACAAGGATGATTCTTCCAATACAGCCCTATACACCAACAAGCGGTGGTTCTAGGAAGAAAGGTAATGGGCAAAAAGGAGGCAACTTTCGTAAAGGAGGAAATTCTCAACAGGATACGAAAGGAAAAGGCAAGCAACCTCAACGAAGAAGAGGTGGTGCAAGATCCGTGAGAAAGACAACCATGACACCAACGGTGTTGGCATAAGAACAAGCAAAAAGGCCAAAACAAACCACAAAATAAAAACAAGCAACCCCAGGCGAATGTTGCTGTTGAAGAATCTGACTCAGATTCTGAATGGGCACACAAGGTGCTCATGACTACCACAGATTCCACTCAGAGGGATCCTATTTGGTATGTCGATTCTGGAGCTAGTAAACATATGATCGGCGACGGATCGTGGTTTGAATCATTTGTGGCCAAGGAGGGCAAACCCGTCACCATTGCCGATGATAAAACCTACAGTGGTTCAGGGAGAGGGTACAGTTTCGGCCACTCTTCCCGATGGCAAGTGTCGGATTGACAAGGTCCTCTATGTTCCGGGATTGGCCAACAATTTGTTGTCGATGACACAAATCCTCGGACAGAAATATGGTTGTCAACTTTCGTGTTGAGAATGGAAAGAAGTGTTGTACAATTACCGGGAAGGGTAAGCAGATTGCAACGACTTCATATAAGCATGGCTTATTTGCACTAGATGCTATCTCTACTCCACATGTTGCCATGTCTGTCTCTACCAAGGAGGCAACTTCCCTATGGCACAAGAGATATGGGCATCTTAGTTCCGGCTACTTACTTGAGCTCAGCAAGTATGAGATGGTAAAGGGTCTTCCTTCCCTTTCTCGCCACATTGCCGTTGTGCTCGACCGCTTGGCAGAAAGCAAGATAGAGTACCATTTGAGAAGAGCTCTACAAGAGCACGAAAACCTCTCGGAGCTAATTCACACCGATCTATGCGGTCCTTTCACACCCAACATTGTTGGAGGGAAGAGGTACTTTCAGTTATTCGTAGATGACTACTCACGAAAGATGTGGGTTTTCTTTCTCAAACCGAAATCGAAGCTTTTGCATTCTTCCAGCAGTTCAAGAAATCCGTTGAGAAGGAGTCGTGGGGCTTCTATCAAAACCCTCCGCTCGGATCGAGGGGGAGAGTTTACCTCTAATGAATTTTTTGCATTCCTAGATAAGCATGGGATCAAGAGACAGCTTAACAACTCGCCTATACTCCTCGACAGAATGGAGTTGCCGAGAGAAGGAATCGTTCCATCATGGATATGGTTCGTTGTATGCTCACAGGTGCAACTCTTGGGCAACAATATTGGGCAGAAGCCGTCACCACCGCAGTGTATCTTTTGAATAGGGCACCCACAAAGGCCCTAAAAGGAATGACTCCACAGGAAGCATGGAGTGGTCAAAAACCCTCCATATCTCATCTACGTATTTTCGGGTGTCAAGCTTTCATGCACATACCGAAAGAAAAAAGGAAGAAGCTAGATGAGAAAACACTGAGATGTATTTTTCTTGGATATTCTGAGCACTCTAAAGGATATCGGTTGATAGATCCTTTGACCAAGAAAATTCATATCAGCAGAGATGTTGTCTTTGATGAAGCTTTCACATCACAGAGCACATCTACAGTACACCAGGATATTGTGGAACCAAAGGAAGAGGAGATTCCTTCGTCAACACAGACAGGAGGTCCTTCTACATCTTCTTCACCACCACCGAAGCAGAATCCTAAATGGTGTACAAATACAATCAGAGATGCAAATTTATCCACTCCTCCCAATTTGAATTTGGATAGACCTCGTACACGCAGTATGGCTCAAAAGGAAAGAGAAGCCGAGAAACCGGTGAGGTTGATGATCTTTGTCAATCTTTTGAGGAACTTTCTGTGACTCCAAGTAGAGAAGTTGAGGATATGGATATTGATGATGACAGGGCATTCATGTCTACCATAGATAGTCTTGGACCCGCATCGATGCAAGATGCTCTTAGTGAGCCTCGGTGGAAGGCCGCTATGGATACAGAGTATGAGTCTCTGATGAAGAATAAAACTTGGAAGCTTGTTGATCTGCCGCATGGAAAGAAACCTATTGGCTGCAAATGGGTATACAAAGTCAAGTACAAGGCAGATGGAACAATTGATAAGCATAAGGCCCGTCTTGTTGCAAAGGGCTATGCTCAAAAGGAAGGCATCGACTATGAAGAAACTTTTGCACCTACAGCTCGGATGACCACAATTCGGGTTATGTGTGCTATGGCAGCACAATATGGGTGGAAAGTTCACCAAATGGATGTCAAAAGTGCCTTTCTTAATGGTGATCTCCAAGAAGAAGTCTATATGACTCAGCCTGAAGGATTTGAAGTGGAAGGCCAACAGCAGAAAGTTTGCAAATTGGTTAAATCCTTGTATGGTCTGAAACAAGCTCCTCGAGCTTGGTATATAAAAATGGACAATCACCTAATGCAGCATGGATTTAAGAGATGTCCGTCAGATGCAAACCTCTATTTCAAGAAACAGGGTTCTGAGATAGTGTTGCTTGTACTCTATGTGGATGATCTGCTCATTACAGGGAGTTCAGAAGATATGATCTCTACTGTCAAAAGAAACTTGTGCAAATCTTTTGAGATGACAGATCTCGGACTTCTCCATTACTGTCTTGGTCTGGAATTCAGCCATAAGGAGCACACCATCAAAGTGTCTCAAAAAAAGTATGCCAAGACATTGCTCGATAAATATCGCATGATCGATCGCAAGCCAATGGCAACTCCTATGGAGAATGGACTTCGATTATCGCGATATGATGACTCACCCCAGGTAGATGGCACTCTCTATCGACAGTTGATTGGGAGTCTCATATATCTGACCAATACTAGGCCAGATCTCGTATTTGCTGTAAACTATCTTTCGAGGTTCATGCAGGAGCCTAAGACTATTCATTGGAAAGCAGCAAAACGTGTTCTTCACTATGTCCGTGGTACTATAGAATATGGCCTAGAATACAAGAGGAACAACAAATTCTTCTTGCAAGGATACACGGACTCCGACTATGCCGGATCATTTGATGATCGCAAGTCAACTTCTGGATACATTTTTCATCCTGGGATCCGGTCCTGTCTCTTGGCACGACGAAGAAGCAACAGGTGGTTGCTATTTCTTCAACAGAGGCAGAATATCGCGCCGCACGTGAAGCTGTGTGCGAAGTGATATGGTTACGTCGCATTCTGACAAGTATGGGCCATCCATCAAAATCTCCAATACACTTGTTTTGCGACAATCAAGGTGTTCTGAACCTCGTCAAGAATCCAGTCCATCATGAAAAAACAAAGCACATTGACACACAATGTCATTTCATTCGAGAGGAAGTTCCAAAGCACCGAATTCAGCTTCAGGACATTCCCACCGATGCTCAAGTTGCAGACATTTTCACTAAGGCACTTGGACGTGTCAAATTTGAATTGTTTCGCAGCTCACTTTGTATTGCAAAATAATGTAAGGGGATGTTAGTATAGCTATTAGTTATTACATTACCCAAATAATGTAATAAAGGGGGATGTTAGCGTACTATTTCCTATTTTGTTTTATTGCACGCATTTGTTATTCCTGTTGTAACAAATGCTATTGTTGCTACACTGTTACAACGTAACAGTTCAGTTACGCCGGATGTTCTATTCCCGACACTGTAACATATTATTTAAACTCTGATGAATAATACAATAGCTAGTTCGCACATTTACATTTCCTAGATCTTATTTAGCCTTGGAAGTAGGTTTGGATGAAGGGGGGATGAGGAAGGTGTTCTCTAAAGTGAAGGCCAAGATTTTAGCTAAGACAATATTTGGGGCTTTTGGCTTAAGGGAGAAAACTCTATTATTTCTTTCGAGCCAAACTTACCAAAGGAAGTGGTGGAGAGATATCTTCCAAAAAAACTTAAGGCGGGGATCGTGGAAAGAGGTAGGGCACTTAAGGAATAGATCTCCTATAGAGCAAGGTTGGGCCCACTGAATATGAAAGTGACAAAAAATGGAATCAATAATTAAAGTGGAAAATGGGTAGTGGAGGAAGATGTGGCTGGTGGATTCCCAATCATTAAGGTAGATATAGCATCTGTTAGGAATGGGAATGCCTTTTCTGATGAGATTATCAATTGTGAGGATTTTCTCTTGAATTTCTGGCCAGGAACAAAAGGAGATCTTGGGGATAAGGTTCTTGAGCAAAAAAATTTCAATAGGGTGTAAAATATCCTCAAAATCAAGGAGCAGAAGGTATGCCAATTTGATAGAGCAATTTCCACTTTCGGTATGTTCCCAGATGATATGATTAGTTAGTATGGAAGAAGGGATGATAGTGGAAGAAAGGAGAAAATTCAATATATTGGATTCGATAGGTAGATGAGGGTGGGCAATGGGACTCCAATTTGGAGGTATACTTAGAGTGAAAAAGTTAGAGACTTTGTGGTCTATTCTGTCATCAGTAAAAGGTTTGAGTTTGGACAAAATGGGATCATTGAGGAGGGGTCCTCGGGTGATCCAATTATCACTCCAAAAATTAATGCTTCTTCCATCTCCCAACATCCACCTTAGTCCTTTGATGATGAGGGACTTAGTACCATGGATAGAGTTCCATAAGGCTGACCCTATGTTTGGAGTACCTGCATTGAAGAAATCACCATTTTGGAGATATTTTCTTTTTATGATGGTGATCCAAGCATTGTTGTCTCTAGAAACTAGCCTCGAGGCCTGTTTGGCAATCAGAGCATTGTTGAGGGCAATAATATTCCTTTATTTTTGGATTTGCACACCTTATCCCAAGCCACTAGATGAATTCTCTACTTGTTGTCAATACCTGTCCATAAGAATTTTTTTTGAATTTGCTCTATTTTTGTTGAGATTAAGGTGGGGGCCTTGAAAATGGATAAGAAAAACATAGGAATGCTTTGAAGGACTAAAATAGTTAAAGTACATTTGGCAGCTTGGGATAATATATTTCCTTTCCACTTGGCAAGTTTTTTTTGGATACGCTCAAGGACATTTTGCCACATAGAGGCAGCGGGTTGGCCATAAAACATAGAAAGGCCAAGGTAGGTGGTAGGAAGGTCAGCTATGGAACATTCATGGATTCTAGAAATCTTGATTTGTCTTTGCATGAGAATATTTAGGAAATACAATTTGATTTTTTTGAAATTGACTTTCTGGCCAACAACTTCTTCATAAATGTGGAGGATGAATTTTATGACTTTTGCTTCAATGATGAAATCCTTTGTTGAAAGAATGGTATCATCCATAAATTGTCGATGCGATATTGATGTGGTTTGAGAGGAAGCTTTGATCCTTAACAACATACCTATTCTACAAGAAGCCCACATTATTCTACCTAGAGCTTCGGTTAAGATGATGAATAACATTGGAGATATGGAATCTCCTTGCCTAAGACCTCTGCTACTTTGAAAATGGCATGTTGCAGACCCATTAATGAGGACAAAGAACCAGGCCAAGGATATGCAATTTTTGATAAGATCAATTCAATCGGGATGGAATCCAAACTTGAAGAGGATGGTTAGGATAAAATTCTAGTTCACTATATCATAGGCCTTATTCATATCAAGCTTGAGGATGCAGGTGGGGTTTTTGGATTTGGAAGTAGAATTAAGGGCTTCGTGATTGGAGATGACCCCATATAGGATTGACCTACCCTAAATAGAACTCCCTTGACAAGGGTCAATGATGGAAGGTAGGATGGTTTTCATTCTAGTAGCCATGATTTTGGTGAGGATTTTGTAGACTATGTTGCAGATGCTGATAGGCTTGAAATCAGCTAAGGACTTGGTTGTTTGGTGTTTGGGAATGAGGGATATAAATGTTGAATTAAACCCACATGGTATTCTTATAGAATATTAGAATTATTTTATAGTTGAGAAAACATCAGTGCCAAAAATGTCACAAAATTTTTGAAAGAATCGATGAGGAAACCCATCTAGACCTGGGGATTTGTCAGGATTCATCGAAAATAGGGCAACTCTAATTTCATCATCCTAAAAATGGGATATGATGGAATAATGTATTGGTTCATTAATAGAATTTAGATGGATGTGGTGAAGTAGGGCCTCTTGGGCTAGACCTGAGTAAGAGTCATCATCCTCTAGTAGCTTTGAGAAATAGGAGTAGGATTCATTTCTGATTCCTTAGTATCTGACATGGTATTGCCATATTCTTTGGTTAGCTTCTTGATGCTATTGTTATTTATATTATGAAGGGTGGCCACATAAAATAATTTGGTATTTGTATATCCTTATTTTAGCCAAAGGGCTCTAGATTTTTGGTGCCAAAATATCTCTTCGCAAGCAAGGACATTATGATACTCAGCAAGGATCTTTTTTTCTTCATTTCTGGTTTGGTCATCTAGATCTTCGTATTCACTTTTGAGTTCAGTCTAGTTAATTCTTTCTTTTAGATATGACTTATTGGAAAATATATTACCAAAGAATTATTTATTCTAGATTTTCATTACTCTTATGTGTTCTGTCTAATTTGACTTGGATGTGTTCTGTCCCGACTCTTATATTACTCCATGTGTATCTAGCCTTTTTGATATGAACATCCATAAGACTGTTATATTTGAAAAATTTGATAAAATCCTTCATACTTTTGATAGGGGTTTTAGATCCTCATTTCTTATCTGAGAGATAAAGAGGAGTTTTGAAATCACCAACCATGATCCAAGGAACATTTTAAAAGGAATATTTTATTCTAGTAAGATTCTCCCACAATTTATTTCTCCCAGCAATCATATTGGGGGCATAAACATTGGTAAGGACCCAAGATGAGTCATTATTGATGTCATGGAAGAGGATACTTAAGAGTCTTTCACTAGAGTGGAGGAGGTGCCCTTCTAATCTCTACTTATCCCATAAACACATGAGGCCTCCAGAAGTTCCTCTGGCATTGCTAACTATAACTCCTACATTTTTCCATATGGCATTAGTTATTGTAGAGCTGTTGGTGTTTATTTTTATTTTTTGCATAATAAATATGGAAGGTCTGATGTATTTTATCATAGACTTTACAAATATTTGTTTGGATGCCCCATTGAGGCCTCTCACATTCCATGAGAGTATCTTCATTTGGATAGTTTGGTAGTTTTTTGACCTCCCATACCACTTGGGTGATGGGTTTTGGCGCTCTTATTCTCCTCTAAAAGCTGAGAAGTAATATTTGGAAAAAGGGTCTTCTGGATTCCATTTGCTATGTCATATGTTGTTTGAGAATTCCTTAATTCTTCTTTAGATGGTCTTCCTCTTTTCCTTTCACCCCCAAAATCCATAGGAGATTTTGTAGAGCTTCTGGTTTGCTTATGACTAGGTTTGTAAGAAATTATCTATTCCAAAACTATGTTGAGGGGTCTAGTGGACTGAATTAGGCTAGGCAAAGAGATTTCCTCCAAATGGTTGGGGTTTGATTCTATTTAATCAAGGGTACTTCGAGACGGTCCTAACTTGGACGGGGTGTTAAGGAAATTGAGATAAATGTTATTCTCAAAAAGGTTTTCTAAACATTTAGCTGGAGCTGGTAGGGCCTAAAATTTACTAGGGTTGGTAGACACAGGGTCTCAAGAGTTAGCACCTTCTTTTTGGGAAACCTCACTAGAGAAAATCGAGATGGAGGAAATTGAAGCATTTCCTTCTTGCAGTTCATCATACTCATTGAGAATATTAATCCTGTTGGTAGTAATGATAGAGAAAATTACTTGGCGGTGATCTGGGTTCATCTTCTTCTTGCCTATGGGAGATTGAAGTCCTTTGGTAGGGGTTGATGCTAATTTTTGTTGGTGGTTCTTAGCCTGGTATTATTGTTGCCCTCTCTTTTGTGGTTTTGTCCCTTCACCTATAACCTCGCTTTAGGGCATGCTTGCAGCTTGCGATTGATTTATTTTTTGATTAGAATTAGCTTTGAGGACAAGGTATTGTGACCTCAAATGTCCTTGGGTATGAAATTCCACACAAAAATGTGGTTTTTTTTCATATTCTAGAGACTATTTTTTGAATAAATTCTTGTGAGAAATGGTAACGTAAGTAGGGAGTTCTGACACTAGATTCATGTTGATGTATATCCTCGCTACATTCATCCTTTTGTGTGCTCTAGTAACTGGTTCAATGTCTATAACATCTCCTATGACATTTGAAATAGAGAGAAGAATGTCATCATTCCAAAAATGGAAGGGTAGGTCAGGAATGTGGACCCATATGGGGGTAAAATTTATATCTTGGGTATCCAAGTTGAAATATGGGTCCCATTTCCTTAGGAACATGCTCTTGCTACCTAATAACCAAGGGCCACTAGTGAGAATACGCTTTGTCTTCATCATTGCTCAACCTGATGGTGAAAAAACCCCTGGATAAAACTACCAGTTCCATGTCTCCAAGGGTCTTCCATTTGGTGAAGGCCCACCTACGAATGGTTTTGATGTTAGGCCTACCTCCTACAAACTTCCCAACAAAAGAAAAATTTTCCATCACTAGGTATTTGTCAACAATGTCATCAAGGATTGTGATATTTTGACTGTTTGGGACAATGGTGGTGCTAGGAGGTTTTGGAGGGCCTCGTTCATTTATAATAGTAGAATATAAAATTACTTTGGAAGGAGCATTCATGGGGCCCTAGGCAAGGGAATCAGACTGAGGAGTATCATCTCCCCAAGAAGCAGGTTCCTACTCCTGAGGCTTGGCAGGAATTGTAATTCCATCTCCTTTGTCTCCCTTGTCCTTCGAGTCCTTGTCCTTGTCTCCATTGTTGCTCTTGGTTGTAGGTGGCCTACCAACCTTACGTGTAGATTTTTAATCCTTGGTACCTCCAAAATTACCTCCTAGGTCTGGTTTCCCTCCTTCTCCTGTCTTCTCCTTCTCCATAACCTAACTAGATGAGGGGTGATTTTTTCAGTTTGTTGAGGGGTGATTTTGTCAGTTTACAAAACCACTTGATAATTCAGAATTTTAAATTCTCTTGCAAAGAAATTCTTTTCTCCAAGATTATTACCTTAATATTTATGTGTCATGCATATGTGTTTATAAGTGCTTAAATAAACTCTTGGGTTTGCAAGTTTCTGTTAACAAGGGGCTTGCAAGTTTCTCCTAAATTTAGCAATATTAAAGCTAAGAAAATTATATAGACCTTTAAATAGCACAAGATATCATGATTCAACTTCCAAGGTCTCTTTGATAAAGCAACTATTTGTTTGAATCCTTTTATGAAACTATGTCCAAAATATCAAAAGTGAACAAACTGCTATAATATATTGCCCAATTTATAAGGTATAAAAACCTTATGAATGAAAAACTTTAGGGCTTAATTTGAAATTAATTCATAAAATTTGATTTTACAATAAAGTAAAGTTTACAAATCGAATTTCCTTATAATATTTATCCTTTGAAATATTTATGAAATTAACTATTTCAACAGTAAATACCATTTCCAATAAGAAATTTTGATTTTTTGAATGAATGAGAATTATATTAGACTAAAATCCAAATTTGTATTCCTCAAAGATATCAGTTCCAACCCTCCTACCTTATAGATTAAGGCAGAGAATTAGAAACAATCATTTATCTTAATTAATTTATTAATTCAAATACTAATGAATTTAATATTTGAATAATGAATTAATGTATATAACCTAGTTACATTGATTTTAACTTCATAAAACTCAAACTAGGTTTATCATACGATTTCGAATAGAAATAAAAAATGTAAAAGATATAATTTTTGGAAAATAATGCCTTCTTGGATTATATCACCACAATTTTGATAATGCAAAAACCTTAAAACCACACTCATCATCTACCAAAAGAATAAAATACAATGATAATTGAGGGTAATATTCAATGGATTTATTAAAATTGATTATCCTAAATATTTCTTTTAACACCTGAATATAGTAGAACACATATTCAAATACAAAATGATATAAAAACAATCTTTAGATATTACAATAATATCCCTGGTCTCCGAATCTTCACATCCCCTATAGTGCTCTTGGTATGTCTTAGCTTCCTTTTCGTCTTTCCTACACCTGATTTGACCTTGATTCTTTAATCTCCATATATATTCATAATTCTCCATTTCAGTTATGCGGTTATTATTCACTTTGTTCGTGTCGTTTCCATATGGTTTCAAATAACTAAAATTCTTTCCTTGTGCTCTTCACTGGATAAATGATTTATCAAAAACCATACTTATTTTGATTTTATAATACACAGGCTTGTTTGATAATATATCATAGTATTCATAATATGAAAAATACATAAAATTAAACCCTCATTGAACCATAATATTTAATATTCAAAAAATTTTGTGCCACCCTTTCTTTAAACTATCCAAAGCACTAAAATAGTTTTTGAAACTTTGAATAGATATGATATTATTATATCGTTGAAGTCGTGCTATCATTTTCATTTAACATTTTCAAAATTTCAATGTCTACGATGATATTTAGATACCTTTTATTCACATTTTATGGGATCATTCGCATTCTAAATTCATGTACCAGCATAGCTTCTATTCAAGGCTTGCATCACCACTCACTACAAGAGCTTCAATAAACATTTCGAGCAAGAATCTCAAAGTCTACCAATTTATCAGATTTGCTTCATTGAGCCAATGTTTGGGCTATTTCCAAACATGTGTTCCTATTGAAGGTATTTTTATCCACATAGACCCATGAGCATCTTAGCCATGACTAAGATTCCAACCGAGCCAAAGTGCTCGTTGGAAAACCAAAGGCCTAAAAGACCTTTAATTTTCCTTTGCCTACCACAAAGGACAAAGTGCAAAAGCACTTCCACCACTATGATGTCCAAGGGATTCGATCCTTGTTTTCGCTTGCCCAAAGACTTAGCCAAAACTAATATGCCAATGCACCATGCCTCACAAACATGATCAATATTTCCAAGTGTTGCACCTTTAAATTCGATGCCTCCTCTTCTATAGTTTGCACGAGCTCTCTTTCTCTTCCTCGAATTGCACAACAATTAACACATACATGAGAGCAAGGGTAAGGTTTTAATTTAATTTCCATCCCTTTATATATGTTTACCATCACTTTGAAAACATCAGTGGAAATAATATGAAATTACTATTTGCATGATGATGTCGACGTAAAACTCAACGTTACAATAAATTTGAATTTAAATTTTAAATAATTAAAATTTAAATCAAATATTAAATCTCTCATAACTTTATCACCGGGGCACATTTTTCAATGAAACGAAAGCCCAACTTGGGTTTTAGGAAATACCTAGATCAAATCTACTATCCATGGTTTTAAACAAAAATAATTTATTTTTCTACCAAATATGCAAACCTCAATATCTCTATCATCGAGGCACATCTTTTGATGAAACGAATGTGATACAAGCAAATTTTACCCAAGATCGAAGAATGCTCCACAAGATCAATCATACACAAAATAGGAAAACCCACAACATAAATATTAAGTGGTAAAACCCTCCTTCAAATGAAGAAGGGTAACATCCACTATGAAGCTCACTATATTACTCAATGATTCAACAATATAGGAATGCTTCAATGTTATGAAACAATATGCATCAACATGATATTACAATATGTAGTAGACAACACCCCTATTTAAAGAGAATATTTTCTACTACAACCTTAAAATTTCCCTAATATTATCACAAAATTATCTTGATATGTGTGATAAATCTTATCACAATCTTATCTTGAGATGTGTGACAAATTTTATCACAATCTTATCTTGAGATTTGTGACAAGTGGCATCTATCAAATATTAAAAAGTTATTGGTTACTTTTTAATATTTTCTAGAAAAGAGGAAATAAATTTTTACCACAAATTAAATATTCCTAGCACCCTTATTTTATTTATTAATTGGGTGGGAATATTTTTACATAAAATAAAATTATTTTATAATTCAAATATTATTCTTTAGATTTTATATTTTCATCTAAGAATAATTTACACAATGTTGCATTACATATTCGAACACTACCCCTTAATGCAATATTTGGGAAAGAAATTATGAAAAAAAAAAACATTCTCCCCCTAAATATACAAACGAAGATGAGAATCAAAGGAGTAATATAGTTACAATGAGCTTCTATGACCAAGAATGGTCTACAATAAGGCACCAATACAAAATAGGCCAAAATGAGACTACAAGCCCCCAATAGAGTAGCTTCAAATACAAGCAGCTTACAAAACCATCTATCAACTACAATTTGTTGCAAATGACAAGAAGAAAACACCACAAGGGTGTCTTCAGTAAACCTGCAAAACCCCAAATGGAAGTACCTGCAAGCTACAAGCAGCTCAACATAATATCAGTTAGCTACATCATCATAAATATATTCACCACAACATATATGAATATCCAAATATGATAACAAAATTGATATAACAAATAGTGAACTATAAGTCATCACAAAAATATGCCAAGCCATACTTATAGTCACGTGCTATATAGTTGATCAAAAAAATTCATGTACAAAGTTGCATAAAGCAAACAATAAGTACCATGATAATGCAAAATTCAAAGTACCATGTACAAAAGTAGCACAAGGCTAACAAAAAAGTACCATGTACAAGATTTGCATAAGGTATATGAAAATAATAAAGTGTGCACATTGGTTGCATAAAGCCAACCATAAAATATCATGTATAAAAGTATCTTAAATTCTAACAAGAAAGTACCATGATAAACCAATTGCACAATGCCAACTACATAAAAACATGTACAAAGTTGCACAAGGCAACAAGAAAGTACCATGAAAAAGAATCGCATAAAGCAATTGCATCATATACCATAATTGCACAATGCCATCTACAAAGTAACATGTACAAAATTTGCACAAGGCAAACAAGAAAGTACCATGTTCAAAAGAGATGCAAAAAGTAATTATACCACCAAATATCAACTCATATATATAGCACAAAACACCTCATAAGGATGAATTTGTCATCACACAAGTGTAACTACACTTCATTCCCCCTTGAGGACAACTTCACCAAATCAAGTGAGTCCCTCAGCTTACAAAATTTCTCCTTGGGAAGAGGTTTTGTGAACAAATCAGCAAAATTAGAAGATGATGGGCAATACTCCAACTGAATAGTCCCATACAATAACTTTTATTTGATAAAGTGGGATTGGATTTCAACATGCTTTTTCCTTTGATGCATTACAGAATTTTTAGCCAAGGCAATAGATAATTGATTATCAAAGATCAAACATAAAGGACCAAATTTCTCAAATCCAATTTCCTTCATGAGGATATGAAGCCAAACCACTTCCTATGCAACTGCTATCGTAGCCTTATACTCCACTTCTGTTGTAGAAAGAACAATTGTATCTTGCTTCTTAGAAGACCAAGAGATAGTTGTAGATCCAATACTAAAAACATATGTTGTGGTATACTTTCTTTCTATTCTATCTCCTCCAAAATTAGAATCAGCATAACCAGAAAGAGCAAAGGAAGAAAGCCTAGAATACTTGAGTGCCAAATCTCTAGTACCTTTAAGGTACTTCAAAATATTCTTGGTAGCTTGTAAGTACTCAATATAAGGTTTATGCATGAACCTAGCCATCATACCAACTACAAAAGAAATATATGGCCTTATGATGGTAACATAAAGAAGACTACCAATGAGCTGCCTATACAATGTAGCATCAACCAACTAAGATTTTGTACTTACTTCCAAATTAACCCCTGTAGAAATAGGAATGGAAGTAGGATTGCCATCCTCCAAATCAAACCTCTTAAGAAGATCTTCAATATACTTGGATTGAATAAAATAGGTACAATCCTCATGCTGATAAACTTGCATCCCAAGATAGTAGTTTAGAAGACCAAGGTCAGTCATTTCATACTTTGACTTTAATTTGGATATGTAATAAAAAATGGCCTCATTCTCATTTCCAGTCATAACAAGGTCATAAAAAAATAGAGCAATTAAAATTACCAAGTTATCCTTCCTAAGCACATAGAGATCTGTATCTAAATAGCATTTATCAAAACCAAGAGACAAAAAGTAACCTGAAATCTTCATGTACCATGCTCTAGGTGCTTGCTTCAGGACATACAAGGTTTTCTTTAGTTTACACACAAGTGTTTCCTTACCTTGTACAACAAATCCTTTTGGTTGACTCATGTAGATATCCACATCCAAATCACCATTTAAAAAGGCACTTTTTACATCAAGCTAAAAAATCTGCCAACCTTGAGTAGCAACAATAGCAATGAGAAGCCAAATGGTGGGCATTTTGGCAACTGGTGCAAAGGCTTCATCATAGTCAATGCCATTTTTTTGAGCTTAAACCTTAGAAACCAATATAGCCTTATACTTTTCTATCTCTCCATTAGAATTGTAATTGATTATATAGATCCACTTGTTCCTAATAACATTTCTCTTATTAGGATAAGGCACTAGATCCCAAGTTTTATTCTTTAGAAGAGAATCCATCTCAACCTTCATGGCATCAACCCAATAAGAATTTTGTGAAGCTTATTGGTAAGAAGTAGGCTCGTGATCATTTTATATCTTAGCTAGAAGAGATACATTAAGGGTCATACTTCTAGTTATCCTTTGGCTAACTGAATTCTACTCTTTAGGACCCCTAGAATGATCCAACCACTTGGTCATTTTGACACAAGGCCCATCCTTTTCTAAATCAATAAGTTTTTCATTGAATTTTACATCTCTTGAAACAAATACAATGCATGAAGAATGTGAGTATAACCTATAGCCCCTATTTTCTACATCATAGCCAACAAAAATACATTTTTGAGACATTTTATCCAATTTCTTCCTCTTTTTTGAAGGAATATATGAAAATGCATCACATCCAAACATTCTTAAGTGTGACAAATTCAACTTCTTACCATTCCAAACCTCATAAGGATTCTTCCCCTCAACTGATTTGAAGGACACCTATTAAGAATGTAGATTGTTATACTGGCTGCTTCACCCCAAAGAAATTAAGGTAAGTGGTCACCAAGAATGCATCTTACCATCTCCATGATTGTCCTATTTTTCCTCTCTACAAAACCATATTGTTGAGGAGTGTATGGACAAGTAAACTGCCTTTTGATCCCATGAGAAGAAAAAAACTCATTGAAATTATTGCTATTGTACTCCCCTCCATTTTCACTTCTAATAATTTTTATATTTGCTCTCTTTTAATTTTATACCAAATATTTTAACTCCTTGAATGTCTCAAAACAATATGATTTATTCTTAAGTAGATACCCAAAGATCATTCTTGAATAATCATCTATAATGATGAGAATATATGATGCACCACAAAGTGATCTAACATGTAATGGGCCCATAATATCTGTATGAATGAGTTGAAGAATGTGTGTGTCCCTTATTGACTTGTCCTTTGTAAAATTTTGTTTGCTCATATTTCCTAAGATGCATGTTTCACACAAACCATGAACAGGTGAAATGTTATGCAAGCCTTCAACAAAATTTTTGGACTTCATCATTTGAATATTTTGATAGATTTTATGGCCTAACCTTAAGTGCCAAAGCTTGCTACTAGGAGAAACATTAGTTGCTAAACACACTTTAGGATGAGCATCACCTAACACATAAATATTATTCTTCACATAACCTGTAATTATTGGTAGCATGCCTTTCCTAATGCTCCATGAAGTTGCATTGAACTCAATAGTGTGACCACTTATAGCAACTTGCAAAACTAAAATTAAAATTTTCCTAAGGTTGGGCACATATAGGACATTATCAAGTAATTTCCCTTCAATTACAACATTACCAACACCTTCTACTTGAATTCTAGTATTATCACCAATGACAAATGAATCTGAAGAGTTCTTATGAAAGTCCACAAACTTATCCTTTTCAAAATACATATGGTTAGTGCATACAAAATCTAACCCCCATTCATTAGAATTATATGATTCAATGGAGTAGAGGGCATAAAAAAAGGTATTTTTATTAGAATTTTGCTTTACATTGTTGTTTTTTTTCTTTCCCTTGCCAAACCATTTCTTAGGTCCTTCTACCTTAGTTTTTTTTTGCTCTTCCTTTTCTGCAATCTTCTTCTTCTTGAAACTATTTTATTCCTTGTGGCCTTTCTTGCCACAAAATTTGCAAGTGAAATAAACTCTAAGCTTGTTGGTTTGGAAATTTTGATTTTTCCTTCCCTTGAATTTCTTCTTGAAGGAAGCCTTAGTGGCACTCAACGCATCATTCTTCTCCTTGACAACTTGAATGTTCACTTTGTATTTGTTAAGAGACACTTCATGTTGAATCAATAATTGTGAAAGAGTTTTGAGAGGAATGTCATCCTCTTCTTGCTCTAGCCTAGTCTCAATAATGGTGACAAAATTCTTGAACTTGCTTGACAAGTTCCTCAAAATAATAAATCTTAAGAGCTTATCAGTTATCCAATCACAATTACAAGCCAATAGTTGAGTTATCATGTCTTTCATATTTGAGAGGAAGATCAAGGCACTTTCTTCTTCATCTTGCATAGTACTAATAATTTTGGACACTAAAGTGAATTTCCTTGATGTGTTGGACCCTAGATGGACTTGTTTTAGCAAATCCCATGCATCTTTAGCTTGGTCACAATGGCTTATAGTGGGTAATATCTTGTCACTCACACTATTTATAATCATGGAAAGTGCAAGGTGACTCTTGTTGTTGTATGTATCAAGTGCCCTTGCCTAGGTTGGGATTGCTTCATCTCCATTCACAATGGGCCATAAATTTCTTGCTTGAAATTCAGCCCTCATCCTTGGTTCCCATATTCTAAAATTTGATCCATAAAGGATGTGCTTAGGTATGAAGGAGATTCCATGATCAGCCATTCTAGAAAGTGAACATAATCAAAACATAATATGCATTGAAAAAGAAAATAAATTATGCAATAAGAATGTAGATAATCAATCATCAAAGATAATCATCATGAAAGATAAACATCATGAAATATAATCAAAATTAAGCATCATCAAGAGAGATAAGCATCATCATGAAAGATAATCAACATCATCATGAACTACTATAACCATATTGCAATAAACAACTATAACCATATTGTAATTGAATAAAGGAAATAAACCAAGATCAAATTGCAATAGATTAACTTGCAATAAGAAGGTGACTAACCATAACAATAATCTTGCAACAAAATTCTAACTTGAATTGAACCATTAATTTTTGTTAAATGTTAGATAGTCAATAAGTTAATAAGTTAGTGTTCATTTTAAGGTTTTGTTATAGCCTAATGAATTTTCAATTCATCTCACCCAAGGTCAACCAAGCTACCCAAAAGGGTATGGGTACGAGGACCCAAAAAGGACTTGCTACCGATAGATTAGATTCTTTTGGATTCCAGTCTAGTCTTAGAAATGACATAACCAAGTAAAATACCTTCTTAAATAGTAAATATGGACTTCTTAGGATTCAAAGAGATACCAAACTCTCGACACTTCTTAAAACCTATTATGAGGTTTTCAAAATGATCCTCTTTGGATGAGAGAACATTGTCATATAATCTAAGTATATTACTATGGTCTTGTTGACAAGTTCTCCAAAATCCACTGCCCTTTGAAAGGTTGATCCAGTGTTGGAAAATCCAATTGACATCCTCTAGTAAGTGAATGTTCTCCACTTGGTAGTGAATGCAATTTTAAATTGGTCTTCATCTTTGACCCACACCTAGTTGTACCCAAAAAATCCATCCAAGAGTGATAATCTCTCTACTTCTACTACATTATGTAGAGTCTTGTCAATTTGTGGGAGAGTATAATGATCTTTTAATGAAGCTTTATTGAGGTTTTGAAAATAAAAATATAACCTAATGTCCCCATTCTTCTTTCTAACCAAAACAAAGATAGCTACCCAAGTAGAATGTTTGATAGGGTAGACAATCTTGGCTTTGAGCAACTTCAGCAGTTTTTGCTTCATCAGAGCTTTGATATTTGGTTTCACTGGTATTTTATTTTATCGAAAGGGTTTTCACCTCCTTCAAGTTTTATGGTATATTGTATGGTATCTTTGGAGTAGATATTAAAATCACCATAAGTACAAGCTATGATATAAAATAAATCTTTGCATAGTCTTAGAATTTGGTTCAATTATTCCTCTGTAGTGTCCACTCCCACTTTAATAGATTTCTATGATTCCATTTGGACCTCTTTGTATATGTGTTTCTAAACTTTCATCTTGTGACTAGTAGACCTATCATTTTATAAATCAGCATTTCAAGAGTAATCAATCCCTCTAGGATATGGTTATTTTTCAATTGGATCATGCCTTCATATTTTTCATCTTTCAACACTCTATCACTTGATCAGTTCATCTCACAGACAAGGAAATATACTATATGTTCATAATTTTTGAACACCTACAAAAATGTATCCCTATATAGCATGGAAGACCTATAGATTAGTTAAACTATTTTACATTTTTACATGATATTTTTGATGGGGAAAAAATTTGTGCCTGTTGATTTCAATAGTTCAACGTGTGTATTCCTTTCTCTAGGAAGTTCTTTCATACTTAGAGCTTTGAAATTTTCCAAAAAATTCTAGACTTTATTTCTATAATTTTTGAGGCAATATTGCCTACTTACACATCTCTCTGTAACTTGGTTCACTATCAGCATAGAATATCCATAATTTTGTAATTATTTGATCCTTATTTTCTTAGCATTCTTAAGGCCTAGATAAAGTATCTCATATTTTACTGCATTATTAGTATAGCTCCAAGTCAATCTATAGAATAATTTTTTTTTCTCACCAGTTGTAGGAACTAGAAATATGCTTGCTCCAGCTCTATTCTTACATTAAGATCCATTAAGAAAAGTTTCCATATCTAGTTGGTAGGTGGATATACCTTGCAGATAGGAGTTGGATTACTCTTATCAGGTTTCATGATCTAATAACTTCCAATATCTATTTCAATCATAGAATTGAAGTCTTGGAGAGAGAATTGGTCCTCTTATTCTAGTACATTTAGAGATTCCTCCATTAAGTTTAAATCTTACAATTCGTCGATAATTATGCTTACTTTAGATGCCTACTTCCATTTTTATTCACATTTTTTAATATGAAAGGTAGATGGCTTATCATTGAATATTTTTACTCTTTTTCCCTTGAATGATATTTCCAAGTGTGAGTAATCCTGAGATGATCTTCCTCCTATTTTGGTGGTGAATTCTCTAGAGAGACACATACTAAAATAAGGTTCCAAATATACTACCACTACCTTTTGTATAACCATGAGTTGAGCCAATCTATTTAGAGCTATTGAGATATATTTAAGTATATCTACAATTTTGATAGGGATTCCATCTAGTTGCAATACATTGGGGATTCTCCTTATGTAATCCATCCCCATGATGTCACATACAACTTTGGGTATTACAGTTGTTGTAGCCCCTAAGTCTATGATATAGTTATGTACCATCAACCCTTTCATCTGAAGGGATAAATAGAAGGGAAGAGGTCTATTTTTTCCAATAACAGACGTCAAACTAGCTTGTGTAGAACTCAATTGAGCTGGGGTATTATTATTTTTTCATAGACCTAAAGGATTCTTGCAACAAGTTGATTTGTCCTTGAAACTAAAATACATCATATAGTTGCTTTAGAAATTTTATCTCTTTGGCTATGTTGAAAGGAAGAGGATTAACATATTTCTCTTTTTGTTTTACAAAAGTGTCATACTTATTTCTATACCCCTGAGTGGTATCTATCCTTTAATGCTTAGTCAATGATGGGTATCTCAATTTATCTCTTGCTTGTTCTTGTGTCTCGACTTATTTCTATAGGGAAGCTTCTTTGTGCACCTCCACTTATTTCTAACTTGGGCTTTGTAGTACTTTATCATGGGGAAATCTCCTCCCAAACTAATTTTTCATAAGTGAAGGTACGTTTAGGGCATTAAGTTTCTGGGGGTCTACCAACAAAGGCTTATTCCTTGATTTGGTTAGAATGGCTACTTTCTCTATAGAAGGCATCATGACATTGTGATTTTCTTCGTTGATCATGTTTATCTATCCTTTAAGAGTCTTCTCTACTTTGTCAATAACTATATTTTGAACATAATATTGATGGATCATACACAATTTTGCATTGTGTGGATCATTACATGTAGAACACTAGAAGTATGATTCTATCAAAGTTTTAGTGGGTTCACTATCTTCATTGTTGTAAACCATATTTGATTTATCATTATTTTTTCCACTCGTGGAAGCTTGATTTCTTGTTACTTGTGAAAATATCCTTGGCTAAAAATTTCTCTTTGCTTCTCTTCTTTCCATTGATGTCAACTTATTTTCTAGTCTTTATGATTGATTTTAGATATAAGGATCAGGATATGGTGAAACTAATAATACATGTATTACAAGAAAATGGGAAATGATGTAGGAGAAAAAGGGTTTTGCATTACGAGGATTATAGGTTGTCATGTCCACTTAGGGAGATATATGTTGGATGCAGTGGTAGGGATTGAGAAGCTAGAGTTTGATACTTGTAGAAGGTCTTGAAAGATAGACATGATCATCTTTGGAGGAAATCCTCCAATAGCGATGAGTTCTCTTTCTACTTTCTAAGCTTCTTGGACAATGTTTGGGAAAGTAAACACTTGGGATTGTATCATAGCCATGTTTATATTTGATTTAAAAGATCTCAGATAATAATATATTAATTTATTATTTATTGGTCTTAATCCATCAGGTACCCTCTTCCAAGTTTGACTAAATCTGATGTTGAAGTCAACTATTTTTTCCTAAGGATATTTTTGAATGATGATGAACTAATTTAGAAAATTAAATGGATTACTTTGTTCATTGAAATCCTCTACTAGTTTACCAGTAAGTTGGGCCAAGGTAGATATAGTCTGATTAGGAAGGGCTCTATATGAGTAGAGCATTTCACATTTCAAACAAATGACTAACAGTCTTATCATAACATATTCCTTAGTGATATTATGTATCGATACAATTGTGGCTACATCTTGGTAATGTTCATAAGCCATATTTACAGTGCCATCATACTAGGGCAATACCACTAAAGTTACTACTAGGATTTGGTGTTGAGTTTCTAGATTCAAGGGACCAGTATGATTCCATGAAGGGTAAGGTAGGTTTGATTGATTTATAGCCATTATATCTATAGTACCAACTGATACTACAAGGATATGGGTAGGATTTAATGTTCTGCTAGTAGCAGTACTAGGAATATTTATAAGGGAATGATTTGCAGATACTATAGTGATGATAGAAGATGAATTTGATCTAGAAACTAGTACAATATTAGCTCTGAGGCTAACAAGGTGTAACTCAAAGAACTCAAAGGGTTCTTCAGAATTTTTTGCTTTAGATCTGGTTTTTATATAACTTGGTATTCAACCAAAAAATAGATAAAGTTTTTTTTAGGTTTTATCTCTTGAACGAATTCACGAGATTATTTATAGAAAATGCATAGGATAAAGGTAATCACTGGAAATTTGGTTTGTATATGTCGTGGGATTGCATCCCATAGGGAGTGCCAAAAATTATTGGTGAAAAATATGCCTTTGGTTACATTTGAACCCAAGACATTGCCAACATTGAGTGACTAGGTTTAAAAATATTACCCAGTTCAATCTCTAGAGAAGTTTGTTTCCTTCCTTTATTATTAGAAAAGAGAGAGTAAAGTGCATAAAGAAAGTTAAATATAGATATTGATACAAGTGTTAAGTGGGTGTAGGTTAGACAACACCAAGGAAATACACACAACTTTTTATATATGAATTCTTATAACCCTCAAATAACAACAACTAATTCTCTAGTACATATTTAAGACTATGATAAACCAAATTAAATCATTAAATTCAGAATGTGTATAAATTTAAAATACAAATATTTAGTATTAAAATTAGAGTGATTAACATTCAACATAGTTTACATAGAGTTTAACGTTCATACATACATGACATAGTACCAATGAGCCTAAAGACAGAATCTAAAGTATATTATTGCTTTCAATTTTTTGCATACATTACTTTATAAACATCCAAGAGTCGACCCTTAGTTAGAGTCACTCATCCTATATATATACATCTTTTAATAACGTAAAAACTAAAACTTGTTACAACAACATGCCATTTGGATCATTTTGGTAAATTTATGATCAAATAACTATAGGATAGTGGGGTGTTCAATGAAAAATAGTTGAATTGTCCTTATTATAGCATATTTTTATTGTTCTTATTGGAGACATCGTGGCCTAATTGTCCTCCACTTCTTCATTTTTAGCTTCATTCTAGCCCTCGACCAATGAAAACCCGATCGATCATGAAATTGTGAATTTTTTCTATACTTAGTTCTTTGTAGGCCCTCGACTAGTGAAAACATGATCAGTCATGAAATTGTAACATTATTCTACCTTGTGCTTCTTTCGAGACCTCGACCAGTGAAAATCTAGTCGATCACTAAATCATGTCTTTTTCCTGTATTGCACTCCTTTCAAGCCCTCGACTAGTGAAAACCTAGAAGATCATGAAATCATGACTATTTTCCATACTTAGATCTTTACAGGACATCATCCAATGAAAACCTGGTCGATCATGAAATCATGAATTTTCCTACCTTGTGCTCCTTTCAAGCCCTTGGCCAGCAAAAACCTGGTTGGTCATGGAATTATGACTATTTTCCATACATAGCTCTTTGTGGGCCCTTAGCTAGTGAAAATCTAGATGATCAAAAAATCGTGATTTTTTTCTATCTTGTACTCCTTTCAAGCCCTCATCCAATGAAAAACTGACCAATCATGAAATCATCACTATTTTCCATACTTAGCTCTTTGTGGGCCCTCAGCCAGAGAAAACCTTGTTGATCATGAAATCATGATTTTTTTGCCTTGTGATCCTTTGAGGCCCTTGGATAGTGAAAATATATGCAATCACAAAATTATGACTTTTTCTTACCTTGCACTTCTTTCGAGCTCATGGCCAGTGAAAACTTGGTCGATCGCAAAATCATGTTTTTTTCCTATACTTAGAAAATTTAGGGAAGAAACCTCCTCTCTATCCTTGGTGTAGTAATTTTGATCTATAGGTACATTATCATGTATCAAATAATTTAATATATTTGAACAAGAAAGGGCCAAAATATTCAAAGGACTACCGAGGAACTCTAGGATCACATGATTAGAATCCATGACCTACTGATTACAATAAATTTGAAATACAAGAATTTCATAGATGAAAAAGAGAAAAAATAAAGAAGTTATTAATTAAAAATGTATAAACCATTTCTTGGAATTCATTCTTGTCATCATACATGACTAGGTTTGTACACCCCTACTAGATCTTGTCAAACTAGTGTACAAAAACTCTGATCTAAAATCCAAAATACTATGTATCACAATAGGGAAATATTATTTGACATTATAGTTGATGCCTTCACAATCACTTTCATAATAGGTGCTCACTATGGCATGAATCCTAAAACTTTCTATGCTAAATACCAAGCTTGTTATTATAAATGTGATTTACCATTTTCACTTTTTCATGACAAGAATTATCTAATGTGTGGATGCATATCAATTTTTTATATTACATTCTAAATTATTTGTAGGTTCCTAGGTAAATTACTAAAACCTTTGAAATCCAAGTAATAGCTCTAAATTCAATCTATGACCTTTTCTTTGATTCATATTCCCCCTAAACAAAAATTCCATCTAAACTTTATTCAAGCAACAGATTCATTTTGAGTCATATTTGTCATCCTATTTCTTTATTCAAAGCATTTTTGACATTTAATTTAGTCATTATTTATAACCTACATATACCTATTTAATAATATCCATATGGTCCCATATTTTAAATCCTTATTTTGGTTACTCACCTACAAAGAATGAATCTTCCACCTATATCTAAGGTAGGTGGTATATTTGTTAGCTAAGGACATATGTCTTAGTTTCTATGTCAGCTCAAGGATACCCTCTACATAATAAGTCATGCATAGATTGATATATTTACTTGATACTCTATTAGAAACTTTATTCATTTCATAATTATTCACTTATTTTCTGAATTGAATCTACCATATATCACATCTTCAGGAAACTAATTCATGATATCGTTGTTACAATCAATTTATAGAATTTATTTCAAATTCTTGCATCATTCAATTTATAACCATGGTGTCAATCTACCATCCAACTTAACTTTAGGTTATGGATTCATAACAAGTAAAATGCTACATTCATTCTAGGTTCAATTCAATTTTGTATACATATATTAGGGGCCTAGCTATGTCAACTAGTTAGTGTGTTTTTCTTGTTGTTTAGAACACCCCCAAAAAATTGATTATCCATTTGATTGTTTGATTTTTGTAGGTTTTAATAAATTTGTTATCTAGAGAAGTTGTAGGTAATGATTTTGTGTAGGCACTATTTTGTCCATGGGTAATGAATTCATCTCAACCATAAAAGTAGGTATTCATTTTCTATCTCTATTTTCATTTTCAACTTGCTAAATATTATTTTTTTTTCTTAAGGCACCAAAAATATCAATAACAAAAAAAGGAAAGGAATCTTACTTAGGTCTTTAGCATAAAATTATTTTCATAACTTAAGCATTCAAAGCAAAAGCGTATGTATTTTACATATAGACTATCATTTTTTTATATGCATTACCACTTTTTCCCTTGCTAAAAAAGAATAAAGAAAATATTTCATTTTTCTATTTGGTATTTAGGCTTGTTTTCATTAAATAAATAGAAATAATCCCTATGCTAGTTTTTTAATGATCACATTTTTTATGTATTTTTATTTATTATTCAATAATTTACATTGTTAATAATTTTAACTTTTATAGTAAAATAAAAATATATTGCCTTCGAGGTCCAATTTTAGGCATCCACATATTTGATGAACCATACCTGAACACCACTTGGATCCCCATCCTATATTTTAACCAAGCTTACATTTTATAAGATAAAATGTATTAAACTTTAATAAACATAATTCTAATATTTTTCTTATTTAATTCACATTAAATGAAGATAACAAGAACATAAAAAATTGTCAATCCTACTAGAGGAATTTAATGACCGCTTGAGTAACCCAACATATGAACCTTGGGGAATATATCCCTTATCTAGTATATTATAAGGGTTTAGAGGGATTCATAAGGAGGGATGTTATTCCAATGTGACAGTAAATCTCAAACATCTTATCTTATTTACTATAAATACCTCGAAATCAAAAATATAAAGTAATTGAACTTCCTTGACATAGGTAAACTAGTATATATAACTTGATATATTGTCTGTCAAATGGAACTAAATATAAATGCTTAACTTAATATTATTAACAAGAAAAAAGTTATTGAGAATCCTATTTTTGAAGAGGAATTGATGATGAAAATCCTCCCTTGAGTACCATTTCCCCTATACGTAATCAAAAATGGGAAGTATGGGTAGAATTCCTCACCCACATCCATCTCCTTATAAGGAGATTAATTTTTTCAATAGAATTTTTTTCTAGTTTTCTAAGGTAAACTTAATAACATACCCAAACACCTAAAATAGTCATCAAATATAGAGGAATACAAGTCAAGTAAAGAGTAATATCATGATGGCAAATTTTGCTAAATGTAGAAAGCTGCCAAAATATTTGAGGTGATGATATTCACATCAAGCATGAAAGCATATGGAATTTGGCAACTAAAGAAAAAAAAGTCTTTCTATTAATTCTCATGTTAGACTGAAATTTTCACTATGTATGAAATAGTACTAGAAAGTTAAAATATTGATGTTAGAAAGGGCCTGATAAAGGATCAATATCTAACATAGCATGAAGGACCATATAGCACATTAAGAAATTCATTTTTTCTAAGTATAGATGAGAGCCAAATATTCAACATTAAAGTAAAGCCTATTAGATACAATAGAATTTAGACTATATAACAAAGAGTGCTAGATAATTTTGAGTGTTGACATCAACAAAAGTAGCATAAAAACCTAGCACAACAAAGAAACGCCTGAATAAAAATATTCTAAGACATGGAACCTAGCACTAAATAATATCATATTGATCTAACATTGGGATTTTTGGTAAAGCAATTCATTTAGCTAAGTTTCAAAGAGCACTAGATATTCTAGATGTTGATATCATCAGGAGAGAGAAAAAATAACTTGTGTAACAACCCAAAAATAGCAACCTATTTTTTAACAAGAGCACTTACCAACAAATGCTTACAAAGGGAAACACGCTTTAACTTATTTATCTCAACATAAAAGGCTTCACCAAATTTGAGTTCAAAGTCACTATAGATGACCCTCGATGGATAGGAGTGGCCAAATCCCATGTTTTATTCAAATTTTTACCTTACTAAACTTATAATAACCCCAAATGAAAACCAAACTAGAGAGATGGTTTTTTGAATGGTTTACAAGAGTATCCATGAAATACACACATTGACTAGAAATAACTACATTTCAAGTCTAAGTTATTGCAGATATCCCTCAAGTAGACAAGAGAGGCTAAATTCATTTAAGTAATTGGGTTCACCTTGTATACTTCTCTAGTATAAAGGCCACTTTAGAATGTTCTCCCGTCTTTTTTTGGAAATCTCCATGAATAAAAATGTTTGGAACTTAGCATTACAATTGTCCATTCTTAGTATTTAAAGAAGGGGATGTCACTTCTTACTTCCAACCATAATTCTATATTTGCTAGCCTATTGGGCATAGTGTCTTTGTCTATTTTAAATACACCTCTATGGTGATATCTTAAAATTCATACTTAAATTTCCTATAGCTATGAAGGATTGTAAGATATAATCACTCTACGTGTTTACCTTCTCATGGAAAATGAAACTAGGTGTTGCTACCCCACTATAGCCAAAATAACAAGAATATATTTTTAAGCAAAGTTAACTTTTGTACCCTTCACAAAGAAAACCAAGGATAAATCTCTTTCTAGAAATCATTAAAGCAAAAGCATTTTCCATGAAGAAAGCAAAACTAGAATCTTAAGCTTGGAGAAATAAATCTATATATCCAATAAAATAAAATCATTTAAAAACATAACATCATATAGTTATTCATTAATATTCTTAAATTACAAAAGAATAGTATTTCATTCTATTACATTAAATCCTCTTTGACCAAGAGTGATTGTCAACAATACTCCAATATCAAGGTGGTGTTATCCAAGTATGACCCTTTCAACATATTTTTATGGCCACCGTGGTATTTAATAGGTAAGTTGTGATGAGTGTTATTAATATAATCTTCTAATTCTATTTTTGTCATATCCAGAATGGTGTTCAAGGTTATATACGATAGAAATTTAGGTAGTTTGTAGATCAATTCATTTAGATAACTTGATTTATTAGTGGAACCAACATTGTTGGATTTTTTTGAGGTCATTTTAATATTAATGTGCATGAATTGAAACTACTTAATTACAAGAATTGAAAACTACTTCTAAGACTTGAAATTGAAACCTAATTATAGTTGCAAGAAAAGAAATTGTAGAATTGAAATCTTGCTAAATGGTGTAGCACCCTAAAATTGGCACAGTAAACCTTAGCAATAATTAAAATTACCTTAGTAATAATTCAAAATTCAAAATTTAACTTTGAACCACCTGTTAACCGCCTGTTAAACTACTTTCCTCATTTTTTGTGCCATTTTTAGGATTTTTTGTGACCGTTGGATGATATCGTCGCCGATCAGATGATATCGCCTCAGATCGGACAATTTCGTCTAGACTAGAACATCCAGACGATTTTTTCCCAAAACTAATTTTTCATAATTAGCTTATGTTTCAACGACATCTCTAACCTGGGCAAAAGCGTGTCTGCGCGGTTAGAGACTTCCCCCATTGGATATTTCCCAAATTGGGATGATCTCCAATCTCCCAACCTCCTTCCTATGCCTATTTAATCTTAGGCCCTCCCCTTCACATTCCCCTGGCTGAATTTTCCTGTAACATGAGTTCTATTTGCATTAGACCATCTTAAATCACCATTTGCCTTCGTATTTTTTCGCGTTTTTTTGTAGGAACTTCATTGTTTTTCAATCGGAGCAAGCTCAGATCATCACAGACAATCCTATACAATCTCGGACGATCACACACTAATTCGAGATTATTTCAACTACAGTCAACATTGGGGGCAATTAGTGCCCTGAGTTTGCATTCTTTCTCCACTATCTACTATTTTGCTTTGCATTAGTTAGACTTATTATTATTTTGCATGCTGGAGTTCACCCATATAGTTTTAATACATAATAAAATCATAATTTGTCATTAAATCATTGTAATGCACTCATATTTTTGTTTATAATTATCAGTTTAATATTATTATTGTCATTCTACATCATTGCCCTCTGTTGGAATAGTTGCATTTTTTGTATTTTGTATCTATTTCTCTGATTACAGGTCTCTAAAAAATTCGTCAGATCTCAGATGATCTTATCTGATTGTAGACAATCTTGCCATATCAGAGGCGATCTTGACTGCTTCAAAAATCAGAACCTCCATCAGACATCCGGATCAGATATGGCTTTTTAATCTAGCTTATTCTCTGTGTTTTTTGTTCAAATCTGCTTTTTGTATTCATTTAAATCTACATTTCATATAGAACAATTTAGATTCATTTGGCCAAACCTAGGAGTTGAATGATCAAACATAAAAATGAACACATAAAACACCCTCTCAACCTAGGCGTGGAAACTGTCATTCAAAATTTTCCTGCTGAACCCACCATCCATCAAAAAATCACCTTAATACCCCTCCCTCAAGATGCGGGACCTTCAAAGGGCCTCTCAATCTGAGGTATTGTCCCATCCTCCTCGCATCCCCCTTTCGGGAGCGGATCCTTTAGCCTGAAGGTAAGGGTGCGAAAAATTTGGAACGATACATTTTGGTGAACCCGACGTGAAACTAAAACCTTTTGAAAACAAAACAAAAAAAAATAGATGCATTTAAAATAATTATAAAACTACTAAGTTGCATATCATGTTTAGATGGTAGCTCCTAAGAAAAGATTAGCTGTCACTATAAATGTTGAAAACCAATTAGCAGCCATAGAAATTAATTATGTGCTTAGTGTGCCTGAAACAGATAGAAACCAACTTTTGTGGGACGAACTTGATAGGAGACTAGGTATCATTTCATGTAGAGCAACTGAGATTAAACAAATCAAGAGGCTTGTCCTAGATAGAATCCTAGATCCTCATCAACTCATTTTTTATCATGAACTTCAGAGAGCTTGCCATAGGTGGTTAGCAGATAGAATTGTTCACCTTCGAGGAATACCTGGAGAATGCAACTGTTATACACCAATTCCTAGGTTGTGTAGAATATCAAGAGGTCGTTCTTGCAGATAGAAAAATATGGAATAGAGTTCCTAGAGCTGTGTTATATCGAGAGTATTGCCACAAGCTTTACTTCTACCGACCAGAGTCTGAAACAGATAATATCACCATAGCGCACTTTGTTGACTTCTAAAAAAACAATTTTCAATTCGAAGAAGAACATTTCATGACTCCTAAAGAACATGAGCCCATTAATGATATTTATAAATTGTTTATAGAAAACTAGATCATTGCTTTCATTATTATTTATTTCTTGCATTTTGTGTGTTGTTTGTTATCTTTATAATATTGTTATAAAAAAAAACATAACAAAACCAAAACATTTTATTTTAAATACTATAGTAGGTATATAATTAAAATATATACCTCTTAATCATGTTGCATATATATATATATATATATATATATATATATATATATATATATATATATATATATATATATATATATATATATATATATATATATTTTATATATATATATATATATATATTTGCTGAAATCTAAGTTTAAGCACAATGACTAGACTTAGGAATGGTAAACAAACTGAAGAAGAAGAAGAAGATTGGTTAGGAAAGAAAACAAAAAAATTAAATGCCCTTCCTGAGGATCCAATTCCAGAAGAAGAAACTCTAGAACAGCCAGAAGATGAGCTGGATGAAGAAAATTAACAACAAGAAAATGTTAGAGAGGAAGGATCCTCATCCCCTAGAATGGCTCCAGATGGAACTATTACTTTTGATAACATAGATCATTTCTGGAAATTCTTCAATAATAATATTGGTGCTCTTAATATGGCAGTTCGTATTGATAGGGGACAAATTAGTGAAACCCAAGCAATCCTAGAAGAAGGATTTAACATGCACACTAATCCCTTGTATTTTGTCGATCAAGAAAGTGATAAAGCTAGACCATCCAATATGGATATGGCCACTATAATTCAGAATATGCAAAAAAAACAGGTTACCCAACCTCCTAAGGAACCTATTATTGAGCCTAAAATCATTCCCACACAAAAGAGACCTTCATTCACTGCTTTATTTCGCCAAACTATTGACCAATATGCTTCAAATTGAAAAAAACCTAAAATGAAGCCAAACACCAACTTTCAACAATCTGGGATACAACATAATACAACTTCAAAACTTCTTCATAACACCCTTCCTACCAACAACTTACACAATAGCAATATAGCATCTAATCTTCATGTCCCTCCATCATATGCTCACCAATCCCATATTAATACCCTACCGAACCAATATGGTGGGCAAACTAGTAATCTAGAAGCCATGGTGAAACAGTTAGCTTCCCGCATGGACCAGATAGATCCCTACCGTCCCTCGTACAATTATCGAGAGATGTGTAGTCAGCCTTTGGATCCCATAGTTGTAGCACAATCATACCCTAAACACTTTCCCATGCCCGTCCTACCTATATATAAAGGAACTGAAGATCCCATAGAGCATCTTCGCATGTTTAGGATAGCATGTCATGATATATCACATAATGACTTGTTATTACTAAAAATGTTCCTAAAAAGTTTAGGGGGAATGGCATTAGAGTGGTACTACCAATTTCCCACTCATTCTTTGAGAAATTTTGAAGAGACCGCTGAATCTTTTGTGCATCAATTTAGTGCCTATATCGAAAGGCATGTAACCATTAAATATTTGTACAACTTAAAACAAGACAAAGATGAATGTTTTGCTGATTTATTAGCTAGATGGAGGCAGTTGATAGGAAAGATGCACTTTGTGCTACCTTATAGGGAAATGTTGGACATTTTTATTAATAACTTGCAAGAACAAATATCTTATGAGTTATCAACTGCTACCTTAACCACCTTCGATCAGGCTATAGACTTAGCTCAAAGAGTAGAAGATGCTCTCATTAGAAGAGGCCAGCTTAGGAAGAAAGATGATGAGAAAACATCCATAAATCAATATAAAAACAAACAAGTTGTAGGTGACGGAGTCACTGACAACAAAAATGTTGCTAATATCAATACAACGAAGACAACAAAAAAAATCATATTGAAACCTCTTGATAAACCTCCTCAAGAGTTTACTGGATTGAATCAACCATTATCAACTATTCTACCCCAATTACTCGAAAGAGGTTTGATTCAATTACCTAATATCCGGGAACCTGATCCAACAATACCCGGATACAGAGCCGATTTACACTTGTGATTTCCATAGAGGGCCTGGACACTCTACCAACTCTTGTAAAAGGTTAAAACATAAAATACAAGATCTGATTGATAATAATGAGATGGAGGTGCAAGCCTTCCAACCTAAACAAAATGCTCCTAATAATGCTCAAAAGAACATTCCCCAAAATCAAAATCAAAATGCTAATCAATCATTAGATATATTTCAACATCCTTTACCAAAACATGGTAAAGAGGTGGCCAATCAAATTAAGCATCATAATGTCCATCCTCCTACCCGATATGTAGGAACTATTAGCGGACATTTACCTAATCATGATTTACAAAAAATTGACACAACTTTATCCATGGTCACGACCAGGCCCCTACATAATATTAAAACATCGGATCTCAGTGATGTAGAATTGGATACTGAAAGTGAAATAGACATCACCTCAAATCAATCGAATAGTTATAAAAATGAATCAGATCCTATTCAACCTATCACAGATTCCATGGTTTCGAAAGAACCATTTCCTAGAAGAGTTACTACTCGACCCTCTTCTAATCAGTTCCTTTCTAATGAACAAGTCATAAATGCTAGACCGAGACCTATTCAGCATCCTCAATATAACATTGTAGGTACCATCGGAGTCGTTACCAGACAACAATCTCAAAATTTTCAACAAGAACCAAATCAGAACGATGGATCAACCCCATTTGTTTTGAAAAATCTCAATAAATGGAATCATGCTTCTAATGTTCAATCTAAACCTCCTTATAATCTTAATGAGAAATTATCCAATACTACAGCCAAAATTTCCCTTTTGGACTTGTTAAGATCTTCTCCTACCCATAGAGATGAATTGATGCTTACATTAAGCCATATGATGGTACCACAAAACATTCAACCTGAAGCCATGACCAATACTATCATCATTAGAGAAGTTGATTGTATTGACTTTCAGGATAAATATATCCTGCAACATAGTTTACATAAGGATAACCCCTTATATATTACTGCCCTAATAGGATATGTAGCATTCAAAAGGGTCTTGATTGATAATGGTTCATCTCTAAATATTTGCACTTTTGACTTCTACCAAATATTTGGGTTTAGAGGTGATGAAATGAAGAAAACTGACATGATCATAAAAGCTTTCAATGACGAAACACAAGAAACATGTGGAATTATCACCATCCCATTGCAAGTTGGTCCGATAACCTTAGATACGACCGTGTTTATTGTACATTGCCCCGCATCATACAATATACTCTTGGGTCGTCCTTGGATCAATGCAATGCGGGTTGTCCCATCAAATTTACACCAATGTGTTAAATTTGAATTTAAAAATCAGTTGGTCACTATCCATGGTGATCCTAGACCCTTTGATATATGTGCTTTTGCAGAACCTTTTGGAGTTCAATTTTGCCCTGCTCTGTCATCCACACATCCTAATTCTTATTTTTCATCTAAACAATCTTCTAAACAAACCACACTAGAACCTCAAAAAGATCTTAAATCCACAACCAATCCTTCATGTTCCATCCCTATAATTTCAAAACCTATAGACCCATCTATTAACACCCCCACATTATCTACATCTATCATACCTTCCACATCTAAAGATATATGGAATGATCCTTCTACATATTATGCTCTTTCTGATGAACTCTTACCTGATTTATCTAACATTCTTATATCAGAAAAAACAAATGCTTCTATGCAAAATTCCATTATCTTAAGTAATTTTCCGCCATCTCCTTGTACTTTGGGCCTCCCACAACCTATGGGAAGTACTTACCAAGTCAGGAGTTGTGCCTTCATTTATAAGGGATATGACTGGGAAGAATACCCAGGAACATCAAAACTCATCATGAGGGATATGCTCGATGTTATTTTACTAATGAGTATATTAAAGCTAAACCTATAATGCTTAAAATGGGATATAAAGGGAAAGGCTTGGGACCTCTCCAATATGGTATGAAAGAACCTTTTGAGGTAGAACCATGGCCCGCCCGATGTGGTGTGGGCCTATTTCCTAGTAAGGGTCAACCCTTCCCTTTTGAATATGATGATCAACTCATATGTTATCAAGATTATTTGGATGGGTGTGATGATTTGCCTCTAAAAAATCAACCATTTACATGCAATATGCTATCCATAGCTTATCTTAAAATGATTGTTGAATCCGATGATGAGTTGGAAGGAGATATTTTCCATGATGTCTCTTTTGAAGAGATGTTACATAATGGTTTTTATTTTGATTGTTCTATACCTACTATAACCCAACTTGAGGCCACGACTCCTCCAGATGAATTATCCAAGTTAACCTTAAAAGAATTACAAGAATTGGGCGTTTCACCCGCCTCACCTAATTTTGAAAGATATATACACATGGAAGTAGAAAACATCATTAAAGTTAACATTGGAATTGAGGATAACCCCCACATAATCAATATTGGATTAGACTTAAGTCAAGAAAAACAAGAGCAATACATTGCATTCCTTAGAAAATATGAAGATGTCTTCGCTTGGACATATGAATATATGCCAGGTTTAGACCCTTATATAGTCATGCATCACCTAGTAGCCCATCCGGATGCTAAACCTGTTAAACAGAAACTTAGAAAAATGCATCCCAAAGTGGCCTTGCTAGTCAAAGGGGAGTTAGAAAAACTCCTGAATGTTGTTTTTATACAAGCTATTGATTATGCTGAATGGATCTTGAATGTAGTTCCAGTCACCAAGAAAGAAGCTACTAAAGTTAGGGTTTGCACAAACTTTAGAGATATTAACGCTGCATGCCCTAAAGATGATTTTCCTCTTCCAAACATGGATCAAATCATTGATTTTACTGTTGGGAGTGGAATGATGTCCCTAATGGATGGATTTTCCTTAGGATAGCTCCTGAAGATCAGGCTAAAATAGCCTTTATTGCCCCCTGGGGTACCTTTTGTTGGAAAGTGATGCCATTCGGCCTAAAGAACACAGGTGCAACCTATCAACGAGCTATGAATTTTATTTTTCACAACATGATGCATGATATCCTACATGATTACGTAGATGATATCATAACTCGTTCCATCAAATAAGATGATCATTTAAATGACTTAAGGACAATGTTTGATTGGTTAAGGGAATATCTTATCCAACTAAATCCTGCTAAATGCATATTCGAAGTTAAGTTCGGTAAACTATTAGGGGTTATAGTTTCTTTACGTGGCATCGAAATCGACCCTCTCAAGATTGTGGCTATCACTAATATGCCCACACCTACCAATATATTTGAGTTACAAAGTTTACAAGGTAAGCTTCAAGCTATCCGTCGCTTCATCGATAAGCTGGTGGACAAAACCGGTCCCTTTCTTAAGCTTCTTAAGAAGGATGTCCCTTTTAATTGGGACGACAAATGTAAGGAAGCTTTTGAACTTCTCAAACAATACCTCCTTAACCCACCTGTGCTTTCATCGCCTAGACCTGATCGCCCATTTATCCTGTATATTTTAGCTTCATATTTTGCTTTAGGAGCTATGTTAGCTCAACTTGATGATGAGAAAAGAGAATGTGCTAATTATTATATTAGCCAAACTTTAATTAGTTATGAAACCCGCTACACAGCATTATAAAAACTATGTCTAGTAGTTGTATTTTCTACGTAGAAATTATGCCATTATATGCTCAGTCATAAAACTTATGTCATTGCTAAAAATGATCCCTTGCGGTATCTCATGAGTCGACCTTATTTATCGGGTCACAAAACAAAGTGGGTTCTTGCTTTGAGAGAGTTTGAACTCACATTTATAGGACAGAAGTCTGTTAAGGGTCAAATCATAGCAGATCAATTAGTTGTTACACCCTTAAAGTCTACCCATCCCCTCATCATTGAGTTTCCTGATGAATGCCTTCAATTAGAGGCAGACCATGTTGAACAATGGTCCTTATACTTTGATGGAGCCCGATGCATGAGTGGGGCTGGTGTAGGTATTATTTTAATATCTCCACAAAAACACATTATACCTTTGTCATTTAAATTAACATTTGCTTGCACCAATAATACTGCTGAATATGAAGCTCCAATCCTTGGATTACGAGCTACCTTGGCGCTAAAAATTAAACATTTGCTAGTTTTTGGTGATTCTCAACTTGTTATAAACCAAATTAATGAAGTTTATCAGACCAGAGATGATAAATTTTGCCCATATAAAGCATATGTTTTACAATTAATATCTCTATTTGATCAAGTTACCTTGGAAGCTATTCCTCGAACTAGCAACCGTGCGGTTGACGCTATGGCAGCAGCTGCATATCTTTTTCCCTTGGAGTTAGATGATGAATATGCCACCATCATTATTCATCGACTCCAGGAACCTGCTTCAAATAAGTCATGCTTAGAACCTTTGGATGTTTTTCTAATCAATGAAACTACTCCTAAACCTTGGTATATAGATATATTTGATTTTCTTCACAATGGGACTTTCCCTACCAGTTCTAATATAAACCAACGTCGGTTATTACGTAGACGAGCAAGTCGATTTGTAATAATTGACAATACTTTATATAGGAGATATTTTGAAGGTATCCTATTGAGATGTTTGAATTTAGAAGAATCCAGATCAGCTTTGAGTGAGGCCCACGATGGATCTTGTGGAGGACACTTCAGTGGTAGTGTCATTGCTAAAAATATCCTTAGGATAGGATACTTTTGGCCTACCATGGAGAATGATGCACATGATTATGTGCACCATTGTGACAAGTTCCAAAAACATGCTGACCTTGTCCATGCCCCTGCACAAGAACTACAAGCTATTTCATCTCCTTGGCCCTTTTCAAAATGGGGCTTAGACATTATTAGAAAAATTAATCCTATGTCATCTGATGGACACAAATTCATCATAACCGCCATCGAGTATTTCACGAAGTGGGTTGAAGCTATGCCTTTAGCTTCCTGCACTGGAACACAAGTCTCTAAATTTATTTTTAATCAAATATTTTGTAGGTTTGGAATTCCTGCAAATCTCATCTTAGACAATGGAACTTGTTTCAAAAATAAAGATGTTAAGAAACTATGTCAAAAATATAAGATTCAACATCGCTGGTCCACTCCCTATTATCCTCAGGGTAATGGCCAAGCAGAAGCTTCTAACAAAACCTTAATCAAAATTCTCAAAAAATTGGTCAATAAATCCGGTCGAGATTGGCACATCCAATTATATCCAGCTTTGTGGGCATATCGCACTAGCGTTCGTACTCCCACAGGTACTTCACCTTTTGTTTTGGTTTATGGCGCTGAAGCTATTTTTCCCTTTGAATTAGAAGTTCCTTCTTTGGATCTACTACTTCAAGATACCAAAGTAGGAGATGAATATCGAGCTGGCAGACTCAGTCAGCTAGAACTCCTAGATGAAAAGTGCATCAATGCTTTGGAACATCTTCGTGCCTACCAAAACAAGCTTAAAATATCATATGCTAAGAAATTTCGTCATCGATCCTTTGAGGTCGACGACCTTGTTTTAAAAAAAAAAAAAAAAATACTAATGCAACTAAAGACCTTAAAGGTAAATTTGAACCCAACTGGCTTGGACCATATATTATCACTGCTAAATTTGAATCGGGAGCATACAAATTATCCACCTTAGATGGTAAAGAACTTAAAGAACCCATGCACATTTTGCATCTTAAACGTTACTATGCGTAAAAAATTGGTCATTTCATCATTGTATATATTTGTTTAAAATATTTCAAAAAACCACTATCTTGTATTTCTTTCAATTTATAAACTTAAAAATATAAAAACACCAAAAACATCCAAATCATCAAAATCTTCAAAACCATATTTTATCTTTGTACTTCTCAAATTGTGACATATTGCAGTTATATTCTCAGTTATTTTGGATAAATTAGCATTTATTTGGAATCCCGCACTTTCAAATTCACATGAATAAATATCTTGATTTTATTTGGCATGATTACTAATCTCTCTTATATCAAAGTCCACAAAATTCAATTAAATAAAGTTTGAGCACAGAGAATTGATCTTGTTATTTACTTAAACCAAGCATATCCTTTCACAATAAAATGATTATACTTGTAATGTCCATGCTATGTTACATAGTAGAAGTGGTTTCTTGAGCGAAAAGTTTCCCCTGCTATCCTATCATGCACATGGTCTAGAATCTTTGAGAATTGACAAAAGGACAAGCTCACCCCTACCCGGAAAAAAAATCCCTTGCTCTACAGCTAATCCGAGCAAGTATCCCTAGAATAGGAAGCAAAAGAAAAAGAAAAATCAAGCAAAATCATGAGAAAAAGAAGCATTATTTCATAATCATTTTGTACTCTCTTAGCACTATTTCAGCATTATCTCAAATATCAAAGCAAAAGATACGAAAAAGAAAAATACAAAAAAAAAAAAGAGAGAAAAGAAAGAAAAAAGCAAAGAAAGCAAAATGAGTAAAAGCAAATGAAATAAAACGCCTTTTCCATACCCATTGAAAAGAAAATAAGGGTTGATGAGCTTGAATCCCTAGAATTCTCAATTATTTGAAAACTGTGAGGTAATCCCCATAATAGGTGGTTTGTGCCCAACCCGCTTGGCCTTGGGTAACTCCTAGCGTGGTGATATGTCTGTTACATTAGCGACCTTATTTTGTATAGACCTATGTCTGCTTATGGATTAGCTAGCTCTTGATAACCCGACTTACATAGTAGTCTGGCACGAGTATATGCATCTAAATCATGGTTAATGAACACTTATTTGGTTAATTAAAATCACTTGTATCAAATTATTTTGCTCAAAACTATTAAATGCACAAAGCAATTGCACACACATTCGTATTTGAGATATTTTGTGTATCATTATGATAAATCAAGATTGGAAATGAACTCACATACGCACATGGGATTTCTTATAAATCTAACTTTTGTCTTTAAGATACTTTGAAATATTTTTGCAAATTGTCTGGAATAATTTCATTTTCTTCTCTGAGAATAGTTGTTTAATATAAAGACAACTACATGCACTACCAAAAACAAATCAAAATCATTTTAAAAACATGCAATAAAGTTACACATATATAACTTTTGACTTTCATGACGATGGTATAATTCCAAAACCAAAATTGAAATTTTATGCCTAGCACAAGTTCTCATTTTCATATTTTCTGTTTATTTTCAAAAATTAAAAATCAACCATGCAATAAAACTATTATTTTTTTGGATTTCGCGATGATGGTATAAGTTTATATCTATAATTCTATGCCTAGCGCAAACCATCGAACTAATTTTATTTTCCATTTATTTCAAATCATAAAAAACATATGACTTAAATCATTATGTTACACACTTATGCTTTAAAATAACACACACTGTTACTATTTCATGTCATTATGTCAAATTCAATATTGCAACCATGGTATAAATTCTAAGGAATTGTTCAAAATTTTATCACACTTAGGAATTTATGCCTAGAAAAAATCATTTTAAAATATTTCATGCATACTATTTTTATGAAAATCTGAAAACAAATCATCAAACTATCATCATCATCATCATCATCATCATCATTACAACACAAAGTCTTAAGACAATCTCTTAAGCACTCTTTTACTTTTAACAATATTTCTATACTAGGATTAGCTTGACGACCTAGCGAGTGGCGACTCCATGAAATGGTCTATAATAGCGACAATGTCCTTTGAAATTATTGTTAGAAGTCCCTTTTATTTTTATCAAATTATCCCACAACCAACCAATTTGTTTACATCAGATTATTTCATTTAAATTTTAAAAACATGACATTCAAACCATAATATTTCCAAACGACATAATTACATGAACCATCAAATCCATCATACCAAAACATTAAAGCATCATACAAACACATAATACAAGTCATATGATCAAAAATATCTCATCTATATATATATCAACAATATATACATCATCTCAAAACTGGATTGGTATGCCACAATCTGTAACTCGACATACTCAATCCTCTATCAAAAATAATAAACACTATGTATCAATCTGTGTAGTGTAATCTATAGCAGCTAGCCTCGAGAACCGCTCGAGCTCTTACCCTCATTTCCTCCCTCACCCTGAGGTGGACGAGGTGGCCCCATCGCAGTCCGTGTGGTGCTATGAATCCTGGACTCTAATTGTGATGATGTCCTCGATGACCCCATCATGACAATCTCTACAATGGGGGCCAACAGTGGTAACCTCTGCCCCTCTAGCACCATCTGGTAGTATAGAGTCTGATAGAATGTGATCTGGGCAATAGCCCATGCTAGGTCCTGAGTGCTCGCCCCTCTGCTCCATTCTTTGAGACGTGCGATCTCATCTCTGAGCTGTGTGGCCTCCTATCGATGTCGTAGCCTCATCCTGTAAGGCCTGTACCTGAGCCTGGAGATGAACAATCTTTGCTCAAAGAGTAGCCATCTTGCTACTCTCTCCTACCTCGACACCCTTGCCCTTATTGGGCGATGGTGGTCTCTATCTTCGTGGAGAAGGGGGTCTCTCCTCCCTCCTCTCCCGTTGTCGTGGCCTCTACTGATCTTGTGGCCTCCTCTACTCTCTCCCATTGTGACCCTGTGCTACCTTAATGGCTTACTGGCACCGCCTCCCCATCTGATGCACAATCACATGAATCGGACCCTGAGCCCTCATCATCCGAGGAGGGCGGATGCCTGCGTACCAAGCATCATAGCCATCAGCAACCCCAACATCGTCACCATCCACTGGCTGGATGGGGGCATCGTCTACGTCCTGACTCTAGAATTGTTGCATATCTATAGCACCGCTAACTGTAGTGTTATCCTGGATGGTCCGAGAAAACTCATAGTCCCTAAGAGATGGGATCCCCTACTGTAGATCGAACTGTATCAAAACTCGATCGTAGCGATGGAGCTCCACCTCTCCCCTCTCCATCCTCAGCCAGAAGACTCGCCTAACGCAAGACAGCTCCTGTCCATCCTCAACCCACCCTGGATGATCTCTCCAAGGCCTCCAAGTGATCTGGTCAAAGACAAGGTCATCAAGTAGTCTTCGGGACACTGGCAGATCTATCCACCACTGTGACCCTCTCTGAAGCCACCAGTAGAAAACTCGGGACCTCTCCTTGTCAATCCCCAGTGGGAGCCCTACCAGCCTTCACACCATGATGTGCTCCTAGCACCAAACCTGTAGCAGTGATGTCATGACTAGACATCCCTTGTATACGACCCCATGCAGGATCCTATACAATCGGCATAGGACAAAGCTCCCCCAAGCAAACTTGTACCCATGGTCTCTCATGTCACAGACCACATATGTCAGTAGCCATGGTAGTCTGCATCCACTCTAATGGCATAATAGCAGACCACCTACCACCCTAACCAAAACCTGTGTCAGTCTACATGCCCCAGGCATCTGGTGTAGCAACTCGATTTTCACTCTGCCCTTCTCCAAGGCGAAGCTTGGATCTCCACATAGTCGCATCATCGCGTGGCCTTGATTGGCCATGGGAGTTATTAGCCATCCTTTTATGGGGATCCTAAAAATCCTCCATACATCCTCCAATGTGGGAGTCATCTCCCCTGTCGGTAACCGAAAATAGGAAAAACCCAGATACCACCTCTCTGCTAGGGCTGTCAATAGCCCCATATCTGTAGAAACCTATGGAATATCTACCACATGCTACAAGATGAATTGAGCCAATTGATCTCGCTCTGCCTGAGATAGAGTGGCCAAGTCATCCCTCAGCCCACCGTATTTTCATTTTCAGCTCTTTAATAATCCTCTCTGCAACATAAACAACAAAACAATAAAAATCATTAATAAAACAGTGATTAAAAATGCAAGTAAAATAAGTTCACTTTCATACAAATGATGATATCGTCCACTATTGGATGATATCATCCAAAATTTGAGCAAATTCGTCTCCGATTTCGCAAGAGGGAATCGTCCCTTATTGGATGAAATCGTCCCCATATCATCGATTTCACCCTTGGACGAAATCGGCAATATCAATACGATGCTCAACAATCATTCAAAATTAATCTAAAAAGCATGAAATTCAAAATTAAAGCATTCTAAATTAAGTTTGGACCCTTACCCATAGCCCATGCCAGACCTCTGTCGATCTGTGCGTTGTCTCGACCATCTTGTCTGCAGAGCTCTAGAAACCAGGAAAATGAATAGTAATAATGAATTAGGGTTTTACCCTATTTTTCTTAATTTTATTCAAAAACACTTAACAACATTTTAAAATTTTGCTTTTCTGCGTTTTTACCTCAAACGTTCGATTTGGGTAAAAACACGGAGGGGACACCATAGTAAAATGTCGTACGATTCGACCTATAATCATCGCCTAAAAATGGGAATAATTTTTGCTTTCTCTAAAGAGGGGGCAAAATGTAGCACCCTAAAATTGGCACAGTAAACCTTAGCAATAATTAAAATTACCTTAGTAATAATTCAAAATTAAAATTTTAACTTTGAACTGCCTGTTAAACCGCTTTCCTCATTTTTTACACCATTTTAGGATTTGTTGTGACCATTGGACGATATCGTTGTCAATCAGACGATATCGCCTCAGATCAGATGATTTTGTCTGGACTAGAATGTCTAGATGATTTTGTCCCAAAACTAATTTTTCATAATTAGCTTTTGTTTCAATGGCGTCTCTAACCTGGGCAAAAGCGTGTCTATGCGGTTATAGACTTCCCCGTTGGAGATCTCCCAAATTGGGATGATCTCCAACCTCCCAACCTCCTTCCTATGCCTATTTAATCTTAGGCCCTCCCCTTGACATTCCCCTAGCTGAATTTTCCTGTAACACGAGTTCTATTTGCATTAGACCATCTTAAATCACCATTTGCCTTCATATTTTTCCAAGTTTGTTTGTAGGAACTTCATTGTTTTTCAGCCGGAGCAAGCTCAGATCGTCGCAGATGATCCTGTACAATCTCGGACGATCACGCACCAATTCGAGACAATTTCGACTGCAGTCAACATTGGGGGCAATCAGTGCCCTGAGTTTGCATTCTTTCTCCACTATCTACTATTTTGCTTTGCATTAGTTAGACTTATTATTATTTTGCATCCTGGAGTTCACCCATATAGTTTTAATACATAATAAAATCATAATTTGTCATTAAATCATTGTAATGCACTCATATTTTTGTTTATAATTATCAGTTTAATATTATTATTGTCATTCTACATCATTGCCCTCTGTTGGAATAGTTGCATTTTCTGTATTTTGTATCTATTTCTCTGATTATAGGTCTCTAACGAATTCGTCTGACAAATTCATCAGATCTCAGATGATCTTATCTGATCGTAGAAGATCCTGCCATATCAGAGGTGATCTTGACTGCTTCAAAAATCAGAACCTCCATCAGACATCCAAATCAGATATGGATTTTTAATCTAGCTTATTCTCTATGTTTTCCGTTCAAATATGCTTTCTGTATTCATTTAAATCTGCATTTCATATAGAATACTTTAGATTCATTTAGCCAAACCTTGGAGTTGAATAATCAAACATAAAAATGAACACATCAAACACCCTCTCAACCTAGGCGTGGAAACTGCCATTCAAAATTTTCCTGGTGAACCCACCATCCATAAAAAAATCACCTTAATACCCCTCCCCCGAGATGCGGGACCTTCAAAGGGCCTCTCAGTCCGAGGTATTGTCCCATCCTTCTCCCATCCCCCTTCTGGGTGCGGATCCTTTAGCCTGAAGGTAAGGGTGCGGAAAATTTGGAATGATACAAATGGAATCCTATATTACAGTTGAAAATTTGAAATAAATGAATGAAAAATATACTTTAAATGGAAATATTCTAGTCTAAATCATGCTTAAATTAAGTTGCACACAAATATCAGTTCATTGTTGCAGAAGGTTATCAGGTTTCTACTGTAGTAATGGACAAGAAAAAAAGTTTTTGAAATTTAATAATTTACGAAAACATGGAAAGTGGGGGAATTTCAAATATATGTTATTTTTTAATTGACCATACACATTATACACAAATAACACTTGAAAGCATAAACACATTGCATCAACTTAAAAATAGAGGTTAGTCTAATTAACAACAATGAACAAGAATTAACAAGTATTCTGGTACAAGTGTTGTAGCAAGAATATCAAAAAACCTGTTATAACAGTCCTTCCTCTAGGTTTGAAAGTGGCCCTTTGATTTTTTATCTAGATAAAGGTAATAAAATGTCCTTTAACTACTTAAAAAACTCACTCAACTCACAGAAAATAAACATGAGAAAATGTTGCACTTTATTGATTATTAATTCATATTACACTGCTACATGAAAACACTTTTTAGTGACTAGATTTACTGCCAAATCCTATTACAATTCTTAATACAAATCCCTAATAGATAAAAAAATGAGGGAGTTGCATATTTATACTAAAAACATGTCTTATTTGCATTTGTAACTATTTTATATTTGCTAGTGATTGCTTTCTCGACTGCAACTATTTTCTGGTCCCTTTATACCTCCAAGCCAGTGGAAATGAGTCAGGAATAGATGGGAATGGCTAGGAATGATTGGGAATAGATTTATAGACATATCCTTATCCCTTTATATCCTCCTCCATGTTATTTTAATGTGATTATACCTATTAATCTTAAATAGACTTATTTTCCCCTATCATTCCAGAGATCTCTGGAATATCCATTAAAAATATAATCCATTCACAACTATGACCAAAATACCTAAAAAAATCATTCTAAATGGATAAAAAACCTTCCCTAATTCTTATAAACCTTTTGAAATCATTTCTTTTTATTTGTGTTTATAAATTCCAAGCCATCCTTTATAATGATAGGTGGCTAGAATTTGTATGGATTGTTCCTATGTTGTTCCAGTTTTCTAGAAGAATTGGCAAATTGGTACGAAATATCCTTTTCAAATGTTTGTAAGGTGGTAAAAAAAATCATAAGACATGATATATTTATAAACAATAGCACTTCACATAAGCTACAATTTTTATGAAGCATATTCACTACTTATTTATGTAATATAGTCATAATAATGCAGAAAAAGAGTCAAAAAATGGGTACAGTGCTCTAAACACTTAAACGTGTAAACACTAGTAAATAATGCACTTTAAATCAAATAATTAACATAAAATAACATCATATTAGGTTATAAGAAACTATTTTGTATGTCTAAAATATATAAAAAATGAAGCAATTTCTTTCCTCATCAAGTGGGATTAGAATACCTCATATAGGTATGAATGCATTTCTAAAATATTCAATGCATAAACAAAGGTAGCCCTTACTACTTTCATAAAATATTTTACACAAATATTGTTTTAACCCAAGCACTTGCTTTTCTATAAATTAAATTCAATATAACAAACACAATCAAAGAATCCCATACTTCTTCCCAATATATTCTCCATAAATATCAAATCATATATGTTCACATAGCTACTTCATTGTAGAAAATAACACAAAGAAGTCCATACTTCTTTTCCAAATATTTTCCACAAATAGAAAATTCCTATTTTTTTCATATAGAGAATTCATTGTAGCAAATCATTCAAAGTAGCCCATACTTATTTTCCAAAATGTATTCCAAAAATATAAATTCCCTTTTTAAACACAAATAATTCTTGTAGCAAATCATACAAAGAAGCCTATACTTCTTTTCCAATTATTTTTCATAAATATCACAAATCCTAAATAGTAACAAAACAAAAAATAAGCACATACTTCTTTCCACGGATATTTCCTACATATATCTAGTTACCAAAGATTAGAAAGAGTTCAACATTAGTCTAGTTACAAAACCAATCTATTTTTTCATCACTTAATAATCTAGCTATTAAAAGTTAGATTAATTGCCAATGTAATATTTCATTTTATTAGTTTTAAATTTAAAGGTTGTAATGCATTAAAAGTTAGATTTATTTCCAAACTAATCTATCATTAGATTAGTTATTAATATAAATATTGGAGTGCATTAGAAGTTTAATTCATTTTGTTGGCAATTTTGGGTACATTGGGTACATTGCCCTTGCTCAAGTGTTGATGTTGTCATTGATGTCAAGAAGCGTAGGGTTTTTGTGAAAACCAAGGCAGACAAAATAATAGGTTTTGTTTAAAACCATGGACAGCAGATTTGAAATGGGTTTTCCTTAAAACCCAAGTTAGCTCTTCGTTTCGTTGAAAAAGGTGCTCCGGTGATGAAGATATTTAATTTTAAATATTTAGTTTAAATTTTATTTATTTAAAATTTAAATTAAAATTTTAATTAATTTAATTTTGCCGACGTGTTTAGTAATGCATCGTAGTGCTTATAAAAGGAAGCAATGGAACTCATTAATGGGTATGAGAAGAATTTGAGATTGATCTGCGAGCATTTCTCGATTTCGTTTTAAAAGCTCCGATGCCAGTGAGAGGAGTTTATGCGTTTAGTGAAACGATCGAACGAGGCGACACAGGTGATATTTCAAAGAAGGGAACAGTTCGTGTTGTGCGCAGTGGACGCCTGTGGTCACAGGTGTGGTTGTGATGTAAAAAGTTAGTTATTCGGCGAAGGGTTTTGATAAATAAAGCGCCTTTAATAAAGGGGATAGAGGATGCGTGAGTTGAGTTTCGGCAATGTAATGAAACAATTTTTGAGCGCACAATATTAAAGACGAAACAACCAAAGGTGCTGAGATCGAAATATTGAAACATGCTGGATAATGGATATAAGACGCATCGATGATTTGATGAAATGTACTATGCGCTTAGTCAATAAGAAAAATGGTTATGGAATGCACTTGATCTACGAACGAATGAATGAGCGGTTGATTCGATGAAAACAAAGGCAAAAGAGTAGTTCGTCGAACAAAGGTCGTCGACGATAGGAGGAAAGAAATTCTGCAGCATGAATGTTTTACACAGAGATCGAGTACGATCAACATTATCGATGGTGTTTGATCCGACGCAACGGTAGCAGAGCATAACAGAGGCCGCATCAGGAGTGGCAGAATCCGATTAGGTCGGATCCGACAGGGAGAAAGAAGGATGCAGCATAGCATGAAGCACGGCATCAAATCTCGGTGGTGATAGAAAGAGGCTTCTATTGGAGGGCGTTGTCGAGTTGTTTTTAGTTGGTGAGAATTTTGAAAGACACGGAAGAGTCTGTCCATCCCTTCAATCCCACCCGTCGAGGCAGAGCAGCTGGCGGATAAACTATGAATAAAGACTAGTGCATAAGAGGTTCTGAGATCGAACCTAATGGCGAGCACCTATGAAAAACACTACCATAAATAGAGGTACTCGATTCGATTCACCTGGACAGTTGATGATAGAATTTTTGGATTTAATAATGATTATGTCACAACGTTACTTACTATGAGGTATGCTCAAATATATTAATGTTTGTATAAATTGAGACTCAGGGTGTTATAAAGACGTGGTGTCTTTGTTTTTGTAAAATCCTTTATTTAGTACATTCTAGAAAAAGGGGGACTCGGAAGTTATAAGAAGTATAAAACAAAAGGTGTCTAGTGATTATTTTGTTTTGTTATTTGAAGCATTCACATAGGAGTTATAAGGTTATGTAATGATTTATGTTATTTTATGGTACAAGTGGTTTTAGGAGAGATAAGGGAGTTGTGAAATTAAAGGATTTGGTGGTGATTATTAAAAGGTGGAATAATGTTGATTATCTTCTAACCCTTGTGAAGATTGGCAAAAGAATGTTGTGATGGTGGCAGATTTCCAAAGGGGTTCCTTCACTTCAATAAGGTATGGGCACATTCTTCTTATGAGTATGAGTGGTGTATGTTATTCCTGAAATAAGATTGGAGTGAAAAGGTTTTCAACAAGGTTTCCTTTGGTTGAGTGTAAATCCTATTTTCTGGTTTGTTGAAAACTACTTATGCATTGTTATCATTGATGAGAGTTTTGATGAATGCATAATTCTGGTTTGAGGTAGTGGAAGCATTGTGCACTAGGGTTTATGGTTGTGAGTCTTACTACTTGCTATGAGTTGGTGAAACCCTTAGTTGGCTGTTTTGATATTGTTGGATGAGTTGCTTCCATAGTGGCTGTGTTGATCAAGTTAATGCTTTACTTGATACATGATATTGGGCTTACTCCATTAAGTTGATTTGAACAAGTTATTCTATGCCTTTGGTGATATTGTGTTGGTGGCTGTTTTGTTCAAATATCTTTGGAGGGAAAAGGATTTTTACTTGTTTCCTTTTCTTGTGATGATTGGTTGAATGCTTCAAGGTTAATGTTGAGTTGAATGTTGTTGGTTAAACCTTGTCTATGAGCATTGTTGTTGAAGCCAAATTGGTTGAGAAAAGAGATTGGTTTTGGAAAGAACATGAGTATCATTGTTATATGAGATATTGCATGGTTGGCAATTGTTGGGTTGTGTTTCATGTTCTTGAGAAAAGCATACTACATCTATCTTATTCTGTTGAGATTTGAGATTGAGTTGAGATTGAGATTGGGAGTTAAGTATAGAACATATTGAGTCTCTAACAATTCTCTTTATGCTTCTATGAGGTGGATGAATCACGTTGGGTCTCTAACCATTCTCTTTGTGAGTTCATGCCAAGCAAGTGTTGTTGATAAACTTGTGAGCAGGTGTTGGACAGGTTCCATTGGGGACTTGTGAGCAGGTATTGGACAGGTTCCATTGGGGACTTGTGAGCAGGTTTTGGACAGGTTCTGTTGAGGACTTGTGAGCAGATTTGAACAGGTCCTAGCAGAGGACTTGTGAAGCTGAGTTTGATAGTTCTTTTAGAGAACCTGAAGAGCAGAGGTTTTCTAGAGGATCACCAGCCAGAGCAGAGCTAGGGGATTGGTGTCTCCTGTGGGTCGGTGCCCACGAACTTGAGCTAGGGGATTGGTGTCTCCTGTGGGTCGATGCCCACAAATTTTAGATTAGGGGATTGGTGTCTCCTGTGGGTCGGTGCCCACAAATTTGAGATTAGGGGATTGGTGTCTCCTTTGGGTTGGTGCCCATAAACATTGTAATTGGGAAGGTTTCCCAAAGAACTTTGAGATAACTTTTAGAGAAAAGTTTTGTGGACGTAGCCCAGGCTTTCTAGGTGAACCACGTTAAAATTGGTGTCACTTTGTGGATGATCTTGTGCTTTGTTTTGATATTGCTTTGGATATATTGCTTTACTATTTTGAAGTATAAAAGAAAAGTAAAAAGAGGTCTTATACTGTTCACCCCCCCCTCTCAGTATAAGCTTGTGTTCAACAATTGGTATCAGAGCGAGGTTCCTTCGAAAAGTTTAACAGCTTGAAGGAAGATCTTACAAGAACACAAATGGCAAGGAAAGGCAAAAGCAAAACCATAAGACACAAGAAGAAGAAATCTCACAGGGGCACAAAAGAAAATGAAGATGATCTCAATGTTGCTGCTTTGGGAATGAAAATAGATTCAAGAGATGAATCAAACAATGGAGAACAAGCCAGATTAATAAAGTTTTGCACCAGATGTGGGAAGACCGGTCACTTTGCAGCTGATTGCTCACAAGGTAGAGAATGTTTTGTTTGTGGTCAACTCGGTCATAATGAATGTCAGTGCCATGGGTTTAGTAGCAGTGAAGATGAAGATGATCCGTTCAAAATTGGTAAAGAAACAGATTCAGAACAAGAGTGTGATGAAGAAGGAAGTGATGCAGAAACAAATTGGGAACATAAACTGATTTCAGACCTGAGTAAAAAGGTTGAGGATGCAGAAGATATAATCACCAGCTTGAAAGTCCAAGCAGAAGATTACAAGAAAATTTATGAAGATCTCGAAATACAATCTTCTAGGAAAACAGAGTATTGCAGCAAGCTAGAAAAAGAAATTGACAGTTTAAGAATGCAGACAGAAGAAATGAGTAATAAAGTTGGTATATACAACAAACATGAAGAGGAATCTAACAAAGTTGTTAACAATCTGGAGCTGAAAATAGAAGAGTTCAAAAAGAGTGAAGAAACTCTCAGGTATCAGATCAATGAGAAAGAGACTGTTTGTTGCAAACAAAAAGAAGAGATTGTTTCATTGAAGAAACAACTAGAAGAGGCCAGTACAACTCTTAAAATCAAAGATGAGCACAACAATCAAGAAAAGAAGAGCGTCTACCTTGACAAAGCAAGTAAGTGTTTTAGTAGTGATAGTGAAAGTTCTTCAGGTGATTATAAAAATGAGATTTTGTTCATATCAAAAAGGGAGGAAGAACCGAAATGTCTTAGATATGGAAAGTGTTGGCACCTTGAGGATAATTGCAAAAATAATGATTTGGTTGCTAGTTTGTATGAGGATGCTTCAAAAAGTGATAAGGAAGATGCATGTATGGTTTTTGAAAAAGGTAGCACCTCTAGTGATAAGAAATCTGAAAAAGGCCTTGATAATTCAAAGTGCAATCAAATAGAGGATCTTGAATGTGAACTTACTAATGCTCTTAGTGTCTTGAAAAAGGAAAGAAAGAAGAATGCTGAACTCAAGAATGAGTTAGAATCTAAGGCACTTGAGTATAGTGAATTAGATCAGAAAATGGCTTCATTGAAAGAGGAAAATAAAGAGTACAAGGATAAGTTGTACAAGTTTCAAGATAGCTCCAAAAGGGTTAAGTCTCTCATCCAAAGTCAAAGAAATCCAACAGATAAAACAGGTCTTGGTTTTGTTAAGCCTCACAAGGAACAAGTTGGAGAGTCTAGTAAGAGACTCCAAAAGGAAGAGAGTTCTGATGAGAAAAGTATTTCAGATCATGAGTCCTTAAATGATAGATGCACAGAAACAGAAAACATAGTTCAGAATGAGAAGAAGAAGTCTTCAAAACCTATAAGGTCAAATAATGGAAAGTTTCAAGGCAGATGTTTTATGTGTCACAAATTTGGTCACATGGCTGTACACTGCATGGCTCAAGTAAAAAAGGCAAATGACATTTTCAGAAGTGGTAATTTTTTTCATGGGTATTGCTACTCTTGCAATCAGTTTGGGCATAAGGCAGTTTATTGCAAGGCAAATAACAGGAACTGGGTTAGTCAGAACAGCTTGGTCAAAAAAGTTTGGTCAAAATAGATTTGGTCAAAACAGGTTTGGTCAGAACTTGTGGATTCAAAGAACAGGTATGCCTAAAAGAAATAATATTGTTACTTGTTATAAGTGCAACAATGAAGGTCACACAGTCAGACAGTGTAGAGTTGAAATTCCAGGATACAAGAACAGGAACAGTGGCATGATCAGGTCCAAGGATCAAAACAATGACAGGAACAAGAATACGGACAAAGAGTTCAAGAGAAGGCCCGGCAAGGAAGTTATAGATGCTGATGATGATCAGTGCCTAATGGGAGTTTTACTCCCACCCCAGAATTAATCACCTCATCGGGAGGTGGGGGAGGGACTAAGCTAAGAGGCTCATTCTTAGTTTCGAGCCCCAAAGGTGGCCCTTTGCCATTGATGACAAAGGGGGAGAGATATGAGTAAGGGGGAGAGCTTCAAGTGAAGAGGAAAGCTTCAAGTCAGGGGGAGCAAAACTTCAAAGAGAAGTGATTTCAGTTTTGGCTCTTGAAGATGTGTTTTTAGTAAAGTTTTGCCATCAATGACAAAGGGGGAGATTGTTGGCAATTTTGGGTACATTGGGTACATTGCCCTTGCTCAAGTGTTGATGTTGTCATTGATGTCAAGAAGCGTAGGGTTTTTGTGAAAACCAAGGCAGACAAAATAATAGGTTTTGTTTAAAACCATGGACAACAGATTTGAAATGGGTTTTCCTTAAAACCCAAGTTAGCTCTTCGTTTCGTTGAAAAAGGTGCTCCGGTGATGAAGATATTTAATTTTAAATATTTAGTTTAAATTTTATTTATTTAAAATTTTAATTAAAATTTTAATTAATTTAATTTTTCCGACGTGTTTAGTAATGCATCGTAGTGCTTATAAAAGGAAGCAATGGAACTCATTAATTGTATGAGAAGAATTTGAGATTGATCTGCGAGCATTTCTCGATTTCGTTTTAAAAGCTCCGATGCCAGCGAGAGGAGTTTATGCGTTTAGTGAAAATGATCGAACGAGGCGACACAGGTGATATTTCAAAGAAGGGAACAGTTCGTGTTGTGCGCAGCGGATGCCTGTGGTCACAGGTGTGGTTGTGATGTAAAAAGTTAGTTATTCGGCGAAGGGTTTTGATAAATAAAGCGCCTTTAATAAAGGGGATAGAGGATGCGTGAGTTGAGTTTCGGCAATGTAATGAAACAATTTTTGAGCGCACAATATTAAAGACGAAACAACCAAAGGTGCTGAGATCGAAATATTGAAACATGTTGGATAATGGATATAAGACGCATCGATGATTTGATGAAATGTACTATGCGCTTAGTCAATAAGAAAAATGGTTATGGAATGCACTTGATCTACGAACGAATGAATGAGCGGTTGATTCGGTGAAAACAAAGGCAAAAGAGTAGTTCGTCGAACAAAGGTCATCGACGATAGGAGGAAAGAAATTCTACAGCGTGAATGTTTTACATAGAGATCGAGTACGATCAACATTATCGACGGTGTTTGATCCGACGCAGCGGCAGCAGAGCATAACAGAGGCCGCATCAGGAGTGGCAGAATCCGATTAGGTCGGATCCGACAGGGAGAAAGAAGGATGCAGCGTAGCATGAAGCACGACGTCAAATCTCGGTGGTGACAGAAAGCGGCTTCTATTGGAGGGCGTTGTCGAGTTGTTTTCAGTTGGTGAGAATTTCGAAAGACACGAAAGAGTCTGTCCATCCCTTCAATCCCACCCGTCGAGGCAGAGCAGCTGGCAGATAAACTATGAATAAAGACTAGTGCATAAGAGGTTCTGAGATCGAACCTGACGGCGAGCACCTACGAAAAACACTGCCATAAATAGAGGTACTCGATTCGATTCACCTGGACAGTTGATGATAGAATTTTTGGATTTAATAATGATTATGTCACAGCGTTACTTACTATGAGGTATGCTCAAATATATTAATGTTTGTATAAATTGAGACTCAGGGTGTTATAAAGACGTGGTGTCTTTGTTTTTGTAAAATCCTTTATTTAGTACATTCTAGAAAAAGGGGGACTCGGGAGTTATAAGGAGTATAAAACAAAAGGTGTCTAGTGATTATTTTGTTTTGTTATTTGAAGCATTCACATAGGAGTTATAAGGTTATGTAATGATTTATGTTATTTTATGGTACAAGTGGTTTTAGGAGAGATAAGGGAGTTGTGAAATTAAAGGATTTGGTGGTGATTATTAAAAGGTGGAATAATGTTGATTATCTTCTAACCCTTGTGAAGATTGGCAAAAGAATGTTGTGATGGTGGCAGATTTCCAAAGGGGTTCCTTCACTTCAATAAGGTATGGGCACATTCTTCTTATGAGTATGAGTGGTGTATGTTATTCCTGAAATAAGATTGGAGTGAAAAGGTTTTCAACAAGGTTTCCTTTGGTTGAGTGTAAATCCTATTTTCTGGTTTGTTGAAAACTACTTATGCATTGTTATCATTGATGAGAGTTTTGATGAATGCATAATTCTGGTTTGAGGTAGTGGAAGCATTGTGCACTAGGGTTTATGGTTGTGAGTCTTACTACTTGCTATGAGTTGGTGAAACCCTTAGTTGGTTGTTTTGATATTGTTGGATGAGTTGCTTCCATAGTGGTCGTGTTGATCAAGTTAATGCTTTACTTGATACATGATATTGGGCTTACTCCATTAAGTTGATTTGAACAAGTTATTCTATGCCTTTGGTGATATTGTGTTGGTGGTCTGTTTTGTTCAAATATCTTTGGAGGGAAAAGGATTTTTACTTGTTTCCTTTTCTTGTGATGATTGGTTGAATGCTTCAAGGTTAATGTTGAGTTGAATGTTGTTGGTTAAACCTTGTCTATGAGCATTGTTGTTGAAGCCAAATTGGTTGAGAAAAGAGATTGGTTTTGGAAAGAACATGAGTATCATTGTTATATGAGATATTGCATGGTTGGCAATTGTTGGGTTGTGTTTCATGTTCTTGAGAAAAGCATACTACATCTATCTTATTCTGTTGAGATTTGAGATTGAGTTGAGATTGAGATTGGGAGTTAAGTATAGAACATATTGAGTCTCTAACAATTCTCTTTATGCTTCTATGAGGTGGATGAATCACGTTGGGTCTCTAACCATTCTCTTTGTGAGTTCATGCCAAGCAAGTGTTCTTGATAAACTTGTGAGCAGGTGTTGGACAGGTTCCATTGGGGACTTGTGAGCAGGTATTGGACAAGTTCCATTGGGGACTTGTGAGCAGGTTTTGGACAGGTTTCGTTGAGGACTTGTGAGCAGATTTGAATAGGTCCTAGCAGAGGACTTGTGAAGCTGAGTTTGATAGTTCTTTTAGAGAACCTGAAGAGCAGAGGTTTTCTAGAGGATCACCAGCCAGAGCAGAGCTAGGGGATTGGTGTCTCTTGTGGGTCGGTGCCCACGAACTTGAGCTAGGGGATTGGTGTCTCCTGTGGGTCGATGCCCACAAATTTTAGATTAGGGGATTGGTGTCTCCTGTGGGTCGGTGCCCACAAATTTGAGATTAGGGGATTGGTGTCTCCTTTGGGTTGGTGCCCATAAACATTGTAATTGGGAAGGTTTCCCAAAGAACTTTGAGATAACTTTTGGAGAAAAGTTTTGTGGACGTAGCCCAGGCTTTCCGGGTGAACCACGTTAAAATTGGTGTCACTTTGTGGATGATCTTGTGCTTTGTTTTGATATTGCTTTGGATATATTGCTTTACTGTTTTGAAGTATAAAAGAAAAGTAAAAAGAGGTCTTATATTGTTCATCCCCCCCTCTCAGTATAAGCTTGTGTTCAACACATTTCAAAACTAATCTATTATTAGATTAGTTATCATTCTAAATATTGGGAAGCATTAGAAATTAATTTATTTTCCAAACTAATCTATCATTATACTAGTTAATTAAACTAAATATTGGAAAACATTAGAAGCTGGATTCATTTCCAACTTGATCTATAATTATATTAGTTATCATTCTAAGTATTGGAAATCATTAGAAATAATTTTTTTTTGAATCTAATCTATCATTATATTATTTAATTAATCTAAATATTTGAAAACATAAGAGAAACAATTTGATATACAAGTAGCTAGTTGTATCATAATATTTAGATAGATCTATTTTAAGAACCATTGTATGAAGATTTTTACTTTTAATGTAGTGAAGGACCTCTTGTGCAACTCCTATGGTTTAAAAAATATATTTCCCTACTTTAAACCTAAACTGCTTTTGGGAAATAACTTTAGAGAAAGTCTTCTTCAATCTAACAACTTGAATCATTGCAATTATTTTATAGATACAGTTACATAAAGAAATAGGTCTAAATTCATCAAAGGTTTTAGGCTGCTCCTTTTTTTGGAATCAAAGCTTAAAATATGGATTTAAAAACCCCCAAAACATGACCACTCAACCTAACTTCCTCGATTACTCTTAGAATATCCTCTTAAAAAATATCATATAAAACTAGAAAAAGTTCCACATGCCATCCATTAGGCCCTACACTTTTATCATTTTTGAAAGAAGTCAGAGTAGCTTTCATTTCTTTCTTTGTGACCTTCTTCATAAGTAACTTATTGTTCTCCATTAACACACAACTATGGAAGAAATTATTTAACTTTAAAATTTTACCAATATTGATTTTATTATGTTCTTTATAGATAGATTAAAAATGTTTTACTTCCAAATTTTCTATTTTTGAAAAATTCCTAATGAGGACCTCTTGTTCAGTTTGCATCTCCCTGATAGTGTTAATATTCTTCCTATGATTAGAAAATTTATGAAAAAAACTTAGTATTTTCATTCCTTTTTTTTAATAATACAACTCTAATTTTAATTATTCATTCAACTTCCCTCCTCTTCAAGAATTTATTCTTTTTAATTTCTAGTTTAACCAATATTTTTTTCTCATCCTCTTTAAATAAACCAACCCGATTATTTTTATGAATTTCTAAATTTTCCTTCTCCACCAACTTAAGATCTCTATGCATACTCTCCTTCTTAACTACAATCCAAGATGACACAACTCCTTTTTATTTTTTTAAAGAAACAATGAATTGAGAACTTGTTGATAACCTAGAACTTTGGTCATAACTAGTCCATTATTTTTTAATCATTTTTTTTAAATATTCTTCCTCCAACCAAATTAGATTGAGCTTAAAAGGACAAGAAGGTTTTTCTTCTTGACTTTCTAACTGAAAACATATGGGAGAATGATTTGAGCCACCTCCAATATCAATCCATGACAATTTTTTTCTATTTTATTGTATAATTATTTTGGTATTAAAAATATATCCAACCTCTTTGAGATCCCAACTTACCTAGCTCTATTATTTCTCCATGTAGGTATTAAAATTGTTTTGGTTCTAAATCAATTAAACTAGGTTTTTAATTATTATATCTAAAGTAATATAAAAGTATATCATGTCTTGTAGATTCTTCTCATACCTCACTTCTATTCATAGTAAAATTTAAATCCCCACCAATAATAACTATTTCATCCCTAACACAATTTCAGGAGAAAAAATCATCCTAGAAGACCTACCTATCTTCATAGGAAACATAACAATTAATAACTAATAACCTCAAACCCAAGTATTTAAAAAAAAAACTTTGTCCACAAGCCTAAAACCACAAAGTAGAATTAATTAAGAAAACTAATTTCTTCCAGCCAGTGAAAACACCCCTTAAATTTTTTATAGCATCTACAACAATGAACTGCTAGCCCTAAGCAATTTACTAAATTGAACCCTTCAATGACTTTACTACTTGCCCCCATGGTTTCTGGTAGAAGGATAACATCTGGATTATGAATTTCCACTAGCCTAGCTAATGCAAGTCTTATAGAGGGACTACCAAGACGTCAAATATTAAGGGATAACAATATTAATTAAACATATTAGAGGATTTTTATCCCGCTCTAAAGATCTATTTGGTTGACTCTTTTACCCTATTGAATTTACATAAAATCCTTCTCTTGTGCATGAAAAAATAAATATTTCCTACCTACTAAAGAAGTGGAAGAGTCCTTTATAAGGTCTAGACTTAACCCTAACCTTCTAACAATTGCACATGTTATTATCTCATATTCCCTTTTCCTATAACATAGCAAATATTTTGCAAGAGGATTCTATATCCAAACCATTCCCTAAAATAGATACCTCCCTAGAATATTCACTTGATAGGTCAAAAAAACTTCTCCCAATAGTAAAAATATTTGGATCACAATCCTTATTCAATGTGTTTGAGTTTTTTGATCCATTGTTCAAAATCCTATAAAGTTCCTTGTCCCTAGGACTTCTCTTCAAAGAAGATTTATTTAGGTAGAAAATAAATATGTACACTTCTTCATGAATCTTAATTAATTAATAATAAATATTAAAAATTAATAAATAATCCATATTATTATTCACATGTATTGGATATTAATTATAATCAATATTTTATATGACTAACCAACAAAATTATAAGTATCAAGTTCCAATCATTTTATAGTTTTCTTAATGACTATATCTCCTTCTCTAACAACTTGTGTATAGTGATATGGATACAAATCTAGGTCCAAAAATTATTTCTCCTCCAAAGTTTTGTCATATATTTATCAATATTATTTTTGCTTATTTGTTCCAATCATGGAGTACTATTGAGCTTTGAAAAATGGGTATCTCTTGATTGTTGTTTAATGACTTGAAATCCCCACTAGTCATATTTTTCTCCTTCATACTTTCTATATGAAATATTGAGAACATTCCTTAGCAATATGTTCATAAACATGAAAAGGAATACATATAAAAGGGATATTCAAATAGTCCAAGATTTGATTATGAACTATATTCCCTATAACTATCTCCATATAATCCAGTAAGTCATAACTAATATTTGTCTCAACCAAAACCTGAGCTACAAACCAAAAAATATAGTATTTGAAAGAAACATCTATATACAAGTTTTTACCTAATAAATATCCAATCACTTTTAGATCTCTTTCTAACAATAACTCCATTGGTATACCTAGAAGTTTTACCCATATTGAGATTCTCCTAGAAAATTTAGTCCTAGGATCAAAGCAAGTCTTCCAAGTCTTCCAAGCCAAAAAAGAAAACCCCCAATACCAACAACAGTAGATCAAAAAAAGAAACCTATCCATACTCTATCAAGTAAGTAAAAATTAGTCCATATCCTAAAATTGGGACCCATACCTTCTACAACCACTTATTTACTATGTTATGATCTATTTTATGTCCATGAAACTATAATGACCCTCCTCTCATGATTAATTAAAGAAATTAAATTATGTATATACTTACCTTTTCTTGAGAAACACAATACTGTTGACAGTCTTTGTGAGTGTAGGACAGTTGCAAGATGACAATTAAAGGAAGCAAATCAGTAAGAAATAAATGGTAAGGGAAGTGATGATTCGGTTAGTGAGCACATGGAAGCTCGTGCTTGCATATCATTTAGGTGTAATATAAATTTCATCTCTGCATGAGTTCAATTGTTTGAAATATTGCTTGTTTTTAAGAAATGAGAAGTATTTTACTATGGCAATGATGATGGGAACCACTAGCTTGGAAATATATGTTAGTGTTTGTTTATTTGGGTATATGTGTATGCATCTCATACTTTGAATGTTACTTTATTTTATTTTTTAGAAATTAAGCTTGTGCATTTAGAGGTGGTAATGAAGATGTCTTAACCATGGGAGCCACCCTTTAATTGATGAGTTAATATTTGAAAATATTTTAATTTGTTCTCTCATGATTTTATGGAAAGATAATATTATAAAAAAAGAATAAAGTAAAATAGTTATTTTTGTTTCTTTGAAAAAGAGTGAAAACTTGTGCAAAATCAAGTTATAGTTTGTTGTGTATTTGCTCCACGTTCATATTAAATAATAATAGTGGTATTTGATGTTAAATTAAAATAAAAATAGAACCACCATGTTTGGCTATGATGGCAAAGGACATGTGTTATTTGGTGGCCAAAACTCCTTCCGCGTTAGACTTTATGTATACTTCTAACCTTGCTTTATTTTTAAAAATATGAAAATAGTTGATGTTGTTATTGTTTCTCTATGCTTGGAAAAGTTGACATAACTAAGTTTAAGAACTTTCACGCTGGCAGAATGCACTAGGAATATTAGTTATGGCTAAAAGCAAGCGTCAATAATTGTTTGTGAGAATTATTAGAATACCATGATGAAATGTTATGCACATGAGGTTGTGGAGGATAAACTCCACAATCTGACACTGTGCATGAAAAAAAAGGATAAAAATTTACCAAGTTCCTTAGAAATAGTTTTTGTTAAGTAAGAGGGAAGAATAAAAGAAAGGGGGAGAAGGAAGGATGTGGGGGAGAAAATAGAAGAGAAAACATTGATTTGGAAGAAGAGAAAATGGAACCGATTTGGAAGCCAAAGAAAATTTTGGTATTTACATTTGATTTTATTTTTATGAATGTTGTTGTGCATTTTGTGTTTAAATTAACATGAAGGTAGTGTTTTTTTACGCTAAATATTGTTGTGTAAATCATGTTGATTTTTTGGAAAGCAGTGTAAAGTTAGATTGATTACTGTTGTGAAAAACTATGTTTAGCTGAATTTGGAAGCAATGTGGTACTAGGATAATTACTGTTGTCTAAACCATGTTGAATTAATTTTGAAAGCTGTGTTAAATTATCGTGGAATGTTGTTGTGTTGATTGTGTATAAATATTTTTATAAAGCAATGCAATTCTGGGAAAACGTGTTTCTTGTTAAGGTGTGTATTTAATTTTTGAAGCAAAGGAAATATATTATAATGATGCCATATTGCTGATTTTTAAAATGTAAGAATTAAACCATTGTGAAACTATATTTTTCTTAGAATGTGGAAAAACTTTGCTGGAGAAAGATAGGTTTTAAGGAATTTACTACCTCAAAAAATACGTAAATGATAAAGGAGGAAACATGTTGAAAGGAAAACCTAGATTAAATCATGAGCTAGGAGATATGTGTCTTTATAATATTTTTGTATGATTTTAGATTGCATATGTGCATAGTAGGATGCATGATCATCCATATTGAGATGTCTCTGATCCCTAACGACACTACATAGAATATTTTGTACAAAAATATTTTTTTGTGGTAGTCAATGTTGCAATGTAGACTTAAACAAAGGATGTGGAGTGTAAATTAACTAGCAACACCAAGAATTTACGGTTGAAAAATGATGACTTTGTTTTGTTGTGGAAGTAGTCACAAAAAGAAAACATCCAATGAAATGGATGCACCAAATTGTAGAAGATGTCAGTCGAAACTCTTAGTTTAAATTGGAACTTATGTATGTAATAATTTATGGGTGATGTCATCTTGTATTTTTATTTTGAATGGAACTTCTAAGCTATAATCAGCGACGCTAAATAAAAAACTTGTAATTCAAGTATTTTGTAAATTATTTAAAGAATTCCTATTCTTGATTCTTCTATGCAAGGTTATATTTATATAAATTAATCTTTTTCTATATCTTTATAATATTTTTATGAATTCAAAAAGTCATTTAATTATGTTTGAGTATGACTCTTGCCACTTATAAGCTATGAAATGCTAGCTATTTTAATCATCTATTAGTAGGATATATAAGTGTTGTCATGAGGGCAATCAATTGAAATAATTATTTTAAAGTAGGGAAGATTGCATCAAAACTTTAGATTGTAAATTGATTATAAAGGTGAAACCTGTGAAATAGTTGTTTTGACTCTTGGTTTAAAAGAAATATTATATTTAATAGAAACATATAATGTTGAGAGCATTGGATCCAAACCAAAAGAAGAGCAAATGGTTTTTAGATTTTGTTTTTGTGAAACATTAAACCAACATTTTTCATGGGAGTGAAACTACTTTAGATTGGTAATAACATAAGAAAAGTAGATAATAGTTTCATATGACAAACTACCACTATGACCAATTAATTTTTATCTGTCATGACCCTCCCATATGGACTATTAAAACATAGAAGAAAAATGTATTGACTAATATTAAATTTTATGTAATCAATAAGCTTCATGATATTATATAAGTAATTAAGGATGTTTTACTGCTAATTAATTACCAATGTGTAGAATTAGGTGCACTCATAAGTGGAAGAAATTTAGTCATCCATTGCAGGTAAGAGTACTTGAGGAAGGGGAAATGATGATAAGGCAACTTGAAGGTAATACAGATAGATATATTCATATAGGTATGTATTTAGTTAAGGGATAATCATCAATGTCTAATAACCTTGAGTCCTAGATTAATGGCCAAGTAGCCTTACTAAAATCTAGAGGATGAGACAGGCGATTAGATTTATGAAAAGAGTCACTCTTTGTTTGATGCACTTGCATGTTTTTTTTTTACTTATGCATTATTAACCTTGATAACTGGTGATGATAGGGTAGATAATTTGCCTTCACAAACTTCATATTGATATTTTTAAATAAATAGTTTATTTATTTAAGGAAACAAGAAATATTTTTAAAATAAATAATTGATTATTTTTAGAAAGGCAAAAGATAATGCATATATTTAAAAAAAAGGTGTTTGCATCTATGTGCCTGGAAATTCATCACCCCCAATCGGTTGACCCCCTTGAGAAACGTTATGGTGACAATATGGCATTCAACAGAGTAGTCCAAACTTCTCTTTGGAGAACCGATCAGGAAAAAGACACATGAATCTCCTATGACATAAGAGGAAGGCTCTTTATGATGATCATTTTGGGAAGAGAAGGGAGAGGGGTGCTTACCCTACCTTCTGTCAGAGGTTGATTGGGGAGTAATGGTGTGTAGATGGGGAACATGGATCAAGGAGGTAGGGAAGACATTACAGAAAAATGCCTAGAGAAAATCTAGAGGGGAGAGCATCTACAGAGCAAGGGAAGATGAGGATCCATAGATAAAGGAAACCCAAACATTCATAGAGCAAGGGAAGATGAGCATCCACCGAGCGGGAGTAGTGAGCGATTTACAAGAAGTACAAATAACTTAATTTCATGGGAAAATCAAGTTGGTCTTCACATATATTTGGGTGTTATGTTTCAATAGCATAGTTATATTTTTAAGAGATCAAAGACTCTATGTTTAAGAGTTGTAGCTCTATGTATTTAATATCTCGAAGGCTCTATGTTTAATATTCATAGCTTTATGTTTTTAAGAGCTTGAAGGCTATGTGTTTAAGATTTGTATCTTTACATGTTTAAGAGTCATAGCTCTATGTGTTTAAGAGCTCGAAGGCTCTATGTTTAAGAGTCGTAGCTCTATATTTTTAAGTGAAGGCTCTATGTTTAAGATCCATAGCTCTATGTTTTTAAGACCATAAATGCTCTATGTTTAATATTTGTAGCTCTATGTGTTTAAGAGCTTGAAGGCTCTATGTTTAGGAGTCGTAGCTCTATGTGTTTAAGAGTCGTATATCTATATTTTTAAGAGCTCGAAGGCTTTGTATTTAAGAGTCGTAGCTCTATGTGTTTTAGAGCTCGAAGACTTTGTATTAAGAGTCATAGCTCTATGTTTTCAAGAGCTCAAAGACTCTATGTTTAAGATTTGTAGCTCTATATTTTTAAGATATTGAAGGCTTCGTGTTTAAGATTCATAGTTGTATGTGTTTAAGATCTTGAAGGCTCTGTGTTTAAGAATTGTACCTCTATGTTTTTATGAGCTTGAAGGCTTTATGTTTAATAGTCATAGCTCTATGTGTTTAAGATCCATAGATCTATGTGTTTAAGAGCTCAAAGGCTCTATGTTTAAGACTAGTATCTCTATTTTTTTAAGAGCTTTAAGGCTCTATGTTTAAGATTCATAGCTCTATGTGTTTAAGAGCTTCAAGGCTCTGTGTTTAATATTTGTAGCTCTATATTTTAAAATCTTGAAGTCTATATGTTTAATAGTTGTAGCTCTATTTGTTTATGATACGTAGCTCTATGTTTTTAAGAGTTGTAGCTGTATGTGTTTAAGAGCTTGAACACTCTGTTCTTATAAGCACCGAGGCTCCACATGTTTGAGGTATGACTCTACGTTATAATAGAAGCATAGCTTTATGTTGTATTAGAGCATTGTACCTCTATGCTTTAGAGTGCCATAGATTTATGTGGTAAGAGCATAATAGTTTATAACTACATGTTGAAGGACACGTAGCATCATCGTGTTGTTGTGCTCTACTACTGTAGTGTGGACATAGGGGTGTCATGGTTACCATAGTTATTAGTAGTCAACTAAGTGTAGTGATGAAAGTTATGGTAGGTAGTGCTAAAGCTCCTCGGATCCTTCTACCCATCACCATGAGTGAACCCTCCTTTGCAAAGTAGTAGCCAACTTGGGAGTCTCCTTTAATTACCACCCATTGTCTTCTTTGTAGAATTTAGGAGATAATAAATGAATTGGATGGTTATTTTGTAATTTAAGGGTATGGGACATTTTTTTATGAAATAAAATAATTAGATGATTATTTTGTAATTTAAGGGTATGGGACCTTTTGTTATAAAATAAATGAATTGGATGATTATTTTATAATTTAAGGGTATGGGACATTTTGTTATGAAATAAAAGAATTAGATGATTATTTTGTAATTTAAGGGTATGGGACCTTTTGTTATAAAATAAATGAATTGGATGATTATTTTGTAATTTAAGGGTATGGGACCTTTTGTTATGAAATAAAAGAATTACATGATTAATTTGTAATTTAAGGATATGGGACCTTTTGTCATGAAATAAATAATTTAGATGATTATTTTGTAATCTAAGGGTATGGGATGTAAAATAGTAACTCATTCTAAGGTTGGGAAAATATTTAAGGATCCTTATCCTTAGTTGAAAAAAATATAGTGATAACTTTATTTTCTCTTTTGTTTTATATGTTTTCTTATTTTGTGTGAACTTGGGGTATTGCATTATCCTTTAAATTTTAATGTTTCTTTTTAGAAAAGAGAGTTTTCTACTCAAGGGAGTTTTGTAGAATTATTTGTTAATAAATGTTAGTAGCATAACCTTAACAAATATTCTTAGGAAGTTTGACCTAATAATATGACATATGATCATCCATGGCGTTGAGGTGTGGGTATGCACACAATGAGCTTCAGAACAATTGCTAACTAAAATAATTAGTCAATAAAAGATTTTTTCAGGTCTGTATGGAAGGGTGGTATGGGATACCTTTTCTAGGTTGTATTTGAAATACACAGTGATAATTCCTTACTAATCAAACTTAGATAAGATTAGCCATAGGGTCTAGTATGGGATAAACCATAATGTGTTGTAATGAGTATATGCAATGAAGTCCAAGGTTAGGGAATTGACATGGCACTAACTAGATTCAGTAAATGGGAATCACTAGTTAGTCATGAAGGTATAAATATTTAAACCTCTTTAATACTATCTAAGAACAAGTTTACTAGGTAGTCGAAGGTTTGGTATGAAGGAATAAGGTAAAAATACATCCATGCTCTAGGTGTTAAGGGCACTATAGGATAACCATTACCATGGTTCAGACCTCATGCTAGAATATGCAGATGGTAAATGAGGATATTTGTTTCCACTAAATGGCATCTCTATGGGATTTGGTTGATCTCATCCACTTGGGTGACTAGTTGTGGTAATCTTGAATTCAAAAGTGGTATGTTGTGCTTGTGTTATATATTGTTTGAATATGAGTGTGAAAACTATTGGATGATCCAAATTGATAGTAGTCTAAAAGTAAACCTTGTAAACTAGGGAAACATTTTAGACTAAGGGATAAAATTTTTAGAAAAAAGTATCCTAGGTTTTGTTGATCTTTTTATCGGGAAACCAAGTGAGTAGTTAGACCTAGATTGTTGCATATGGTATTAAATCAAACATAATTCTAAGTTGTAGACTCTAAGTATTAGAATTATTAGTTACTACAAACTAATGAAATATGTATTTCACCTACAAGTTAATATGGCACCAATGATGCATGGTGGGTCCTCAAGAAATCCTACGGGAGGAAGAGAGGAGAAAACCACTGAAATACCTATAAGAGGACCAAGAATTAATTTGAGAAGATAAGGTCCTCAATGTGGAAGAAGAATGAAAGGATTAAATTAACCATATCCAAGTGAATAATAAGGAGGAAAAACATTGCAAATGTTGTAAAATTGCTACAATCACAGATGGAGCACTAAAGGGAAGAGATGGCCCAACAAAAAACTTACATGACCTAACAACAGGAATCCATTATCTAGCAATAAGTCATAGAGTACTTAGCTAGAGAAATATATACTAGATTGAATAGAAAAGTGGAAGTTCCAAGGGAACCTAAGAGATCTAGTGTTGGATGGGCAAGGGTGAGTAAGAAATTGGATAGAAATTTGAAAGAAAGTTGTAATATCTAAGTTTAATGGAAAGGGTAATAGAGAGTCAACTAAAAATTGGTTAAGTGAATTGGAGTTCTACTTCTCCTTATTGGTCCTATACTTTGAATCTAATATTGATTTGGAAGTTATGAATATGACTAAAGTAGCCCTATATTGGTGGAAGTCTTATAATAAAGGGCATGCAATAGAAGCTACTGACCTCAAATGGGAGAATTTTATCATGAAATTTAGGAATAGAGATAAAAGAATATTATGTGGAAAAATTTGGAAAGTTCTCAAATTTTATACAAGAAAAACTATTAGTTCAATAATATCATCAAAATTTCACATAATTTCTAAAGTATGCATCCCAATACGAAAGCAATAAGGAAATTAAAACTCAAAAATTTATTATGGGATTACATCCTAGGACCATCACGATGGTAAATATGCACAATCATGTCAATTTACCTGCTAATTTTAATTTAGCAAGGAAAGAGGAAGCTAATTAGGAAATGAGAAAGGTATATTTTAATTACCAAAATCTATCTAAAAAGGAAAAATATGAACTTAGGAAACAAAAGAGTGTTGGTTTTGTAAAATGGAAAAAGGAATAGAATAAGAAATCTAAATGAGGAGATTAGAATAAGTAAGGTGGCAAAAATAAAACCAATTACCAATATGGTAAATACAAGAAGGATGTTAAAGAGTTTTCCAAAAGGTAAGACTAGAAACCAGTAGGTCAAGAAAGGGATAGAGAAACTACATCCATGAATAGAAATGAAACCAACAACAGAGGTAATAGAGATCCACCAAGTGGATGCTATGTGTGTAAAGGAGCTCATTATACCAATAAATTCCTCTTTATATATAATATACCATCAAAAGTTATAGAAGATGCGAGCAACAAGATCTATACAACCATGGGTAGTTTTGAACTCAATGGTCAAATTAATCTTCTTTTTTTTGTTAAATTAAAGAAAAAAAGTTTTAAAAAAGTCCATAAACCTTGCACATCAACTCTGAAGGGAGAGAAGAACAATGCAAAAATATACTAAGTGCAAAGCCACAAAAGAGGAACACAATGACTCACACACCTGAAATAGACCAAGAAAAAGGACTAACACACAACCTAAGAAAAAAGTTATAGCACCACAAAGTGGCCCGATAAGCAATGAAAAATTGCATGGGTCTAAGTCATGGGAATATTCACCTCCATTTTTTTCAATATAATGCCCATCAACATATTGACCTTGCTAGCCTCATTAACCACCAAATTAATATGCCCTAGCCATGGAATACTTGTACCTATAGATGACAATGAGGGTGTCATGGGGCAGGATACCCAAATTCATATGATTAGAATTGAAATTAAAAATGGCCTAAGAGGATACTATGATTGGGACTTAGAAAAGGGATATCAGAATCCCACAATGCTAGGTCATCAAGGTCCCAATGACCTAGAGAACAAGAAACACAAACTCCAAGAGGAGAGCACAAAATTCAACCTATCATGTGCATCAAAACTAGCATTAAGGTGAATTTCAACCACTCTACTAACAACAAGAGGCTTAGAATGTCCACAAATGCTTAGAAATTTGAAATTTGAAATCTCCATGGCTCGCAATAAAGACCCAATGTGAAACATCCACTACCTTGAGTTAATTCACCTACTCCACCAAGCCAAAAGAGAACTTGATCGTTCATAGCCAATAAAGGAACCCATCATTTAGGAATATTTATCAAATATATCAAAAAAAAATTATTCCAAACCAAAAATTTTGGGTGGTTACCACCGTAATTGGCCATCTTATCATCCATATCATTACCTTACCTAAAAATATGTGATATTTGAACTTATGAGAAACACACAAGGGACATTCTTGCATCAATAATGAAATTGTGGATGTTCCATCTTGGAGTATATGAGGACATAAGGAGATTTACTATATTCAGTGAATCCCCTTCCACCATGACATATTCAACATTAAGTTAAATCAATAAATTTATTCCAAGGAATTCCACTTGACCTCAGTAATATGGGAGGTTTGAAGGAACAAATATTCAAAAAATACCACAATGACTTCTTTTCTACCATTCCTAATTACTCCTTGAGTGCTAATGATGTTCGGGTTACCTTTTGAGGCCCCATAAAAATTAATATTGAGCCAACCTTCAAGAGGGGTACGTCACCTCACCGAATGCCTAGGATTGAGATAATCTGGGCCACAAGGAATTCTTAGGATACCCAAGGCACTCTCAATACTAACTTATGCAAGGACCACTACCTAATATTTTTCTTTGGGATCTACAATGCCCCAAATCAAATTTTTTATTGTGAACCAAAAAACTCTCATACTTATGAAATGAGTTTTTTTGATCAAATTTTTGAAGGTGCATCCATTTTTCTCTTTCCAAATTACCCGAAACAAATGGGGTAGAATTAATCTCTAGAGAAGTTTGAGGGGCTTCAAAACAAAGATGACCATTGGCTGAAGAATTTGAAAATGGAACCAAGGATCACCCAATTAACTTCTAATTTTTACATAATTAAGTAAAAGACCTCCCAAAAAATTACTCCCTTTTTATTGAATGGTAAATTTTTTGGTAAAAATATACAAATTATGATTGATAACGGGTCAACTAATAGCTTTATATTATCTAGATTAGTGAGGGATTTTCTTGTTAGACCTGGATTCTTGGCCAATGGTTGTAAGTTAAAGTATGGATCAGGACAAACCTACCATGTTAACCCATATTTTTTTGATCCCAACATCTCCATACCACAAGTAAATACCAACTAGCATCTATATATGGTGCCTTTGCATGCATTTGATATCATTTAAGAAGTTGATTGGTTAAAAGTGCAAAAGGCTCTTTTAAACTCTGATGAGAGATGGGTGGAATTTTTGGATGAATCCAATCAAAGTACTAGAGTTAATTGTGATTGAAAAGATATTAAATCCCATCTACTAACTGCAATGCAAATTAAAAATATTATTAGGAAGAATGGTATGACCTTTATATTTAATATGAATAGGAGATAAGAGTCCAAAGAGGAATCTAACCTCTTCCATAAACACCTGGTGTTGGGTGCATTCAAAGATGTATTCCTTGAGGAATTATTAGGATTACCTCCTTAGTAGGAATTTTATTTCTCAATTGAGTTATTACCTAGAGCTACACCAATTGTAAGGTCACCATATAGAATGACACCCATAGAGTTGCAAGAACTCAAAATGCAACTTTAGGACTTATTGGAAAAAGGGTTGATCAAACCAAGTGTGTCACCCAAGGGAGCTCCTATTCTATTTGTAATAAAGAAAAATGGTAGCTTAAGAATATGCATAGACTTTCATTTGTTGAGTAAGGTTATTCTTAAAAATAGATAATTGTTACCAAGAATTGATGATTTGTTTGATCAATTGAAAGGAGAAACCATATTTTCTAAGATAGACCTAAGGTTTGGATATCATCAATTCGGGATAAGAGAGGAAGATACCTCTAAAATTACTTTTAGAACAAGTTATGGGTATTTTAAATTTACTATTCTACCTTTTGGACTAACCAGCGTCCCAACTACATTCATGAACATCATGAATAGCATTTTTATAGGACAACTAGATAAGTTTGTACTTGTCTTTTTGGATGACATTTTGGTTTATTTCAAAAGCAAGGAAGAGTAGGATCATCATATGAAAATAAGTGCTTAATATTCTTAGAAGGAATCAATTATATGGAAAATTAACCAAGTGTGAGTTTTATACTCCACAAGTGCAATATCTTGGACATATTGTCTCTACTAAAGGAATTATAGTAGACCTAAAGAAAACCAAAGCAATCACTAATTGGATAGCACCTACTAATGTTACAGAGGTGCAAATTTTTATTGGAATTGTAGGGTATTATAGATGATTTATTAGAGGATTTTTTGAGAATTGTTCAACAGATTACAAACCTAAAAAGAAAAGTTAAAATCTTCAATGGATAGAGCAATGCGAAAAACCTTTCTAGATGTTGAAAGAGAGGTTGATGACAACACTACTCTTGGAATTTCCCAATCCCAATAATTAGTTTGCAGTTTGTACAGATGCATCAATAATATTTTTAGGTGGAATTTTAACCCAAGATAATGTGGTAATTGCTTATGAGTCCAAGAAATGTAAGAGATGTGAGGTCAATTATGTCACTCATGATTTAAATTTGGTAGTGGTAGTGCATGCTCTAAAAATTTGGTGATATTATTTACTAGGGAAATCATTTAAGTTAAATATAGACCACCAGATTGTAAAGTATATTTTTACACAATCCTTATTGAATGCCAAACAATTACATTGGATAGAATTCTTGATGCAGTATTATTTTAGCATTGAATACATTAAGAGTAAAGTTAATAGGGTTATTGATGCTCTAGGTAGGAGAGGACATATTATCGCAATGACAAAATATCAATATGATCTATTGGATCAAATCAAAATATGGTAATAAAATGATATTTTTTACTAATCATGTACTATTCAAGATGGACAAAACAAACAAGGATACATAATATATTTTTAGATATGGTTTTTTTTTATTTCAAGAATAGGTTGGTGGTACTTAACATAGGAGTATTGAGTGAAACAATCCTTAGGGAGATGCATAATACTCCCTATTTTGTGCACGTAGGAGAGACAAAGATACATGAGAATCTAAAAAAGGCTTATTTCTAGCAAGGAATGAAAAATATATTACTATGTGGCCAAATTACTAGAGTACCAAAAATTAAAAGTGGAACATCTTCATCCAACTAAAAATTTATACCCACATGAGATACCCATAAAAAAGTGGTAACTAGTATCAATATATTTTATAGTGGGACTACCTAAACTAAGATTCAGTCACGTTGCAATTTTAGTAACTGTGGATAGATTAACTAAAGTTACACATTTTATAGTGGGTAATGTGCAATATGACACAATAGTCATGGCAAGTAAGTTTACCAAAAAAGTGGTAAGACTACATGATTTTCCAGAAGTTATAATCTCTTATAGGGATTCTTGTTTTAATTTTCAATTTTTGCAAGTACTGCATCAAGCATTAGGGGTCAAATTGAATATTAGTACTACTTATCATCGAGAGACAAATGGACACACTGAGAGGGTTAACCAAGTGCTTGAGGATATGTTGAGAATGTACTACATGGATCAGGACATAAAGTGGGAAGAATATTTGTACCTAGTGGAATTTGCATATAACAATAGTTACCATGCATCACTGGGTATGGTACCATTCAAAGCCCTATATGGGAGACAGTGTAGAATTCCCTTATATTGGGATAATATAAAATATAGGCTAGTGATTAGATAGAAAATGGTAAAAGAAGTGGAAGAGCAACTAAAAATAATTCAATAGAAGCTGAAATATGTTGTCGATCACCAAAAGAGCTATGCAAAACTTAAACAAATATATAGAGAACATTCTCTAGGAGACAAAGTATTCTTAAGGGTGAATCCAACTAAAATTTCAATAAAATCTTCCAATTTTGACTCCAAATACATGGGTCCATTTGAAATTATATCCCTATCACATACATACTAGCTCTACTATTCAGCTTGTCCAAAATCCATAATGTCTTTCATATATCCCTCTTTAAAAAATATATTTATGATCCTACTCATGTTTTGGATGTTTCCAACTTGCAAATGACTGGTCCCTTAAATATTAAGGTTTGAATTGTTCATGTACTTGGTTTTCAAACCAAGAACTTGAGAAAATGAATAATAGAGCAATGTTGGGTCTAATGGGACCACTACTCATACAAAAAGTCTATGTGGGAAGACATGGCAGAAATGCAACGATAATTTTCTTATTTTTTTGAGTAGATGAAATTTTTTATCAAAAACATTATTTTATAAAATTTGTAAAGTGTATAAAATATATTAATGAAGTTACTGAGTAGAGTAACTTGTAATATTTTGGTATTGCTAAGTGAAATATTTTTAACCTTGATGGGTATGTGTAACTGATTTCATTATGATATAATCTATGATGTGATTGCATGAAAATCATGAAAAAGTGTGATGTGATTTTATGATGATGAATATGATTGAAATATGTAGATTTCAAGCTGAATAGTAAATTTGCTTGAGCATTATTATTTTTTTGGTTAAATTAAAAGACATAAATGTATAAAATATTTATTTTGCTTAACATAGTTGTAAAAATAGGGGCTATGTTTATCTCTATAGGGGGAGGATGTAACAAACCTCATCACATGATTAATTAAAGAAAGTAAATTATGTATATAATTACCTTTTCTTGAGAAACATGGTACTTTTAACAATCTCTATGAATGCAGGACAATTGCAATATGATAATTAAAGGAATGAAGTCAATAGGGAAAAAAATGTAAGGGACGTGATGATTCGGATTGCAAGCACATGGAAATCCACACTTGCATATCATTTATGGGTAGTATAAATTGCATCTCTTCATGAGTTCAATTGTTTTAAATATTGCTTTTTTGTAAGAAATGAGAAGTATTTTTATGGTCGCAATGTGATGGGAGCCACTAACGTGGAAAGGCATGTTAGTTTTTGTTTATTTGGGTATGTGTGTATGTGTCTAATACTTTGAATGTTATTTTATTTTATTTTTCATAAAGTAAGCTTGTGCATGCAATGAAGATGTCTTAATCATGGGAGCCACCCTTTAATTATTGAATGAAGATTTGAAAATATTTTCCTTTATTCTTTCATGATTTTATGGAAAGATAATATTATAAATTAAAAAAAATAAAATAAATCAAAGTAGTTATTCTTGGTTTTTGAAAAATAAGTGAAAACTTGTGCAAAATCAAGTTATAGTTTGTTGATTTATTTTATCCACACACATATTAAATAACAATGGCATTTTATGTTAAATTAAAAGTAAAAAATAGAACCACCATGTTTGGCTATGATGGCAAAGGACATGTGTTATTTGGTGTCCAAAAATCTTTTTGCATTAGAATTCATGTATACTTCTAACCTTGATTTATTTTTAAATATATGAAAATAGTTTATGTTATTGTTTCTCTATGCTTGTAAAATTCGGCATAAAAGAGTTTCATAACTTTTACATTGGTGGAACGCACTAGGAAAATTGGTTATGTTTCATAATTGTTGGTGACAATTGTTGGAATACCATAATGAAATGTTATGCACATGATGTTGTGGAGGAGAAACTTGGTAATATGGAATTATGCATGAGGAAAGAGGATAACAACTTACCAAGTTCCTCAAATATGGTTTTTGGTAAGATATAAGAAGAAAATAAATTGATGAGCAAAATGAAGCAGGTGGAGGAGAAAACAAAAGAGAAAAATGTGATTTGGAAGAAGAAAAAAAACTGATCTAGAAGCGAAAGAAACATATTGGTCTTTCTGTTTGATTTCATTATGATGAATGTTATTGTGCATTATGTGTTTAAACAAAAATGAATACATTGTTTTGTTATGATGAATGCTATTGTGTAAATCATGGTGAATTGTTTTGAAAGTAGTGTAAAGTTAAATTGATTGCTGCTGTGAAAAAATACATTTAGATAAATTTAGAAAAATTGTGGTACTAGGATAATTACTACTGTGTAAACCATGCTGAATTTATTTTGAAATCAATGTTAATTTTAATGAAGAATGATGTTGTGTTGATTGTGTCTAGATATTTTTTTAAAACAATTCAATTTTGGGAAGACATGTTGCTTGTTGTTGTGTATTTAATTTCTGAAGCAAAGAAAATATGTTAGAATGATGCCATATTGCTGATTTTTAAAACTTAAGAATAAAACCATTGTGAAACTATATTTTCCTTGGAACTTAGTAAAACTCTACTTTAGAAAGATAGTTTTTATGTATTTTACTAACTATGAAAATAGGTAAATGATAAAGGAAGAAACATGCTGAAATAAAAACTCAGATTAAATCTTGAGCTAGGAGATATGTGAGTCTTCAGATGTCTGTGTGAGTTTAGATTGCATACATGTATAGTGGGATGCATGATCATCTACCTTGAGCTCTTTTTGATCCCTGATGGCACTACATGGAATATTTTGTGTAAAAATGGCTTGCTAAGGTAGTCAATGCTAGACTATGGACTGAAACCAAGGATGTGGAGTGGAAATGAACTGGCAACACCAAGAATTCACAATTGAAGAATGATGACCATATTATTTTGTGGAAGTAGTCACAAAAAGAAAACATCCAATGCAATGTATGGACAAAACTATAGAAGATGTTAATCCAAACTCTTAGTTTAAATTGGAACTTATGTATGTAAAAATTATGGGCAATGCCCTCTTGTATTCTTGTTTTGAATGGAACTTAGAAGTTGGAATTGATGATGCCATATTAGATAGTTGTAACTCAAGTGTTTTGTAAATTATTTAAAGAATTCATGTTCTTGATTCTTCTATGTAAGGTTATATTTGATGTCATAATTAGTTATTTATATAGATTAATATTTTTTTATATCTCAATAATATTTTTATGAATTCAGAAAGCCATTTAATTATGTTTGAGTATGACTATTATCGCTTATAAACTATGAAATTTTTGATGTTTTAATCATCTTTTAGTAGGACCGATAAGTGTTGTCATGGGGCTAGTCAATTGAAATAATTCTTTTAAAATAGGAAATCTTGCATAAAAAGTTTATATTGAAAATTTATTATAGTGGTGAAATCCATGAAATGGTTGTTTCACTCTTGGCTTAAAAGAAATATTATATTTGATGGAAACACAATGTTGAGAGCATTGGATCCAAATCAAAAGTAGAGCAAGTGGTTTTTAGATTCTTCTTTTGATAAAAATTAAACCAACCTTTTCCATGGGAGTGAAACTACTTTAGATTGATAAAAAATCAAGAAAAGTAGAGAATTTAGTTTTGGATGGCAAACTACCACTATGACCAATTAATTCTTAGTATCATAATTTATCAAATAAAAAATTTCTAAAAATAGCTTGACCAACATTGCAAGAGTCTTGAGACATTATACCACATGTACCCCATGATGGACCTCATGGTGTTATTTAAAGCACAACATAGAGCTTTGCAAATTGGAAAGTAGGCTTTTGGGTGAAATTCCCAAGTGGAAGTAGGTAAACCATGATCCAACTCCTCAAACAAGCGAATTATGGCCCAACCATATGCTTCATCCTCTCCCATGGGAACATCAAATGATGGTGTTGAGTTTGAATTTATACCATGTGTTGTTTCTATTGGATGTTTTCCCTTGTGGGACCCATGTTAATTCTATGGTCCATTGTTGCACTTCTCCTGTGCTACCCAGTCATAATTTTTCAAATAATAAAATTCAAAAAATACCTTGACCAATGCTATGAGAGTCTTGAGCCATTATCCCACATATATCCCATGATGGTCCTCATGGTGGTATAAAGTACAAAACCCACATAGATATTTACAAATCAGGAAGTAGAATTTTTGGTGAAATGCCCAAGTGGAAATAAGTGAACAATGAACCAACCCCTCAAATGAGTGAATCATTACCCAACCATATGCTTCATCCTCTATCATGGGAGCATTGATCGATGATGGTGAGTGTGGAGTTCTCCCCATATGTGGTTTACATTAGCTATTTTCTCTCATGGACCCAATTTTAATTCTAGAGTCTATTATTTTGCTCCTCGTGTACTACCTACCTAGTCTCATACATTTTCAAATAAAAATATCTAAAAATACCTTTAGAAATACTACAATACTCTTGAGTCATTATCCCACATGTATCCCATAATGTCCCTCATGGTGGTAGATAAATCACAACAACATCATAGACCTATCCCCAAGTGGAATTAGGTGAACCATGACCCAAACCCTCAAATGAACAAATCATGGCCAAACTATATGCTCCATCCTCTCTTATGGGAGCATTGCTCGATTGTGGTGAGTGTGGAGTTCTCCAAATGTATGGTTTTTGTTGGATTTTTTCTCTCATGGATCCCATGTTAATTCTAGGGTCCATTATTTCACTCCTCCTGTACTACACAATCTCATAGTTTCTCAAATAAAATAAATTTAAAAATACCCTAAGCAACGCAATGAGATTATTGATCCATTATCCCACATATATCCCATAATGGCTCTCATGGTGGTATATAAAGCACAACACCCACATAGATATTTGCAAATCAATGAGTAGGCTTTTGGGTGAAATGACCAAATGGAAGTAGGTGAACCATGACCCAGTCCCTCAAACTAGTGAATCATGGCCCAACCATATGCTCTATCCTCTCTCATGGGAGCATCGCTCATGGTGGTGAGTGTGGAGTTCTCCCCATGGGTGGTTTCCATTAGTTTTTTTCTCTCAAGGGCCTCATTTTAATTCTAGAGTCCATTATTTTTCTCCTCCTATATTTCCAAGTCTCATAAATTTTCAAATAAATAAATTCTAAAATACCTTAAGGAACACTATGAGAGTCAAGCAATTATCACATATGTATCCCATGATGTCCCTCATGTTGGTATATAAATCACAACATCCACATAGAATTTTACAAATCGAGAAGTAGGCTTTTGGGTTAAATACCCAAGCGAAAGTAGGTGACCCATGACCCAGCTCCTCAAATGAGGGAATCATGGACCAATCATTTGCTCCATCCTCTCTAGTGGGAACATCACTCGATGGTGATGAGTGTGGAGTTCTCCCAATATGTGGTTTTCCTTGGTTATTTTCCCTCGTGGATCACATGTAAATTCTAGGGTCCATTATTTTTCTCCTCCCATATTATCTAGTCTCATATTTTCTCAAATAAAAAAATTCTAAAAATACCCTGAGAATAACTTCAAGAACCTTGAGCCATTATCCCATATGTACCCCTAAATGGCCCTTATGGTGGTATATAAATCACAACACCCACATAGGGATTTGGAAACTAGGAAGAAGGATTTTGGGTGAAATGCCTAGTTCGAAGTAGGTGAACCATGACCCGTACCTCAAACAAGCAAATTATATTACAACCATATGCTCAATCCTCTCTTGTAGGAGCATCACTTGATGGTGGTGAGTGTGGAGCTCTCCCCATGTGTGGTTTTCATTTTCTCCTTTCCCTTGTGGGATTTTGGTTCCATTATTTTGCTCCTCTTGTGCTACCCAGTCTCATAATTTTCAAATAAAAAATCTAAAAAGACCTTGAGCAGTGCTACGAGAGGCTTGATCCATTATACCACATGTATTTCATGATGGCACTCATGGTTTTATATAAAGCACAATACCCACATACATATTTGCAAATTTACAAATAGGATTTTGGATGAAATGCCTAAGTGGAAGTAGGTGAAACATTATCCAACCCCTCAAATGATTGAATCATGGCCCTACCATATGCTCCATCTTCTCTTGTGGGATCATCGCTTGATGGTCGTCAATTTAGAATTCTCCCCATGTGTGTTTTATATTGGTTAATTTCCTTTGTGGGCCTCATGTTAATTCTAGGGTCCATTATTAATCTCCTCTTATATTGCCTAGTCTCAAAAATTTTCAAACAAAATAATTCTAAAAATAACTTGAGCAACACTACAAGATTATTGATCCGTATCACATATGTATCCTAAAATGGTCTTTATGGTGGTATATAAATCACAACAACAACATAAAACTTTGCAAATTAAGAAAAAATCTTTTGGGTGAAATGCCCTTGTGGAAGTAGGTGAACCATGATCCAACCCCTTAAATAAGCGAATAATGGACCAACCATATGCTCCATCCTCTCTCATTGGAGCATTGCTCGATGGTGGTGAGTGTGGATTTCTTCCCATGTGTGGTTTCTCTTGGTTTTTTTCTCTCATGGTTCCCATGTTAATTCTAGGATCCATTATTTGACTCCTCCTATACTGCCCAATATCATAATTTCTCAAATAAAAAAATCTAAAAATACCCTGACAAATTCAACAAGATTCTTGATACATTATCCCATATGTATCCCACAATGGTCCTCATGGTGGTTTATAAATCACAACACCCACATAGAGGTTTGCAAATTGGGAAGCAGGCTTTTGGATAAAATGCCCAAGTGAAAGTAGGTGAACCATGACCCAACCCCTCACACTAGCAAATCATGACTCAATCATATACTCTATCCTCTCTCATTGGAGCATCAATAAATGGTGGTGAGTGTGGAGTTCTTCCCATGTGTTTTTTCCATTAGCTATTTTCTCTCATGGGCACCATTTTAATTCTAGAGTCCATTATTTCACTCCTCACATATTGCCTAGTATCATAACTTTTAAAATAAATATATTCTAAAAATGCCTTTAGCAACACTGTGAGAGTCTTGAGAAATTATACTATATGTATCCCACGATGGCCCTCATGGTGGTATATAAAATACAACACCCACATAGAAATTTACAAATTGAGAAGCAGTATTTTTAGTGAAATACCCAATTAGAAGTAGGTGAACCATGATCTAGCTCCTCAAACGAGCGAATCATGGCCCAACCAAATGCTTCATCCTCTCCGGTGATAGCATCACTCAATGGTGATGAGTGTGGAGTTCTCACCCATGTGTGGTTTCAATTGGATTTTTTTCTTGATGGATCCCATGTTAATTCTAGAGTCCATTATTTTCCTCCTCTTGTACTACCTAGTCTCGTATTTTCTAAAAAAAAAGTTCTAAAAATAACTTGAGCAATGCTATGAGGGTATTGAGCCATTATCCCTAATGTATCCCATGATGGCCTCATGGTGGTATATAAAGCACAACACCCACATAGAGCTTTGAAAATTTCAAAGAAATATTTTGAGTGAAAGGCCTAATTAGAAGTAGGTGAAACATGATCAAGCCCCTCAAATGAGAAAATTATCTCCCAACCATATGCTCAATCCTCTCTTGTGGGAGCATCGCTTGATGGTGGTGACTATCGATTTCTCACCATGTGTGGTTTTCATTCGTTTCTTTCCCTCGTGGGGTCAATGTTAATTTTACGGTCCATTATTTCACTCCTCTCATATTGCCCAATCTCATAACTTTAAAAATAAAAAAATTCTAAAAATACCTTGAGAAATATTGCAAGAGTCTTGAGCCATTATACCACATGTATTCCACAATGGCCCTCATCATGATATATAAATAAAAATAGCCACATAGAGCTTTATAAACTTATAAATAGGATTTTTGGTGAAATGCCCAAGTGGAAGTAGGTGAACCATGATTCAACTCCTCAAATAATCCAATCATGGCCCTACCATATGCTTCATCCTCTATTTTAGGAGCATCACTCAATGGTGGTGAATGTAGAGTTCTTCCCATGTGTGGTTTTCATTGGTTCCTTTCCCTCATGGGGTCAATTTTAATTCTAGGGTCCATTATTTCACTCCTCTCATATTGGCCAATCTCATAAATTTACAAATAAAAAAATTCTAAAAATACCTTGAGCAATATTGCAAGAGTCTTGAGCCATTATACCACATGTATTCCACAATGGCCCTCATCATGGTTTATAAAGCAAAATAGCCACATAGAGCTTTATAAACTTATAAATAGGATTTTGGGTGAAATTCCCAAGTGGAAGTAGGTGAACCATGATTCAACCCCTCAAATAATCCAATCATGGCCCTACCATATGCTTCATCCTGTCTTTTGGGAGCATCACTCAATGGTGGTGAATGTAGAGTTCTTCCCATGTTTGGTTTCTATTGGTTTTTTTCCTTTGTGGATGTCATGTTAATTATAGGATCCATTATTTTTCTCCTCTCACACAACCTAGTCTCATATTATTTCAAACAAAAAAACTCTAAAAATACCTTGAACAACGTTGTGAGAGTCTTGAGCCATTATACCACATGTATCCCATGATGGCCCTCATGGTGGTATATAAAGCACAACACCCATACAAAAATTTGTAAATCGGGAGGTAGTATTTTGGGTGAAATACCTAAGTGGAAGTAGGTGAACCATGACCCAACCCCTAAAATGAGTGAATCATGGCCCAAACATATGCTCCATTCTCTTCCATGGGAGAATTCCTTGATTGTGGTGAGTGTGGAGATCTCCCTATGTGTAGTTTCCATTGGCTATTTTCCCTTGTGGTTCCCATGTTAATTTTATGATCCATTATTTTGCTCCTTTTGTAATACCTAGTCTCATAATTTATCAAATAAAAAAAATCTAAAACTACCTTGAACAATGCTAAGAGAGTCTTGAGAAATTGTCTCACATGTATCCCATGATGGCCCTCACGTTGGTATATAAAGGACAACACCCACATAGAGATTTACAAATTAGAAAATAGACTTTTGGGTGAAATACCCGAGTGAAAGTAGGTGAACCATGACAAAAACCCTCAAACAAATGAATCATGGCCAAACCATATGCTCCATCCTCTCTCATGGGAGCATTGGTCGATGGTGGTGAGTGCAAAGTCCTCTCCATGTGTATTTTTTGTTTATTTTCTCTCGTGGGCACCATTTTAATTCTATAGTCCATTATTTCACTCCTCCCGTACTACCAAGTCTCATAATTTTTCAAATAAAAAATCTCTAAGAATACCTTGATCAACACTACAAGAGTCTTGAGTAATTATCCCACATGTATCCCAAGATGACCCTCATGGTGGTATATAAATCACAACACCCACATAGAGCTTTAATAATCGAAAAGCAAGCATTTGGGTGAATTGCCCAAGTGGAAGTAGGTGAACCATGACATAGCCCCTAAAATGAGTGAATCATCACCTAATCATATGATCCATACTCTCCAATAAGAGGATCGCTTGATGGTGGTGAGTGTGGAGTTCTCCCCATGTATGGTTTTTGTTGGCTATTTTTCCTCATGGGTACCAAGTTAATTCTAGGGTCCATTATTTCACTTCTCTTATACTCTCTAGTCTCATAATTTTTTAGATAAAAAATTTCTAAAAATACCTTGAGCAACAATGCAATTTTCTTGAGCCATTATCCCACATGTATATCATGATGTCCCTCATGGTGGTATATAAATCACAACATCCACATAGAGATTTGAAATTTGAGAAGAAAGATTTTGGGTGAAATACCCAAGTGGAAGTAGGTGAACCATGATCCAAGACCTCAAACAAGTGAATCATGGCCAAACCAAATGTTCAATCCTCTCCTATCGGAGCATCACTTGATGTTGGTGATTGTGGCGCTCTTCTCATGTGTGGTTTTTGTTGGTTGTTTTCACTCATGGGCCCCATGTTAATTCTAGGATCCATTATTTTTTTCCTCCCATACTACCTAGTCTCTTAATTTCTCAAATATAAAAATTCTAAAAATACCTTGAGAAACACTACAAGAGTCTTGATCCATTATCCCACATGTATTCCATGATGACCTCATGGTGGTATATAAAGCACAACACCCACAAAGAGCTTTGCAAATAGAGAAGAATTTTTTTGGGTGAAATGTCCAAGTAGAAGTAGGTGAACCATGACATAACCCCTAAAATGAGCGAGTCAAGTCCCAACCATATGTTTCATCATCTCTCATGGGAGCATCGCTTGATGGTGGTGAGTGTGGAGTTCTCCCCATGTGTGATTTCCACTTATTTTTTCTCATGGGACCCATGTTAATTCTAGGGTCCATTATTTCACTCCTTCCATATTGCCCAATCTCATAATTTATCAAATAAAAAATTCTAAACTACCTTGAGCAATGTTGCAAGATTTTTGAGCCATTATACCACATGTATCACATGATGGATCTCATAGTGGTATACAATGCACAAAACCCACATAGTTCTTTGTAAATCAGGAAGGAGGCATTTGGGTGAAATTCCCAAGTGAAAGTAGATGATCCATAACCCAACCCCTCAAACGAGTGAATCATGGTCCAACTATATGCTCCATCATCTCATGAAAATCATGGGAGCATCACTCGATGGTGGTGAGTGTGGAGTTCTCCCCATGTGTCGTTTCCATTGGATTTTTCCCTTGTGGGTACCATGTTAATTCTAGGGTCCATTATTTCACTCCTATTGTACTGCCTAGTCTCATAATTTCTCAAATAAAAAATATAAAAATACCTTGAGAAATGGTGTGAGAATATTGAGTCATTATCCCAAATGTATCCCATGATGACCCTCATGATCGTATATAAAACACAATGTCAAAATAGAGTTTTGCAAATTGAGAAGTAGGGTTTTGGGTGAAATACTCAAGTGGAAGTACATGAACCATGATCCAGCCCCTCAAACCAGCAAATCATAATCCAACTATATGCTCAATCCTCTCTAGTGGGATAATCACTCAATGGTGGTGAGTGTGGAGTTCTACTCATGTGTGTTTTTTATTGGTTATTTTTCCTTATAGGCCCCATGTTAATTTTATGGTCTATTATTTCACTCCTATATTTCCTAGTATCTTAATTTATTAAATAAAAATTCTAAAAATACCTTCATCAATGCTATAAGATTCTTGAGCAATTGTTCCACATGTATCCCATGATGGACCTCATGGTGGTATATAAATCACAACACCACATAGAGCTTCGTAAATTAGGAAGCAAGATTTTGGGTGAAATACCCAAGTGGAAATAGGTGAACCATGATATAGACCCTCAAACAAGCAAATCATGACCCATCCATATGCTCCATCCTCTCCCATGGGAGCATTGCTTGATGGTGGTGAGTGTGGATTTTTCTCCATCTATGGTTTCTATTGAATGTTTTCCCTCATGGATCATGTGTTAATTCTAGGGTCCATTATTTCACTCCTCCTATACTACCCAGTCTCATAATTTCTCAAATAAAAAATTCTAAAAGTACCCTATGCAACATTGCAAGAGTCTTGAGACATTATCCCACATGTGATGTACGATGAACCTCATGGTGGTATATAAAGCACAACACTCACATAGAGCTTTGCAAATTGGTAAGTAGGATTTTGGGTGAAATGACCAAGTGGAAGTAGTTAAACCATGACCCAACCCTTCAAACGAGTGAATCATGGTCCAACCATATGCTCCTTTCCTATGGTAGCATCACTTGATGGTGGTGAGTGTGGATTTATCCCCATGTGTGGTTTCCATTGGGTTTGTTCTATTTTAGATCCCATATTAATTCTAGGATCCATTATTTCACTCCTCCCATATTGTCCAATCTCATATTTTCTCAAATAAAAAAATTCTAAATTTTTTCTAAGAAACATTGTGAGATTATTAATCCATTATCACATATATATCCCATGATGGCCCTCATGGTGGTGTATAAAGCACAACATCTACATAGAGCTTTGAAAATTGGGAAGCAATATTTTGAGTGAAATACCCAAGTGGAAGCAGGTGAATCATGATCTAGCCTCTCAAACAAGTGAATCAAAGCCCAACCATATGTTCCATCATCTCTGGTGAGATCATCTCTTGATGGTGGTGAGTGTGGAGTTCTCCCCATGTGTGGTTTATGTTGGCTATTTTTCATCATGGGTTCCATGTTAATTCTAGGATCCATTATTTCACTCCTCCCGTACTTCCCAATCTCATAATTTCTCAAATAAAAAATCATAAAATACCCTAATAAATGCAACAAGATTCTTAGTCCATTATCCCATATGTATCCCGCAATGGCCCTTATGTTGTTATATAAAGCACAGCACCCACATAGAAATTTACAAACTGGAAAGCTGGGTTTTGGGTAAATTTCCAAGTGGAACAAGGTGAACCATGACCCAACCCCTCAAATGATAAAATAAAGGCCCAAACATATTCTCCATCCTCTCCCATGAGAGTACCACTCAATGGTGGTGAATGTCGAGTTCTCCCCATGTGTGGTTTTTGTTGTATTTTTTCTCTCATAGACCACATGTTAATTCTAGGGTCCATTATTTTGCTCCTCTTGTATTGCCCAATCTCATAAATTTTAAAATAAAAAAGTCTAAAAGTACCTTGAGCAACGTTGTGAGAGTCTTGAGCCATTATCCCACATGTATACCATGATGGCCGTCATGGTGGTATATAAAGCACAACACCCACATAGAGCTTTGCAAATTGGAAAGTAGGCATTTGGGTGAAATTCCCAAGTGGAAGTAGGTGAACATAACCCAGACCTTCAAATGAGTGAATCATCACCTAACCATATAATGTGCCCTATCTCATGAGAGCATCACTCGATGGTGGTGAGTGTGGAGTTATCACCATGTGTGGTTTTTATTGGTTTATTTCCTCGTGGATACCATGCTAATTCTAGGGTCCATTATTTCACTCCTCCTATACTACCCAGTCTCATAATTTATAAAATAAAAAATTTCTAAAAATACCCTAAGCAATGCTATGAGATTCTTGAGCCATTATCCCACATGTATCCCACAATAGTTCTCATGGTGGTATATAAATCACAACACCCACATAGAGCTTTGCTAATTGAGAAGCAAGCCTTTGGGTGAAATACCCAAGTGGAAGTAGGTGAACAATGACCCAACCCATCAAACGAATGAATCATGGCCAAACCAATGCTCAATCCTCTCTTGTGGGAGTATAACTTGATTTTGGTGAGTGTGGATTTCTTTCCATGAGTTTTTTATGTTGTTTGTTTTCCCTTGTGGAATTCATGTTAATTCTAGGGTCCATTATCTCACTCCTCCCATACTACATATTCTCTTCATTTCTCAAATAAAAATATTCTAAAAATACCTTGAGAATTGCTGCAAGAATATTGAGTCATTAGACCACATGTATTCCATGATGGCCCTCATGGTGGTATATAAAGCACAACACCCACATAGAGATTTAAAAATTGAGAAGCAGGATTTTGGGTGAAATACCCAAGTGGAAGTATGTGAACCATGATCTAGTTCCTTAAATGGGTGAATTATTCCCAACCATATACTCCATCCTCTCTCGTGGGAGCATCACTCAATGGTGGTGAATGTGGAGTTCTCCCCATGTGTGGTTTCTATTGGTTTTTTTCCCTCATGGTTTGTATGTTAATTCTAGGGTCCATTATTTCACTCCTCTCATACTACCTAGTCTCATAATTTATCAAATAAAAATTTCTAATAGTACCTTAAGCAATGTTTTGAGAGTGTTGATCCATTATCCTACATGTATCCCATGGTGGTACTCATGGTGGTAGATAAATAACAACACCCACATAGAGCTTTGCTAGTTGGGAAGAAATATTTTGGATGAAATACCCAAGTGGAAGTAGGTGAACCATGACAGAAACCCTCAAATGAGTGAATCATGGCCCAACCATATGTACAATCTTCTCTTGTGCGAGCATCACTCGATGGTGGTGAGTGTGGAGTTCTCCCCATGTGTGGTTTTCATTGGCTATTATCCCTAGACTAATTGACTTACATTCAAATAAGTTTAATGATGATTTTCAAAGTGTTCTTTCTTTTTTTTAATATTGTTACTACCAATATAAATATTCTTATTTTTTTTATCACGTTATTTTGGATTGAAATGGGCCCTATTGATATTATATCATTACCAAATATTGTTATTACAATAGCTAGAAAATTATGCATGTATCACTCGGCAAGAATTGAATCATAAGTTAAATAAAAATTTATGTGCTATTTATTTTTCTTTATATTATTACTATCAAAGTAAATATTCCTATTTTTTTATTCGTTATAAAGGATTGAAATGGGCCTACAAATATTACATCATAATCATATATTGGTATTACAATAACTTGACAATAATTCATTTATCACTTGGCAAGATTTCAACCTTGGTCTCCTATTTGAATGTCACAGAATTTAACTGGTTGATCTGGTTGAACTAATGCTATTTGATAAATATTCCTACCAAGTTTTTAAATTAAATGAAATGCAACCACAATATATAGAATATGCAATCTAAGATAGCTATATGATGATGAAACTGTAATATGTAGGAAAATAATGAAAGAAACTTCTACAATAATTCATAAATATACTATTACTGAAAGCTAAAAAAAATAGTACAATGCAATATAATGGAGTACTTGAACACTCCAAAAATTTTAATGGAAGTACTACATTGTACCTTCCCACTACTCTAATATAACCTTCTGTAGTAGCATTGATTCACACTTCTTGTCATACTCTCAAAGGCCTATATATAGGAAGATATGTTCCTTCACCCTTACTCTACCTATGAATCTTCATCTACCTTTCCTATGACACATGTACATATGGAATCCCTATACATTTACATCATTACACATTCTAACACTTGTGCATTTATTACTTGCTTGAAGTAACTACTCAAATTTACTCTAAAGTAGACTCCTACTCTAGTTATGTACCCAAGATGGTACATTCACATGTACCAAATAATGTTATATACTTTAACACCTCCCTCTATTACATTTTTTGGTTATTGAAGACTTTTGAATATTGATATTAAATATGGATCTTCATATTTTGAATATTCTAATTTGATCATGTCCTTATTCTATTTCTTTCTTTATGTCATCTATTTTTTTATTTCAAAGTATTTATAAGAGTCTTTGACCTTTGTTATAGGTATCCTTGATGAATTAGTGATCTTATAATCTTATAAGTCATACGTGGATCAAAATTGCTTCCTTTTTTGTTCATCGGTTTTCTATATGGTTTGTTTTCTTGATATTCAAAAATATCAAGCTTGAACTTATTGTTAGTGGATGCTTCTGATATAAGAACCTAGAAGAAACTATCTAATATTAATATTAGTATCTCTTCAAATATTTTACCGTACTTGTCTTTGTATTAATAGAATTAATATGAATGATATTTTCCTGCACAATGTTTACATAAAATGGAAACTCTAGCAGTTTACTTTCTCATGACCAAAATTACTATGATAGGTGCATAGTAAAGCCTAGATTCTTTGTTATCTATTTTAGAAATTTTATGTTTATCTATTTCCTTGATGAAGTAGTTAAACCATGTGTGCAAAATTGAATTTATTACATATTTACTTCCTTCATAAATTTGTATGAGATATTTTTTATCAATATTGTTTCCTTTTGAATATGATATTCAATATATTTATGAGTATAGTTATGATCAATTTCCTTTAGTATCTCATTAGAAGATGTTCTTGAAGAACATAATTTTTCCAAACTATTACTTTGTGACTTTTCAAAAATATTTTTAAATTTTATTGATTCTTCTCTTCCATTTGCATCTTCTTTATTATTATCCATTGAATTCTATAAATTATCACGCATGATTTCCATTGAATCAAGTGTATTTTTAAGCCATATTGGTATTTTCCTTGCTCCCTATATAATTACAATATTTAATGTGTTATTTCGAATAGACATCCTTATAGCTCCCTAGTGTTATTTATTTAGAATAGTTTTTATAGAACCTTTATAGTCTATCTTATGACTTCCTAGTTTAGAGTATATGATCAAATTTGATAAAATCTTACCTAAAATTTAGGTTTTGTAGGTTCCATCATGTATCCCAAGTGATTAGAGTATGCTATAGTCTTGATAAATTACCAATCATATATTAGTTTTATATTTAGATGAATTCCTTTTGTCTCCCTAGTGGTTGGATGACAAGTTTGATTCTCCCTTTTAAAAATCACATGGACCAAAAACAAGACCACCAACAACCACAACAAAAACAAAAATAACAGCAACAACACTAGAAACGATAACATCAACTTTGGCAAGAATGATAATTAATATCTAGACTAGTCACTCCATCAACAAAGCAATGTTTTTTTCACTTCAGCATTATTTACAATGCTATTTCAAGTGTTACATGTACTAAAACTATGGTTTTCTAAGTATAGTTTTTAATGTTTTTTTTTAAATCTAGTCCTATTGTTTTCTAAGTATAGTTTGTAATGTTGTTTTTAATCCTATCGTATAAGATATAATTCAAAATATTAGATATTAAATATTTGGAGAATATATGTTGTCATGATTGTTATTATAAGCCATCACACAAATACAAGAAGTTGATGTTTCCTTTATAAACCTTCAATGCAAATATTAATAAAAAATAATATAAACACAAAATTATGAATTTCGTAATTAAATTATATTAATTAAATTGGTTATATTACTCAACTTTTAAGTAGAAGACTCAAGTGATATATGCATAATTACCAATATATTATGATAGCTTTGTGTGATTTGATGTGATACAAATATGTCTTATTTGAATTCCATATAACAAATTTTTGGTTTTTTAAACATGAATTAAATAATAATCATACACATAATGGATTGTCTATGTAGCATAGTAACAAAAACATGTTAATTTATCCAATACTATTATATCTCATATCTATAAATCAATATACGGGTCCATAACAAAACCATTTATTTTACCAAAATATACATTCGTAAATATTTTAGAAATGACAATTGCAATGGAAAAACAGATAATACTATTAAAAGAAAAGCAATACTAGCCACTAAATTATACATATTAACTAATTCAACCTAACATCTAATACAATTTATATCAATATAAAAAAGGACAATTTCAAAATAATAGTAGTAAATATAGGTGAACTCCCCATAAAGAGATAAATATCATCATTTATGAGAATGTTTTAAAACAACTTAAATAAAAATTGATATATATAAGCTTGATGTGCTTGATTTATTTTAAGTTAAAATGTGTAGAGTTGGAGGTTAGATATCTACTAATGCAAAAAATATATAAAAAATGATAAATTTATATTCCAATAAAGGTATATTACATGCCCTTAGGTGACTACTAGGTGTTTGACTACCCTATGCATGTGGAGGCCATGTTGCAATGGATTTAGAGGGTTACAACTCAACAAACAAGGACTAGATTGCTTGACACTCCCCCCTCAAATTTTGGTTTCTCTTGTGATAATCTCACTATTTTTGATACTTTGCCTTTAAATGATCTATTTCATGGGAGTATTTTTTCTATTTTAAAACTTGATTTTCTAGTTTCAATTTTTGTTATTTATTCCTTGTTTTCTATTTTTGTTCTTTAGCTTATACTCCAATATGAAAACAAGTTTGCATGCCTCTCACAATATATTTAATTCAAAGAGGTCCATGCGCTACAAAATATACCATTGCATCCCACTATGGCACTTGAGGATTCAATTCCTTTTGATATCTTGAATACCTAGCTTTGCTTCCATGGAGTGGAAAGCACTAGTATGATCTTGAATATATTGTTTTTTACATTGAAGCTATTATTATCATTAAAGGTGAAATACTTCTCTATATATTGTAGGAAGATTCACAAATTTTGAGAACTATTTTTTTGTAGTAAAAATATTAGATAGTAGAAATCAAATACATCCAAATATCCAAATTCTAAAATCAATAAAATTCACTAGTTGTTAGTCAATCTAGTAGAACAAAATATATGTTGAGTCCTACTCTTCATGAGTTTTTTTACAATCCTATGGAAAACCTCTAGCCAAATAGCAACTTTAAAATTATGTAAAATAAATCTCCCTACCTCTTATTAATATCCCTTGTGGCTTGAATCAATTATTAGTTTTTTATGCTTAGTACAAAAAAAAAAATTAACCACAAGATTTGTAGACACCAAAACCTAGGCATTCACAATATCACATTTGAAACCCCACATCAAATTATACATAATAAAGTTATATGCCTAAGTTTATATTTAGGAACATAAAATTTTGAATATTATCCTATTTTACATATTTATTAAATTTTTAAAATAAGCCTACGATATCTTTCCTACCCACTAGACATGTGTCCTAGCCACCTCGCTAGAATCCCTTGCCAGATCTCATACACCCTTTTCTCCTTTGTCAATTCACATAGGGTAAACCTCCACATATCACTCCACTTGCAGCTACATCAACCCATTTAAGTGAGACAGCCTGGGTGAGTCACTTTAACTACCCCCTCCATTTGGTAGCCCAAGATTACCACTTGGCAATCCTAGCTTACCACCTCTCATTTCTCTCCAATATCCTAAGGAGCATATAAAGGCAGCCTCACCCCAAAAAACCAAGGAGGCTAAGAATTTTTACCATCAAGATACCAAAATAGGACTTGAAAATTACACACATCTCGAGGAGAAGAGAGATTTGAAACCCAAAGTTTGATTTTTTGGAGAAATCTACCAATTTATCGAAATCACCCATTTGCAGATACACATTAGAAAATGCACCTACATGGTTTACCATATCCCACCACACATCCATGGTTTCTAAAAAATAAGTACATCAACATGATCGGTAAGTTTCATTTTGCAATAAGACACTTGGTTTATTACTTTCTATTTTTTGTCTACATTGTAATTTCATTCAAGGATTTTATTGCATAGCTTTCATATATAGCTACTACTAAACCTCTATTTTATATTGCATGTGTGTTTAGGAAAAATATATCTTGGAGAGTTTTTGAAGCTAGAGTGGTCCCTACATTAGATACCAGAAGCCTACTCACCCATCTAAAGTTGTAGCAGAAGGATGGAGGACACCAATAATTTGTTTGTATAGGATCATAATTCTCATATTGAACACTTGTATTGCATCATACATTATGATATTGCACCCAACACACTTGGGGCAATTAAATTGAAAAATAATTGTAATAGTGGGAGATTCAGGATCCCCTATTAACATAAAGAAAAGATACTATTTACATTACTAGTGTTCATTTTCTTATCTTTGTTGTGTTCATTTAGTTTTCTACATAACATGGCAATAATGGTAGGATCCCATAATGGTTATATTTGTTTTTACCTTGTTTAAATTAATTTACTGATCTATGTTTTCTATGGTTGCAGGTTTCTAGAATTTGAATGCACAAAGATTTGATCTTAGGATCAAAAGGTATATAACCTACTGTTGTTCGGTCCAGATACTAAGAAACTATGAATCTATGGTTATGAACCTATAGAACCATGCATCGATGGTTGGAAACATGAGGAAACATGCACCGATGGTTGTAGCACTGTGGAACCATTGACCAACAGTTGAAGCACACTAGAAGAATTAGTGAAAGGAACACAAGTATTTGCCCCTACTCTTTTTTTCCTTACTCTTGGATTTAGTATTGTATCTAGGCTATATTTAAAGTTAGCCTTATTTATCCCTTGTTTCTGTTTATGGTCTTAATATTAGGCATATTCATATTAAAAAAAAGAATCAAGAAATCTATAGTCATATAATTTAAACATAGCATATGCACAACCTAGATAGAATTTATGTAGACATATTCGAGGTTTGTGCTAGTTCTATTCTTGTTATATTATTTATAAGGAACCATGCATCCATGGTTGGGACATCCCAAATGCATGCGTGTGTTTGGTGAACTATGCAAATGAGGTTTTCCAGAACTAATTGCCCATTGGAGGTTAACCTTGATAACCTACATTTTTCATATTCTCCTCGAGATCAGTAATTTCAACCCCTGATCTGATTTTGGTTTTTTGTTATCTAATTTTTGCTTTCTATATTAGGCATAAAAATATATTTTCATAGTAATTTTGCTTCCACAATAAATAACAAAATCCCATACACTCACATGAATGTTGAATAAGGTTTGACTTCATTACCAACCCCCAATAGATATTATTTGCCCATATGTGGCCAAAGCCAACTCCAAGAACTATCTAATCCATTGAATAGACCACACAGGTCTCTTTGGAGGGTGTACCACTGATCACGGTGTACTAGATGAATACCGATAGGACCTAGGATCCCTCATCGAATTTGAGTTTCATCTCTAAGTCCTGGTCAGTTTCGTAACTCAAACTTCATCATCGGGTTGCATGTGAGAGAATCTAGGTGAAATCCTAGAATTATTTTAGGGCAAATATTTTGCACATCGAATTTTTTCTTCTTTAAAAACTCTAAAAAAATTGAAAATATAAATAAAAATAAAAAATAAAAAAGTCAAACTTTTCATAAACCTAGGAATAAAAATCATGTCTGTCTATTTTTTTAGTGCTATTTTGCATTTTGTTTCCTTCATTCATTCACACACCTATATTTGCATTTCATACATCATCAAATCTTAGCATATGGTAATGACCCGTGCTTTGACCAAAAAGTTGGCACTAGTTCAAAGTCAATTGTCTTAGCCTATGGATCCATATTAATCTTGTTAGGGTCCTAAAACTTCGATGGTAGGGCAAGGTAGTATAGCCTCCACTATATCCTAGAAATTTAATGTAGGGCCCTCTAGTAGTGCCCTTATATCAAACATATATTTCATGCATAGAGCTTACCCATACCACTATTCTTGAGACTCCTAGGAGTGAGCCACATACACCAATGGATTGACGTACCACACTTATGGAAATGGATATTGTTAGGTTGTACCTAAATTTAGATATTATATTTTTTCCATCATTGCCACCACTTACCATCCCACCTCGCACCATGCCATCATTACATCAGGATTCTACCTCCACACATCTATAAAAGTTTAACCCGACCTTCATTAATCTATTTTTTTAGATGACTAATACCACCCTAGCTCATGGTCACCCATCATCATCTAGTAAACCACCCATCACCATGCCACATCATAACATTATTTGCACCAACTCCCTTTATGAAGAACCAATTCAAGTCGCTTTGTGGGTCTCCAAATCCATCTCATCTATCATCCATGTGGGACCCATACACCCCATTATACCTCATTATATGGTAATACCTTTTGCAACCTATCCCCCACTTACATCCACTAATATGGTTAACTTACAACTAGCCTATTCATCCACATCATATGTGACTATTCCCACATCATTTGTGATTGCCATGTAGTAGATATTATTGCAATTACAATAAATGATCTTGGATAATGCTAATAGTAACATTAAATTTTGATACTCATCAACAGTCATAGAGGATTGATCAGAACCCACCATAGACATCTCATCACCCCACACGTTTATCCAAGATCCATCTTGGGTATTATGATTGGCAACCACTACCACAAAAACTAATCCACTTCATCACTTGTATACTATATCATCGGGTTAGCATTATATCATACCCCCATAACATAATCAAAATTAAATCCCTCATCAATAGCCATACAATCATGCATTTCATACTAACATACCCCTTAACCCACATCCCACATAAAATGCACAGTATTACCAGTAATATTAAGTAAACTAGGGTTTTAACCCTATTGAAGATCCTAAATTCTAGTTCTTACAAAGTCATATTGATAGCCTTGCCATTCAAACACTAGGTTTGTAGTACTAAAAGACCACCCTAAGGTAGCTACTCAATTACCCGATCCATGATTTGGTACCTACATCACCTTATTTAGCTAATTTTTAGATACTAAATTTTGATACATTTAAGGGGAATGAGGACCCTTGAGAGCATGTGACTATATTTGTTAACACTTGTTTTAGGATTAGAAATAATGATGCGGTCATGCTCCACACCATTATTCAAAAACATTAAGGGGAAGCCCAGGATTGGTAAAATAACTTACTGTATCAGAGTGTTTACACTTTCAAACAACTTGCAGACCAATTCCTAGAGCGATTCATCCCTAATGTAAGAAAGAAAATCACATTGACCAATATGCTTAGTTTTAATTAATATGATAATTAATCAATCCATATTTTGGTAACCATGAGAGGGTGGTCATGATAAAATTACCATTCTTCCTTCTCATGATAGAGTTAACAATAATGTTCACCAAGGGTTGTTCCAAGCCCATCTCTTTATTTACATAGTTGTAATAGTACAATACATTAAATGAGGCACTTACCTAGGCTAGAGTGATAGAGGAAATAAATATTCAAGAAGGTGATATCAAGCCTAAGAAAATAGAATGGCAAATTAATAACCAAAAGAGGAAAAACGTGGCCAATTCAAGGCTAATCAGGTTAGTTAAATAGTCTTGGGCCGACCTTCACAACCAGTCCAACAAGCCCAAGTCCAAGTTCAACAATAAAAACATCAACCAAAACAATTAAATTATCAAGTGGTTCCACCCCCATAGTATATCCAAAACCAAAATCAACCTATGAAAGTACAACAATGTCATTTTAGGACCAAAATAAATTACATCCCATTGCAAGAGCCTTATTCATCTATTTTTTAGAAGTTGTATGCGACGCAAGTTTTCATATTGTCGGATATGAAATTCGAAGACCTGAGTAAGATGAAATTGAAAGGTTAAAAAGAGCATTTATATTGCATATATCATTAGTAGAAAGGACATGACATTGAAAATTGTCATGGGTTTAAACTTATTGTGCAATATTAGAAGTAGGGAATATCAAAGTTGAAAACCCACTAGTCCAATAGAACCAAAACCTTGGGATATATTAGACACATTTTCCTCATCATGAGGCAAATAAACAATCAATGGGAGTGTCAACTTATATAGTTCCTCCCAACCAAGTTAACCATATGTCTCATCTATACAAATACTTTGTATGGGCTATCAATGTGGTCATCTATGGGTAAAGATAGGTGAATTTCAGAATCCAATCAATGTAAGCTCCTAAAACACAACCTAGCATTCTCATACAACTAGAACCATCCATTCCACATTTACCCTTCCATAATCCAAGTCATCCATATCACCCAATCATCACCCTAAGAAGCTTATTAACATAGATATTGAAAATAGCATCAAAAAAACTATCAATATATGAGCTAATATTTAGAAGACCCTAATGCCTTCAATACCTTTATGGGGAGTGTCCAAAAATGCATGGTGCCCTCGATAGAATTTTATGAATTTAAGAAGAAGAGTGTATCATCATATTTATCGGATCCTCCATTGCATATAGTAACTCACATTGATAGGAAACCCTTGTAGAGGGTTCTCCTTAACATCGGGTCATTCATAAGTCTCATCATCACACCCACCATTAAGCATATAAATCTACCATCATCCCATATCACATAATTCACCTTACAGGTATTTAATTATACTTTATGCTCCATTGTAGAGAATGTAGTTCTACCTATCATCGTGGGATGAAGACCATTCATGTACTCTTCCACATCTTTGAATGGGAAATGCAATACAACATACTTATTTTATGCCCATGGATGAGGGAGATGAAGTGTATGCCCTTGATCTTACACCAACGTATGAAATACAAACATGAGGGTAAAGTCCATTTCATCCAATAAGACACTGAGTGTTTTAAGTATTGTAACTTGATATCAAATACTTAAGAGTCACTACTTCCATCCACCACATCTCAATCCAACCACTCAACATCTAAACCACCCCTAATAACACTGCTTCATCAAACACACCCATTATAGAGGCCTTGTTGGTATTCGATCCTACGTTTGCATCCAAGAGCATCAACTTAAGTCAGCCTTCATCCAAATCATTTTACTTTTTCATCACACTCTATCATCCAACTTAAAAAAATTTCACATCATTAGCCACACCTACCACTTCAAAAACACTATTAATATTCTCATCCCAATCAAATCCACCTTCATCATCTACTAACAACCCCATTAATCCCAATCCACATCAATCATCGTCACCCCTCGTCTCATAGATAGGATCACCTATTCAAAAGAAGTCATAACCTCCACCTAAATTACAATCCACTATCAAATTGCCCACCTCATTTGCTAAGTCCTCCACATCCCAACCATTCCAATTTGTAATTCATCTCACCAATCCAAGTATTGGTAAGTACATTATTGAAATTGTCATTGTTATACCACCTATTGGGTTATTTAGAGATTATGGTTACCCATGTGACCCACCTTTAGTCATACATGTAGTGTAAAAAAGGGGTTCTTGAACAAATAGGATCAATTTTGTATGTGGAGGAGTGAATTATTTGTTTGATCCACCACCTCCTAATGAGGAACCCTTACAAGAGTTTAATACCAATTTAGAATATATGTCCAACCTGGATTTCCCTTTGTGATATTTTCATAGGGTTAACTAGTAGGGATACGACCTTGGATGACATGAGTAGGATGCACATCACATTGTTGAGCCTGAATATCAAGAAGCACATGATCGCTCTGGCCTAGGATATAGGCCATCTAACTTAAACTCTTATTTTGAGCAAACCTTCCAATAACTAACTATGGAGTGTGAAGAAGAGGATGAGGAATGCAATGATTGTGATGAAACTAATGATGAATACATGGAACTTGAATTTATACCTTATATGAATGAGGATTTTTCATATATTGTGTTGCACACATTCATGATTGGTCATATTTCAAATGTGATTGTTTTCATTTCAGACAATTACATCTCCCATGAAAATTTCAAGGATTATATCTCTGATGAGCATTTTGGGGAATTCCAATAGATGGAAGTAAACATAGATTGGAATATTTGAATATTTGGTATTCCCCAAGAATATGTGGCCCCTCTAGATCCCATTGAGATAGATTAGTGTAGCACCAAAATGTTTTCCATAAATCACACCATATTTTGATTTGAAAAAGAGCATGAGTTTCTTGAGCTAGATCTGCCAATGCCATATTGGTTGCTCCCATAGGATAACCATTTACCCACCTTAGATCAATTACAACTTATAGAGCAAACATTCACTCCTCAGATCATAGCAACCTCAATTCCACCAAGTTAACATGATTTTTATTGACTTATTCACCCCACTCCACAACCCATACAACTTAGGGAAGTTGATTCTAGTTGATGCTAGCCTTATCACCATGGAAATGATCTCATACCCACCATCCATTATAGAATTTATCTTGTTTGAAGAGTTTCTATGAGCTTCAAATTCTTACAATCCACAACAACCTTCAGCCTCATTTGATTCAATTTTTCAAACTGAAGTAGAGGAGGGGTCACATAAGTAATTGGAGCATGTGGAGGATGATATCCATATCATACCAAATCCACGTTAGTTAGAAGAAGGTTCTCACATGCTTATCAAATAATATATCAATGTGAACCTTCTTCAAGATAGATAATCTACAAATCATAAAAATTACAAAATATTTTTTCATAGAAGAGAAAGAACATATGATCGACATCTTAAAAAGAAAGAAATATTTGCATGGTCATACAAATACATGCCTGGCCTTGATCCCAATTTGGTGTTCCATAATATTACCTTAGCTCATGGATCTAATACATTCAAGTAGAAACTAATGAAACTTCATCCAACCATGGTAATGATTTTCAAGAAAGAGTTACAAAAACTACTGGACATGAATTTTATAGTCCTAATTGATTATACAGAGTGACTATATAACAAAGTACCCATTATCAATACAAATAGAGAGGTATGCATACACACGTAATTTTGAGATATAAAAAACCATGCCCTAAGGATGATTTTATAACTACCTAAAATTGATCAACTGTTAGACTCTTATCCAGGCCATAAAATGATTTCATTAATGAATGGTTTATTAGGATATAATTATATTCAAATTAATCCTAAATACCAATACAAAAAAATATTTACCACACCTTGGGGCACTTTTTGCTACAAGGTAATGCCTTTTGGTCTTAAGAATGTAGGATCTACTTATCAATGTGCCATGACATACATATTTTATGACAATATTTATAAAATCATTGAATATTATGTGGATGATTTGATTGCAAAATCTAAAATACATCTTGAGCATATTGAGGTTCTATAGAAAGTTTTTGATTGATTGCTTGAACATAAGATAAGGTTTAATTCTAACAAGTGTGTATTTGTGTCACATGAGGAAAAATTCTAGGATTCATTATCTCCAAGTGAGTCATTGAAGTAGACATTGACAAGGTCAAGGCCATCATCAAGATGCCACCTCTAACAAACCTAAGATAGTTGTGTAGTTTTTAAGGAAAGATTCAATCTATGCAATGATTCATTGTACAACTCTCAGACAAATATATACCTTTCAATTATTTTCTATAGAAGGTGGTGAATTTTTCCTGGATAACCAAATTTCAATAGGATTTTGATGACATAAAGAAGTATTTGGGTTCACAGTTCTTAGGCTACCTCATCCAGGAACACATTTTCATCTTTACATATTTACAACATATTTTGAACTAAGGACAATGCTTGCATATAAAAGTGAGAATCACAAGGAGCAAGCCATTTACTGCATTAGTCAAATGTTGGTGAGCTATGAGACATGATATTCTTATATCGAGAAGTTATGCTTAGCAGTGGTTTTCACCACTAAGAAAATCAAAAACTATATGCTAAGTAACACTACTTATGTCAATTTAGAGAAAATCCTCTATATTACGTGATGATCCACACATATAATAACACTTGTACTAAAAAATGGAGAGTACTCTTAATGGAATTTAATATCAAATTCATTAGTCAAAAACCCATCAAATATTAAGTGATAGTTGATCAACTTGCAGAAGCTCCATTACCAAATGATCAACCACTTATTATAAATATTCTAGATTATTTGATATTTTTAGTCATTGAACAAGAAGAACTAGTCCCTCCCAATGATGATGTTGACATGAATATTTTCATTGATATATAAAAGTGCAAAAATATAAAAGGTTTTGGAGTTCTGTTTTACACACCCAAAGAAATACCCATTCATTTATCATTCAAACTTGACTTTCCATGCACAAATAACAATGCAAAGTATGAAGCCCTAATCTTGGATCTTCAATAAACTTTAGCTATGGATATTAAATGAGTAATAATATTTGGTGATTCCCATATTATCATTTGTTAGGTGAAAGGAACAAACCAATGCAAAGAACCGATATTGAAATAATATCACAAAGTAGCAAAGAAATTGCTAGCAAAGTTTGACTGGTATGATATTGATAAATTCCCTTATTTTATAAATACATTTGTAGATGCAATGAATTATTTCATATCATTGATTCCTAATAATGAATATGGATAATTCCAATTGCTTATCATCACAATAGTGTCACAGTTAGCAATCAAACGAGTATAGTCTGAATGTGAGAAGAGTGTTTGTTTGGTCCACCCAGATCCTTACAATTCTCACCTTGATGAGATAAGATACTTTATCAATTTTGGGACCCTCCTATAAGATTTAATGTGAACTACAAAAATAATATTCAAACAAAAACCAAATCATTTTACTCTCTTGGGGAATATGTATAGATGCAACTATTATGGAGTTCTACTTCGATATTTAAATATTGTAGAGGCACAACAAGCCATAATTAAAGTCCATGATGGTACTTGTGATGTCCACTTTATTGGGATAACCATTTAAAATCACATCTTGTGAAAGGGTTATTATTAGCCCACCATGGAAAACGATTATTTTCAATACATAAATAAATGCCAAAAATATCAACATAACACCAATTTGACTCATGTACCATCACAATATTTACAATCCATTCAAATCCTTTGGCTCTTGTCACATTGGGGCCTAGATTTTATTGGTAAAGTTTCACTTTCTTCATTGGAAAAATATAAATTCATCATAAATACCACATAATACTTGACCAAATGGGTCAAAGAAATTTCAATGACCTCTACAATTAGACATTGAATACTAGAGTTTATACTCCAATATATTATTTGTTCTTTTAGGATTCCTTCCAAGATCATTTTTGACAATAGAAATTCATTAAAAAATAAGGTAGTTCAAGCCTTATGCAACATGTAAAATATCCATTATAGTTTCTCAACTCCTTAGTACCCACAAGCTAATGGAGAAGCCAAAGTGACCAACAAGACCATGATAGCCATTCTCAAGAAACTTGTCAAAGGAAATCATAGATATTGGTACACTCAACTCCCCTTGACACTATGGGCTTATTGAAAAAAAAAAAAAATACCAACTTAGGCAACACCATTTTCATTTGTTAATGGCATCGAAGATATCATACCTATTTAGCTTGATATCTCTTCTTTATGAGTTGCATTACAAGAATTCATGGATGCTGACACATCTAGACAAGCACATTTTGAACAACTTACACTCCTTGATGAAAGGTGAATTAATACCTTAGAAAATATACGAGTATATAAATATCACACAAAAAGTTCCTACAATGCAAAATTCCATTCTTGCAAATTCCAAGTGGAAGATCTTGTACTTAAAGAGAATCAATAGAAAACCAATGTATAGATAAAATTTTGGCTAATTGGTTAGGTTCATATATTGTTAAATAGAAGTTGGATCTAGGAACGTATAAGCTTGACAACTTAGAAGGAATGTTGGAACCCGAGCCACTCAACATAATATATCTAAATCCATTTTATGCATAGTGTAATTTATATATTGTAGACACCTAAAAGTCACACATGCTCAATCATAGGCCATCATAGACCATCATAGGCCATCTCAGTTGTTTGTAGGTACAAAACCCTACAAAACTACACCAATTACATCCAAAACACCTCTTATTCATGCAAGGGCCACCTATAAGCCCCTTTAGGCCACTTAAGCCCTCTCATATGCCTAATTAGGGCTCCCGTGGGACCATTCCCTTAAAAAACCCTAATTATGCTAATTACAATTCTAATTTGAAAGTCACTTTTCACTTAAGTGCACTTTATCATCTAAATAGGTTTAATTAGGGTTCTAATACAAATTAGCCCTAATTCCATCCTCACACATGTGTGCACAAAATTAGTTAGGATATTTCCTAACTCAACCCTAACCTAACCTAGGAATCAATCAATCCTAGTTAATCCTAATCCCTCCTCACACATGTGTGAGGGTAGGATATTTACCTTAGGGTATGTGAGAGGGTGACTATGCATGACACCTCACAAACCCTAAACTAACCACCTTAGGAATTGATATTAGGGTTTAGTACACCTAAATCCCCCCCTACACCTTGGTTTCCTCTATAAATAGAAGACTAAATCCTTCATTAAAAAAATCTCACTCTTTTGACTAACATACCCAAAATCTACTAAAATTGCTTTAGAATACCTTCTACAAATTTTGCATCCATCATACATCAACAAACACTAATTGGATCAATTCTAGATAAAAATCTCACTTTAATAGCTTACAACTACTCTGCAACTTTAGATCAGGTAAGTATACTTTGCTTATGATTTTTACAATATTTGCTTTAGTTTTAAATACATTTCAATTCATTTTTCATGTCATTTTATCTATATAAATATGGGGTATGATCCATGATATGCCCCTAAACACATTAATGTATTTTCAAAGGTTTATACATGTATATACAACTCTCCCAAACATCTAACCGATGGAACACATACAAAGAAGCCCACCTTCACTAAGAAACACAAGGAGAAAATCGAACATTAAAGTGATCTTGGTAAGTACCATGAGAAATTTAAACAAAAATGCTATCAATTTTTTTATCCTTAAAAATTTGTTGCCAAGAAAATAATGTCAATTTTTTATTCCTAAAAAGTTGTTAAAAATGTTGTTGTAACTTTTTTTACTATAAATTTTTTCGTTATTTTATTTTATTGTTTTTTTTAATTCTAAAAAAATATCTACTATATATTTTAATTTTTTATTCTTCATAAAAGAAAAAACATTAGAAAACCAAAAAAATAAAAAAAATGCAAGGCCATCATGGCCTTGCACATTTTTCCTTCCCCTTTTTTTTCCATTGACCTCTCTCCAGGTTGCTCTCACTTCTCCCCTGGTTGAGTGGCCACATGTAGTGCGTGGATAGCTTTGTAACTCCCTCTTCTCCAATTCTCCTCCTCTACATGGCCCACTCTATAGGCTACACCACCTCTCACCACCCCGTAAGCCTCCTCATTCCCCACTCTTGTGTGGCCTGCATAGGATCCACACCCCTAACTTCTAATTCCCTTGAATCCCAACACCCCCTACCTCTCACGTACTATGCTATGCATGTATTGCATCCTCATATTTCCTTCTACACCTCTCACAAGTTGCACTATACATGGCCTGCACTTACTCAACTCCCATAGTGTGATCCATGCCTCTATCTTTCCCCCCTACTCTTTGGCCATGGCGGCCACACATATCACATGGCCTACTATAACACACCTCACCTACCTCTATCCCTAGTGGCTACCCCTTACCATCCCATTGGTCCTAATGGTTGTATGCATAGTGCACGACCTAACCCACGAACCCTCCTCCATTGGCCATCAATACAATGATTTGATCATGGTCCAAACTGAATAAGCCTACCAGTGATAGGCCTATGTCAGGCCTATCACATGATAGACATACATCAAGCATGTCAATGATAGGCCTACATAAGGCTTATATATAACAATACTACATTATGTTGGTCACATGATAGGCCTCTAGGACAAAAAAAACAAAAATAAAAAAAAAAGCATAAAAAGAAAAACAAAAACAAAAACCATTCAAAAAACCAAACAAAAAGAAAACAAAAAAATGAAAACCAAAAAGGCACATAGATAGATTTTGTTGGAAACTTGAGTTAATTTGAGTTATTTTATGTTGTCATTGATGTCACATGGATCATTGATGTCACATTGATTTTTGGTGGAAAAATCACTTCATAGATAATCATCCATGATATTTTGGAGAGCATGGATATATACAGGGTTTTTATAAAAACCAATGCAGGAAAAATAAAAGGTTTTATTTAAAACTATGGTGGGATTATGTGGAAGGGATTTTCTTGAAAGCAAAGGTGAAATTTGTTTCATCGAAAAATGAGCTCTGGTGATGAAGATATTAAATTTTAAAGTTTAATTTTAAATTAATGGAGGGCCGACCTATGTGCAGTTAATGGAGGGTGGCATATATATATATGTAAAGGTTTGAATTTATTTTGGAAAGCGGGCATATTATATATCGTTGAAAATATTATTTTGAGGGCTATTTGAATAACTTATTTATAATGAGAAATAATCCGTGTAAAGAGATATTTTTGATTTTGCAAAGGGGTTCCAAAAGTGAAGTTTACCTTGTTATTTTTTTCAATAGGATTAATTATTTCATGAGGTGACAAGGTATGCAATATTGTGATTTATTTTATTTTATGGTATAAGTGGTTTTGGAAGTGAAAAGGTTATGCAATGTTTTGATTTATTTTATTTTATGGTGCAAGTGGTTTTAGGAGAGATAAGGAAGTTGTGCAATTAAAGGCCTTGGTGATGATTATTGAAAAGTGGAGTAATGTTGATTATTTTGTGATCTACTAACCCTTGTGAATATTGGCAAAATAATTTTTTGATTGTGGCAGATTTACAAAGAGGTTTTTTCATCTTCATAAAATGTATGGGTACATTCTTCTATTGATTGTTTATGGTGTTTTATTTTTGAAATATCATTGGAGGAAAAAGGATTATTTGTGGTTTCCTTTTCGAAAGTGGTTGGTTGAAGGCTTCAAGGTTTTCAGAATTGAGAGTTGTGTCTAAACCTTGTTTGATAAGCATAGTTGTTGAAGCCCATTAGTTGTAAAAGAACTTGAGTTAGAAAATAACATGAGTATCATTGTTATGTGATATTTGTTATTGAGCATTGTTGGAAATATTTGAGTTGGTTGATACATACTTGGACTAGGATTGAGTGAGAGAGTTATCCCTTGTGGTGATTGGTTGAGTTGAGTTGATTGAGCCTAGTCAAGTGATGTGTGAAGTGGTTGTTCAAGTCCTATGAAACAAACTATTCCATTATTCTGATTTGAGTTGAGATTAATATTAGAAGATATTGAGTCTCTAACAATTCTCTTTATGCTTCTACGATATTGACTTGAGTTGATTTGAGATTGATTTGAGTTGAGTCGAGTTAAGATTGAGATTAGAACATATTGAGTCTCTAACAATTCTCTTTATGCTTCTATGAGTTGATTTGATTTGAGTTGATTTGAGTTGATATTGATATTAGAACATATTGAGTGTGTAAAAATTATCTTTTTGCTTCTATGAGTTGAGTTGAGTTGAGATCATTGTGGATCATTGTTGTCATCCATTGAAGAGTAAATTGCCATTCATTATTGAGTTCATATTTGAGCTTTGCCTTGATATATTTGTGGATGAAATTTGAGTGCTACTTGAGCATGATTGATTGATCCTTTGAGAAGGCCTTTGGGATATATTTTTGAATAGTGTTGGGACATATTTGAGGACAGTGTTGGGATAGATTTTAGGATAATGTTGGGAAAAATTTGTGGATAGTTTTAGAACAGATTTTGGACAAGTTCTTAGTGAGCTTTTTGGAGCATATTTGGGCAAGTTCTTGGTGAGCTTGCTAGAGCAGTTTTGGATAGGTTTTGTGTGAACTTGTTATTCAGCATTGGATAGGTTATGTGTGAACTTGTTATTCAAAATTGGATAGGTTCTGTGTGAACTTGTTATTCAGAATTTGACATATCTGTGTGAACTTGTTATTTAGCATTGGATAGGTTTTGTGTGAGCTTGTTATTCAGTATTGGAAAAGTTTTGTGTGAGCTTGTTAAGTAGGTTATATGTGAGCCTATTGAGCAGGTTCTTAGTGAGCCTATTGATAGAGCTTTGGAGGTGATAGAGTATAGAGGATAGAGTCTCAGTGGATATAGATCCAATAGCAGCATAGTTGAAGACAGATCTAAGTGATGAGTCTTCAAGTGGATAGAGGTCCATCAGTTAGTGCAGTAGAGAGACAGAGTCTTCTAGAAGATCACATAGCCAAAGTAGAATGGGAAAGATTTCTCCTATGGAAGATATCCATGAACTTGAGATTAGGGGATCAACATCTCCTTTGGACAAAGATCCATAAACATTGTAATTAGGAGTGATTTCCAAAGACATTTATTGAGAAATTTTTAGTAAAATATTTTCTCCATGGAGTAGCCCACATTGGGTGAACCACGTAAATTGTGGTGCCTCTATTGTGTATGGTTTCTGTGCATTACTTTAATTACTTCTATTGATACTACTATCTTTACACAACATAATATTTAATTTGAAGAAAAATTAAAAAGTGGTATTATGCTATTCACGCCCCCTCTCAGTATAATATTATGTTCTTCAATTGGTATCAGAGTGGGTTCCTTCGAAAAGGCTAACATCTTGAGGTCATATTCTACAAGAACACAGATGGCTTCATAAAATGGATTATATTCAAATAATGATCCATTGTTTTATGGTAACAATTATGCTTTCTAGAGCATGAGGATGAAGAACTACTTGATATCATAAGGATATGGAGTATGGCAGATGGTTGAAAAATGGTATAGGGTTGAAGGTGATCCCGAGGAAGATAAGACTACCAAGAAATTGGTTGAGATCAATGCAAGAGCAATGAATTATATTTTGAGTGGGCTACGTGAGACATATTTTGTAAAGGTCATGGTATGTACTTCAACTAATGAGATGTGGACCAAATTGAGGAATACCTATGATGGAGATTCCAAGGTAAAGTTGGCAAACTACAAACTCATAGAAAAATATTTGAGGAATTTAAAATGAAAGATTCTGAAGATATTGCAAATTTTTTACTTCGAGTTGATGGGATTACTAACACCATGAGAGGCCTAGGTTTTGAGATGAAAGAATCAAAAGTTACTCAAAAGGTTTTGAGATCACTTCCCATGAAATATGATTCTAAGGTTTGAACAATAGAAGAGATAATGGATATCAACAAGCTAACAATTGAATAATTGCAAGGTACTCTCACAACTTATGAGATGAGGGTAAGCATCAAACTCCAATAAAATAGATTGCATTCAAGGCTTAAGAAAAAGAGAAAGGGAAAGTTTTAGATATGGATAGAGTTTTATAAAATTATGAGGAATCTAACTTCATCAAAAGGAATAAGGACTCAAAGAATTTTAGAGATATAAGGAAAGTCAGGTGCTACAACTGTGGTGATATTGGTCACTATGCATACAAGTGTCCACATGAAGAAATCAGTGATGATGAAAAATAGGGTCAAAGAAGAAAAGAAGATGGAAAGCATAAGCATGACAAAGATGACAAATTCAAGAAAAATAGGTATGAGAAGAAGAAAATTTTTCGTAAGGCAAATAAATCTTACTACATTGTAGAAGCAAGTGATAGTTTAGATTATAGTGATAAAGATCAGTCAGATGAATAAGAATGTACATTCTTTGGAATAAGAGAAGAAAAGGAAGAACATATATTCCTTGGAATAGAAGGTGAAATAGAACAGTACTTTGTGTGTGGTCAAAGAGATCATAGACCAGGATATTGCAATGGTTTCAGTGATAGTGAAGATGAGATGACACATCAAGGAAACAAGCATGGTCAAAGAAATCTTGAGATTTTGTTTGCTATAGAATATTATAATAATCTTACCAACATTGAAGTTGAATAAGAGTATAGATCTATTGAATAAAGACATTAAGAGCTTGCCATAGCCATTGAGCAAGAAGATAGGTACAAGAAAGGTCTAAGGATACTAAAATGCTTCATATGTGGAGAATTTGGGCATATAGATGATAATTGCACTTACTACAACAATTACAACAAGGAAAGTGTATTTGAAAAAGAAAGTATCAATGAAAATAAATAAGTCTCATTTTTGGTAATAGAAAAGGAAGAGGATGTGCCATGTAAACAAAAATCAGAAATAAAAAGGCTAAAAGAAGAATACAAGAATCTTGAAAACAAGATTAAAAAAGATGTCAAAATCAGAGAAGAACTACTTCAAACAATCAATAATCTAAGAGTAGACCTTAAAAATGCAAAATGGGTAGAAGAAAGGATGAATGAAGAACTAAGGGTAACCACGACAAGACATGATACATTAGATGAAAAGATTCAAAATGGAGTGGAAACTTATTTTAAGGCATTATCTTACTTCCAAGAAAAATCACACTCAAAAGGAAAGGAAGAACCTAAGATTTGTGAAGAAAGTTACAAAGGTTCTATGGCTCCTAATATTCAGTTTGGTTCTTGTTTTGATATAGGTTAATCAAGTTCAAAGGAAAAAGAAATTCTTGAAGATAAAGGCAAGGAAGAAACTAAGGAAGATGTTTTAGATGCTAAAAAGAAGGTTTGATAATGCAATGCACAAGTTGAAGATGATCATAAGGATAATGGTCAAGAAAGGTATGAGGAACCAAGGCATGAACAAAGGAATTTTCAAGGATATTATTTTTCTCGTAATGGATTTGGACACATGGCTATACATTGTAGGATCCATGGATCAAAGAAGTTTTATTTTTCTAGAAGAAACTTCAAGGGAAGAAGGTATGTTTTTCAAGGGCGTTGATTCTCATGCAACAAGATTGGTCATAGATATTTTCAGTGCAAAGGAAATAAGAAATGTGGTTTTGGTTTTAGAGCTACACATTTCATAATTCATGGTTATAATGGTCACAAAAACATTAGAAAACCAAAAAAATAAAAAAAACAGGGCCATCATGGCCTTGAACATTTTTCCTTCCCATTTTTTGATGGACCTCTCTCTAGGCCGCTCCCACTTCTCCCATGGTTGATTGGCCACATGTAGTGCATGGATATATCTGGAACTCCATCTTCTCCCATTTTCCTCCTCTACATGGCCAACTCTATAGGCTACACCACATCTCACCACCCCGTAAGCCTCCACATTCCCCATTCTGTTGTGGCCTGCATAGGGACCACACCCCTAACTTCTCATTCCATTGAATCCCAACATCCCCTACCTTTCACGGACTATGCTATGCATGGATTGAACCCTCATATTTCCTCCCACACCTCTCATAGGTTGGAATATACATGGCCTTGATGTAGGAGCCTATATTTAGAGGGTTTTTTTTTTTTTTTGAAAATTTTGAAAAAACTTGTATTAGAACAAAGATCAATTACAATTTGGGAAGAGACTTTTCCCAGTCGAAGTCAGAGAGAACACATTCTTACAATAGTAAAAGAATATTTGCAATGGAGCCAAATATCTTGAACCATTAACTAGCTAATAGGGGGATCGGTTTGGTCTGTTGATGCAACTTGTCGCGATATCGCGACATTTTGTCCTTCTTCTCCTTTGGCCGTGAAAATGCAACATGTCATGATATCGTGACACTTTTATCCTTTGGCCATGAAAAAGCAACATGTTGCGATATCGCGACACTTTTCTCCTTTGGCCATGAAAATGCAACATGTGATATCGCGACACTTTTCTCCTTTGGCCGTGAAAATGTAACATGTTGCGATATCACGACACTTTTATCCTTTGGCCGCGAAAATGCAACATGTCATGATATCACGAAACTTTTCTCCTTTGGCCGTGAAAATGCAACATGTCGCGATATCACGAAACTTTTCTCCTTTGGCCGCGAAAATGCAACATGTCGCGATATCGAGACACTTTTCTCGTTTGGCCATGAAAATGCAACATGTCACAAAATCGTGACACTTTTTTCTCCTTTGGCCGTGACGAAGCAACATGTCACGATATCGTGACACTTTTTCTCCTTGGGTAGTGGCGTTGCAACATGTCATGAAATCGTGACACCTTTTCCTGCTTTGGTCGTGACGAAGCAACATGTCGTGATATCGTGACACTTTTTCTCACTTGGCCACGATGCTGCAACATGTCACGAAATCGTGACACTATGTCTCTTTCGACTGTGATGAAGCAACATGTCACGATATCGTGACACTTTTTCTCTTTCAGCCGCGATGAAGCAACATGTCACGATATCGCGACACTTTTTCTCTCTTGGCCACGATGTTGCAACATGTCATGAAATCGTGACACTTTTTCTCTTTCGACCGCGATGAAGCAACATGTCGTGATATCGTGACATTTTTCTCCTTTGGCCGTGATGAAGCAACATGTCACGAAATCATGACACTTTTTCTCCTTTGGTCATGACGATGAAACATGTCGCAATATCGTGACACTTTTCTCTCTTGGTCGCGATGATGAAACATTTCACGATATCGCGATGCTTTTTCTCTCCTGGTCGCAATGATGCAACATTTCGTGATATCGTGACCCTTTTCTCCTTTGGCCACGATGATGCAACATGTCGCGATATTGTGACACTTTTTCTCCTTTGGCTGCGATGATGCAACAAGTCACGATATCATGACACCTTTCCTCCCTTGGCCATGACGAAGCAACATGTCATGAAATCGTGACATCTTTCCTCCATTGACCGTGATGAAGCAACATGTCATGAAATCATGACACCTTTCCTCCCTTGGCCGTGACAAAGCAACATGTCGCGATATCATGACACCTTTCCTCCCTTGGCCGTGATGGTGCAACATTTCATGATATCACGAAACCTTTCCTCCCTTGGCCGCATCGAAGCAACATGTCACGATATCGTGACACCTTTCCTCCAGTGATCGTGATGGTGCAACATATCACGGAATAATGACACCTTTCCTCCCTTGGCCGCGATGAAGCAACATGTCATAAAATTGTGACACCTTTCCTCCCTTGGCCATGACGAAGCAACATGTCGTGATATCACGACACATTTCCTCCCTTTGCTTTTTCATTCATCATTAGCTCAGGTACATTTCAAGACCCTGCCTAATCACCTCATCCTCAATAGCCATGTCACTGTGCAACTGAACCCCTACCTCCTTCTCAGCACCCATCTTAGCCAAGAAGTCGGCCGCTTTTTTTAAATCTCTACTCACATAAACTAGAATCACATCATCTAATTCCCTCCATAATTCCTTAATTTGAGTGATAAGAATCCTCAACCTCCATGCTTTCAAGGAAAAGTTCATCATGCAATCTAGAGCTCCAACCATTATTTGAGAATCTAATTCAAGTATTATCCTCCTGTGGCCCTGTTTAACTGCCCAAATAGAAGCAGCTTTGATAGCTATGGCTTCTGCTTCATTGTTTGTGGCTCTTCCCAAGCCTTGTAGTTCCCAATAGACCACTGTTCCAACATGATTCCGACAAACCACTCCAATTTTGGCTCTACCCGAATTGTGTTTTACAGCTCCATCAGTATTAATTTTAATCCAACCTTCTGGGGGTGGTTTTCAACTAGCTCTGTCATGTCCCTATTGCACTTCAACTCCCTCTTCCATTGCCCCAATAACAACCTGAGTTTCCTCTTTAGCATAAACAACCACCGTTTTTGTGACTTTGCTCCAAATGACCTACCAAACTCCATCTAACGAAGAAAAAGTTTCTCTAAAAATTCTAGCATTTCTCTCCAACCACACTTGCCACAAAATAAAGTTTAATCCAAGCTCCCAACCAATACGAAGAGCTTTATATTTAAATCTACCCCTCTTCCATATTTCCCAGATATTAATCCGATTCAAGTCACCATTAACTTGAATTTTATAATATGAAAACCATCTCTTCCAAATCTGGCACGTGAAAGGGCACTCAAACATCAAGTGATCAGTTTTTTCCTTGCTCTTGTAGCATAAGACACGTTGAGAAGGATCAATGATTCCTTTACATCTGAGATTATTAAAAGTGAGAATTCCATTGTGCATGAACTACCAGGCAAAAAAGTTTACTTTCAGCCAACCTTTGGAGTGCCAAATATTTCTCCAATACTCAACCTGATAAGTATGAGGGGGAGGCTCTGGAAGGATCTTGTCATATCCATCCTTCACTGTGTAGACACCAAGGCTCCCATAGCCCCAAGCTAATTCATCCTCCTCGTATTTACCTGTTAGAAATATTTCTATCAATATTTTAGTCATGATGGGTGCCAAATTTGTAGGGATTGAAATTGGCCACTCATCCAACTTCTTGAACTTCTTAAACTTATACTCCCCCAGCTGACTAGTGGTGAAATAAATTTCAATTTGGACCCATCCCTTGGTTTCAATGGCTGCTTTTATTGGTTGCAATTCAATAAATTCAACAATGATAGGTGGGTATTGATCCCATGAATCTGTCCAAAAACGTGCCTTCTCCCCTCTCCCCACTTTCCAAAATAATCAATATTTTACTACCTGAGATCCTAACTTGAGAGCCTGCCACACTAAGGATACAGTACCATCTAAAGGGAAACAACCCACCTCGTTTGGATTAACATGTCCCAGATATTTACTAGTTAGGATTCTACTGAATAAGGAAGTTGGTTGGGAAATCCACCTCTAGTAAAGCTTTCCAGCTAAAGCTTTATTATTTATCTTGGATCTTCTCAGTCCCAAAACCCCTTTTACCTTAGGCTGGGATACTTTGTCCCAACCTACTAAGGCCCATTTCCTCTCTCCTTTTACTCCTTCCCATAAAAATTTTCTAGCCATCTTGTCCAACTCTTTCCATATAGTATGTGGGGCAGCCAGGATAGAGAATTTATAAATTGGCATGGCCTGAATTATTGACTTTAAAAAAGTTAATCTACCCCCATAGCTTAACCATTTGTGAGACCAATGATTAATTCTATCCTTGATACAATCCAAAAGATTCCTCAAGATATCTATTTTTAGTTTTTTAAAGTGTAAAGGGACCCCCAAGTAAACCACTGGGAGAGAAGTCCTTGTGAATCCCAAGATCTCTAAAACTCTGTCTTGAAGCCTTTGATCAAGATTGAAAAATACCACTTTGACTTTTTTATCATTGATGACTTGGTTTGTATCCCTAAGGTAGACACTAAGAGTATCTCTGATCATTCTTGCTTCCCTGAAGCTGGCCACTCAAACCAATCCAGTATCATCCACAAACTGTAGGTGAGTCAAAACTTCCTCACCCACCTTGATACCTATTAGTAAACCTTGTTGTCTTCTCCTCAAGAAAAGTTTGCATAGTCCTTCAGCCAATATGAGAAAAAGATAGGGAGAGCAAGGATCCCCTTGATGAAGGCCTCGAGTGGCTCCAAATGGTTGCGAGGGAAGACCCTTGATTAACACTGAGTATGTCGGAGTAGAGACACAACTCATGACCCATTCTATCCAATCCTGAGAGAAACCAAAGGCTGCCATCATATTTGCCAAGAAGCTCCACTCCACCCTATCATAAGCCTTTGACATATCTAATTTTATGAACATTCCTTTATTACCAGATGTTTGCATTGAATGGATTGCCTCCTGAGCTAGAACCACCCCATCCAGGATATGCCTACCCTCTACAAAACCCCCTTGCTCTGAGGAGATAATGTTATGTAAAAGAGGTTTTAGCCGCTTAGCCATTACCTTTGTGATTATTTTATATATCACATTGCATAAGGCAATAGTTCTATAATCTAAAATATGTACCCCCTCCTCCCATTTTGGAATTAAGGTAATGAAAGTATGATTTAATGCTTTAAGCATTCTTTTACTACCTCTGGACTCCTCTATAACATCCATTACATCCTCCTCCAAGTTATCCCAAAAGGCCTAAAAAAACTCAATTGGAAAGCCATCTGGACCTGGATTTTTTCGATGCTCATTCCAAAGACCACATTCTTCAGTTCCTCTCTATCAATGGGTTTAAGAAGGGTCTGATTTTCTTCTTCAGAGATAACGGAAGGTATGACAACAATAATGTCGTTTTGAGCCTCTTCATCTTGCACCATACTTTCCTTAAAAAGTTTAGAAAAATAATCCATTGAATGGGAATGCATACCTGGAAGTGTATCAAATGAGTGCCCGTTATCATATTGAAGAGCTTCCATGTTATTCATCTGTCTCCTAGCACAAGCAGTCCAATGGAAAAATTTGGTATTTCTATCACCTTCTAATAACCAAGTGGTTCTTGCTCTCTGTTTCTAGTAGGTCTCCTCTTGGTTGTCAATGTCCTCAACCGCTTTACGCAAGGTATCATCCTCGACTTTGAGCTGCTCTGTAATTGTTCCTTCCCTAAAGTTTTTTTGAACCTCATCCCATCTGGCCACCAAAGGAGCTCTTTGGACCTGGAAGTTTGTCTTGTTAGCTCGCCTCCAATGTTTCAGTTGAGCTTTGACATAATTAAGTTGTTTGTGAAATCTAAACATTGCTGTCCCATATGCTGGGCGGCTTTCTTCCCACCACTGTGGAATTTTCTTTCGAAGTTCCTCTTTTTGTAACCAAAAATTCTCAAATTTAAATGGTTTGTGATGCTACCTTGTCTTAGTCCCTCCTTCCAACACAATGGTAAAGTGATCTGAAACTGGACCTTCCAAAATCTAAAATTTTGTATTCCATTTTACAAATGCCTCATCTAAAACCAAAAAATGGTCTAACTTTACCTTCTTGTTATGTGGCTCCCTCCTCTTATTAGTCCAAGTATAGTTGGTTCCAGGGCATTTAATATCCACTAAGTGTAAAGCCTAGACTTGGGCAATCATAAGTCGATCCCCTAGGTCCAAATTGGGATTCCCCCTTCCTGATCTCTAGAGGATAATTTAGCATTAAAATCCTGAGCAATAATCCAATCTAAATCTTCCCTTGAGATTCTCATGTTATGCACAACTTTCCATTGAAGCCTCTGGCCATCAAGGTTTTGAGCCCCATAAAAATTTGTGATTAAAACATGTTCAACTGTGACATTATTCCTAAAATGTGATGTGAGAACACCCCTCCAAGCTAGATGTTCTATTGCAATCCATTCAAGAGAGTTCCAAAGAGTAACAATCCCCCTTGAGGCACCTTGGGCAGCCACTTCCATATGACCAGCACCCCTCCAAATTTTGTTAACTATTTTACACATAAGATCTAATGACATTTTTGTCTCCTAAATAAGAAAAAAAATTGTTTTACATTTTTCTAAGAGTCTTCGAACAACAGATTGATGGATTCTACTGTTTAAACCCCTAACATTCCATGATTGTATAATCATTGGTTACCTTGAGAGCAGTAAGAATCTATTGGCCTCACCGATCCTCTAGTGATCAGTTTGTCTCCTTGAACTGCTAGCAATTCCTTATTTGATTTTCTACCCACTCCTTGAGAGTTGCTATTTTTTGATCTCTTTTCCACCTGAGTTATCCCTAAAGTTGGCCTTTATCTATTCTTTTTTGCTATTCCCATGCTGACATCCTTAATTATTGGCTGCTTTTGGTTATGCACTATCAATGCCCTTGCACTCTCTGACTGTGGTAACTCACTATGGTCAATTACCTGCTCTATGATGGGGGGAGATGAAAGAGGAGCTTGAACATGGATGTTATTATTTTCACTATTACCATCCACTCCTTCCATGAATTTTTCCTCTTGGTCCACTAGTGTCTTAAATATCTCATACCTATTTGCAGGCTTGAGTTGGGTTTGCTCTTTACCATATTTTTTCTTTTTCCTTCTCCTTATTTTGGGCTATTCAAAACCATCTCTCTGAGCTTCTTTACCCTGAGAAGTATTGGTTGGTTCTTTTTTTATTGTTGACTTACCCTCCTTAGGAAGATTTGACATTCCTAGAGGAGCCTCCATTTTTGTGTTCATATTATTTGGGCAAAATCGGGCTAAATGCCCATATTTGTGGCAAACTCTGCATCTAAATGGTAGAGCCTCATAATCCAGATGTTGAATCCAAGATAGTCCTGCAAGTTCAAGTTCCACATCTACCGGTAGAGGCTAGCTAAGATCCATTTCCACACATATTCTTGCATAAACAGTTGTGTTCCCTTCTATTGTGTCTTTGGAGACACCCAAATGTCTTCCAAGGGAATTACCGATCATCTCCAAAACCTGCTCACTCCAAAACTCCATTGGAAGTGCATACAAACGGATCCAAATTGGGACAGTAGTGGGTTCAATTCGAGGATCGAATCCCACTCTCCAGGGTTGAACAAATAATCCTGCCGGACCATGATTCCTCTTTTTTGATTCGAAAGCCCTATTTCTATCGGCCAGAGAAGAAAAACTAACAATAAAATACCCATTGCTAATAAACCATAAAGAGTACTCACCATGAGGCTCCCAGTTTTGCCGGACCCAGGAGTGCAAAAATTTAGGGTAGGGTGAATACCCATGAATTTACAGATCAAATCGTGATTGGCTCTATATAAGACTGTTTCTTTGACCATCCTTGGCTCAGTGACAATATTGGGCCTTGATTCGGACTATGGGAGGCATCCATTAACTCGATGAGCTGTTGATCTATTTCTAGCAGCCATGAAGAGCATTTTAAATGTAGTTCTTTGAGCTTCGTCAGTCTTGGATGGAGATTTATATTTTAACAAATCTGCATAAGAGCTATTTCTCCCTAGGAGAGGATCCGGAGAAGTCCCCATTGGACCCTCCTGGGGCAACAATCTTGCCTTCAGATCCATAGTAACCAGAAATCTCTTCGGCAACCCAACTAATGCCCTAGATTTTCCCTAGCTTCAGAAACCCTAGTTCATCGCTTCCCACCTGCTCGCTTCAAATTTCATTCTCACATTTTCATCTATAGCTCCCATCTAACAAAGATGAATGTTCAAAATATTTCCATAATTGAATCTATGCTTGCAAGAAGTTATTTTCTATAAAATCTTGATAGGTAAAGCGGACTATGTTAGTTAGAGGGTTTTTTTAAAAAGAAGTTTAAAGTAATTTTTTTTATTACTCAAAATGGAATTATTTGATGCAAAATATAATTTGCCAAAAATGGTAATTACTAAAAAGGCAAATTTTTATGAAAAAATAATTTATCGAAAATAGTAATTTTTTTATTTCTAGGGTTTTAAGCTTTAGGGTTTTCTTTTAGGGTTTATTTTAGGGCTTCAAGTTTTAGGGTTTTCTTTTAGGGTTTATTTGGGGATATATATTCCCTTGGTATTGCATTGTAAAAGGGGAAGTGAATCCAAGAATGAGAAAATAAATTATTTATTGGTTTATTTCCATGTACTATAGTTTTTATGTGAATGGAGGGTTTTACATATTATTTTTATTTACCATAGTTTTTATGTAATGGGAGGTATTTTGTTTTGACCTCTTGTAGCTGGATTCACATCATTTGGTATTAGAGCAAGTTGGATCTTGTTGGGAGGAGAAAAGAGAAGAGAAGAAAAAAGAAAATGAGAGAAGAGCAAAGAGGCTCCAAAAAAAAAATATTGGCACTCTATGCAGTGCTTGTAGAAGGTTTGTAAAACCTTGGAGATAAAAATTGGCACTTTGTGTAAGTGCTTGCAGGAGGTTATTTTATATAAAAGCCTTAGAGAAAGATATTGGCACTTTGTGTAGTGCTTGCAGAAGGTTTGTAAAACATTAGAGAAAGAAATTGGCACTTTGTGTAAGTGCTTGCAGGAGGTTTTTTTATATAAAACCTCAGAAGGAGGAATTGACACTTTGTGTAGAGCTTACATAAGGTTTGTAAAACCTTAAAGAAATAAATTGGCACTCTATGTAGTGCTTGCAGGAGGTTTTTTTTCATTAAAAACCCCAGAGAGAAGAATTGGCACTTTGTGTAGTGCTTAAATGAAGTTTGTTATTTTAAAACCTCGAAGGAATAAATTGGCACTATGTGTAGTGCTTGCAGGAGGTTTGATATATAAAACCTCAAAAGGATATTGGTATTTTGAGAAGTACTTGTAGATGTGTGACACTCTATGGAGAGTGATTATGAGTTTGATCAGAGGAACTCGCAAGAGCAGAGTTCTTTTCAACCAAAGGAGAATGATGCAAGAGCCTATCTTTAGAGGGTTTTTTTAAAAAGAAGTTTTAAAGTAATTTTTTTATTACTCAAAATGAAATTATTTGATGCAAAATATAATTTTCCAAAAATGGTAATTACTAAAAAGGCAAATTTTTATGAAAAAATAATTTACCAAAAATAGTAATTTTTTTATTTCTAGGGTTTTATGCTTTAGGGTTTTCTTTTAGGATTTATTTTAGAGCTTCAAGTTTTAGGGTTTTATTTTAGGGTTAATTTGGATATATATATTCCCTTGGTATTGCATTGTAAAAGGGGAAGTGAATCCAAGAATGTGAAAGTAAATTATTTATTGGTTTATTTTCATGTACTGTAGTTTTTATGTGAATGGAGGGTTTTACATATTATTTTAATTTACCGTAGTTTTTATGTAATGGGAGGTATTTTGTTTTGACCTCTTGCAGATGGATTCACATCAGGCCTGCACTTCCTCAACTCCCAAAACTACCTCCCATAGTGTGGACCATGCCTCTATCTTTCTCCCCTCCTCTTTGTCCATGATGACCACACATATCACATGGCCTTCTAAAACACACCTCACCTCCATTTATCCCTAGTGGCTACCCCCTCCCATCCCATTGGTACTAATGGTTGTATGTACAATGCACGACCTGGCCCACGAACCCTCCTCCATTGGCCATCATTACCATGATTTGATCATGGCCCAAACTGAATAACCCTATCAGTGATAGGCCTATGTTAGGCCTATCACATGATAGACATACATCAAGCATGTCAATGATAGACCTACATCAGGCTTATCGATGATAATACTACGTTAGGTTGGTCACATGATAGGCCTCTAGGCCAAAAAAACAAAAACAAAAAGAAAATAAAAAGGAAAAGAAAAACAAAAACCATTCAAAAAACCAAACAAAAATAAAACAAAAAAAATGAAAACCAAAAGACACATAGATAGATTTTGTTGCAAACTTGAGTTAATTTGAGTTATTTTATATTTTCATTGATGTCACATGGATAATTGATGTCACATTGAGTTTTGGTCGCAAAAGCACTTCATAGATAATCATATATGATATTTTGGATAGCATGGATACATACAGGGTTTTTATAAAAACTAATGCAGGCAAAATAAAAGGTTTTATTTAAAACTATGGTGGGCTTATGTGGAAAGGGATTTTCTTAAAAGCAAAGGTGGACTTTTTTTTTTCATCGAAAAAGGACCTCCGATGATGAAGATATTAAATTTTAAAGTTTAAGTTTAAATTAATGGAGGACCGACCTATGTGTAATTAATGGAGGGTGGCATATATATATATAAAGGTTTCAATTTATTTTGGAAAGGGGGCATATTATATATCGTCGGAAAGATTATTTTGAGGGCTATTTTACTAACTTATTTAGAATGAGAAATAAGGTGTGTGTAAAGAGATATTTCTGATTTTGCAAAGGGGTTCCAAAAGTGATTTTTACCTTGTTCCTTTTTTCAATATGATTAATTCTTTCATGAGGTGACAAGGTATGCAATATTGTGATTTATTTTATTTTATGATATAAGTGGTTTTTGGAGTGAAAAGGTTATGCAATGTTTTGATTTATTTTATTTTATGGTACAATTTGTTTTAGGAGAGATAAGGAAGTTGTGCAATTAAAGGCCTTGGTGATGATTATTGACAAGTGGAGTAATGTTGATTATTTTATGATCTACTAACCCTTGTGAAGATTGGCAAAAGAATTTTGTGATTTTGGAATTTTTGCAAGGAGGTTTTTTCATCTTCATAAAATGTATGGGCACATTATCCTATAGATTGTTTATGATGGTTTATTTTTGAAATATCATTGGAGGAAAAAGGATTGTTTGTGGTTTCCTTTTCAAAAGTGGTTGGTTGAATGCTTCAAGGTTTTCTGAATTGAGAGTTGTATCTAAACCTTGTTTGATAAGAATAGTTATTTAAGACCATTGGTTGTGAAAGAACTTGAGTTAGAAAATAACATGAGTATTATTGTTATGTGATATTTGTGGTTGAGCATTGTTGGAAATATTTGAGTTGGTTGATACATACTTGGACTAGGGTTGTGTGAGAGAGAGTTTTCCCTTGTGGTGATTGGTTGAGTTGAGTTGATTGAGCCTAGTCAAGTGATGTGTGAAGTGATTGTTCAAGTCCTATGAAACAAACTATTCTATTATTCTAATTTGAGTTGAGAGTAAGATTAGAAAATTTTGAGTCTCTAACAATTATCTTTATGCTTCTATGAGATTGAATTGAATTGAGTTGAGATTTATTTGATTTGATTTGAGTTGAGTTGAGATTGATATTAGAACATGTTGAGTCTCTAACAATTATCTTTATGATTCTATGAGTTGAGTTGAGTTGAGATCATTGTGGATCATTGTTTTCATCCATTGAAGAGTACATTGCCATTCATTGTTGAGTTCATATTTAAGATTTTCCTTGATAGATTTGTGGATAATATTTGAGTGCTACTTGAGCATGATTGATTGAGTCTTTGAGAAGGTATTTGGGACATATTTGAGTATAATGTTGGGAAAATTTAAGGATAGTTTTGGGACAAATTTAAGAATAGTTTTGGGACAAATTTGAGGACAATTTTGGGATATATTTGAGGATAGTTTTGGGACAGATTTGTGGACAACTTTAGATCATATTTTGGAAAAATTCTTAGTGAGCTTGTTGGAGTAGATTTGGGCAAGTTCTTGTTGATCTTGCTAGAGCAGTTTTGAACAGATATCTGTGTGAACTTGTTATTTAGCATTGGATAGGTTATGTGTGAACTTTTTATTCAGCATTGGATAGGTTTTGTGTGAACTTGTTATTCAACATTGGACAGGTTTTGTGTGAACTTGTTATTCAACATTGGACAAGTTCTATGTGAGCTTGTTATTCAGTTTTGGACAAGTTCTATGTGAGCTTGTTAAGTAGGTTGTGTGAACCTATTGAGCACGTTCTTAGTGAGCATATTGACAAATCGTTGGAGGTGACATAGTACAGAGGATAGAATATCAGTGGATAGAGATCCAGCAGTAGCACAATTGAAGACATATCTAAGTGAGGAGTCTTCAAGTGGAGATAGGTCCACTAGTCAATTTAGGAGAGAGAAAGAGTCTTCTAGAAGATCACATAGCTAGAGTAGAATGGAAAAGAGTTATTCTAAGGAATATATCCATGAACTTGAGATTAAGGGATCAACATATCCTTTGGATAGATATTCATAAACATTGTAATTGGAAGTGATTCCCAAAGATATTGATTGAGAAATTTTTAGTAAAATATTTTCTCTGTGGAGTAGCCCACATGGGGTGAACCACACAAATTATGGTGTCTTTATTGTGTATGGTTTCTGTGCATTGATTTAATTATTTCTATTGATATTGCTATCTTTACACAATAATATTGAATTGAAAGAAAAACTAAAAAATGGTCTTATACTGTTCACCCCTCCTCTCAGTATAATCTTGTGTTCTTCAGATTTTAAATTATTTTTTGCACACGTCATCTTTGTTTGTTTTTATGATTCATAGATTAGATTTCTTTTTCTAAAAAATCATCTAGGCTTAGTTTAATTTCAAAAATAATACATATCTAGTTTCATTTCAAAAATGCATCTAGGGTTAGTTTTATTTACATCTAGCTAGTTGTTTTTGCTTTTACCTCGATGGTAGCAAACACAATATCACACACTTACATGGCATACAAAATGGTAAGGTTGGATTTCATCCCCAATACATCACTCAAGACTTGTGACATAGAAGTTCTACCCTCCACCAACTCACTACCCATCTAGTCACCATAGTAACCCCTAGGAGAAGTTTTCTGGACTTTATCACTAGAAAATCCTCCACTTTTGAGATCATATTTCTAGAATTCATCATCGAAAGGGATATTTTAAGTGGGATAGGATTATATGCCTTCGTTCACAAGGCTCACATAATTAGTGAACATGGTAACTATCATTCTTCACTAAGCTTTATTGAGAGTGAAAGTAAACATCCAATTGGGCTAGTAGTAGGTCTTAAACAGTACCACCTCTTCTTGTGATAGGATTTTGGATTCATTAGTGTATTTTAAGACCCTCCCATTTGTATATAATTTTACTAAACTTATCCATTTAGGTCACCACTTGCATATTGAGACATTGTTCTATTTTGTGCACCCTTGGATGTTGCAAGAGATTCCATGTTGATGACACTCCTATTCTTTTTAGAGTTTAACTATGCTTCTCATGTAATATTCTAGAGCAAATATAAAAATAAAAATACACAAAATCAAACAAACATTTATTTTTTTGTTATTTAGCACTGATTCCAATTACATATTGTATTGCATGCTCATAAAACTAGTTTCAACACATTCACTTGTTAGACACCCACTTGTTGGCTAGTTACATTCTATTACTATAATTTATTTTTATCGGATTCACTATATGCAGGTTTGCCTAGCATGGTGTGAACTATATTTCCATAGTCTAGGTTATCATAGCAGTGTGTAAACTCACTTCTCCTACACAAACACACCAAAACTCATACATTTATATAAAATATTGTATAGAGTTCACCCACATGATCATATTTACATTTTTGAACTATTTTGAGTCCTTTGTTGCACTATACATCATCATGCCTATTGTTACTTGTAGCCGAGTGCATGAGTAATCACATATTGAGGATAAGGCTTCTTGTGCCACCTCTAATTAGTCTATCACCCCCCCTTCATTTACAAGGGAAACATCCACTATCACACTTTATTTCTTCACTAGTTTTGAGCCATATCGCATACACACCATGTCATATTTGGGTGAAGCTCACCCTATTATTCTTCATTTTTTCCCACCTACTCCACCATCCATATTTTGTAATCATGTTATCTATACCACTCCAAGAGATCCATCTCCATTATTTACTATCGATGAGGAGCCTCTACCTACCTCACCCATATTTTCTCACCTATTTCTTTAGGATGCATATCACTCCCTTCTTAGGAATAATTCCTCTACACTTTTTCATCCACATCCTGGGGTTACAATATTTACCCTGATATTCGATATGATTGTAGATACTCGATCATCCACTTATGGCACTCATGTGCCTTCATCACATTCAACCCTACAATAATCAATCCCACAATAGTGGTACACCTCAATTGCATCATATCATTCACAAACATCACAACCCCCATCCCAAACACAACATATTATTTCCTCATAACATCAACAAGTCCCTTCACCACAATCCTTTGTGAATATGTTCACTACTACTTCATTTCAGTATTTCACCTTTGACATCTACATCCCTTCTTCATTCCTTCCTCCACCTATGTTACCCTCTTTTGGGATGTATGGTATACCATATTCCACTCCACCTTCATCCTACATTTAGATACCACTTTCGCCACCACATTCTTCCATGCCTATATTCTTTACAACACCTCCTTCTTGGTTTTCCTCTCCTAGTGTGCATCCATTGCAGTAGATTCCTGTATAACAAGCACAAACATCATATCCCAATATGACCAACCTCAGTAGATGATTGCTCCATTGTAGGATCCTTCATCAACCACCATATTTTACGTTGTTAAAAAATAACATCCACTACATTAGTTCCAATATACTCCCCCATAACAATGGGAGGAAAACTTCAATATCCCTCTCATTCTTAATCTTCCACTACTTCATCACAACTCATCACACTTCCATAATTCTATCTTCAACTGTTGCAAGAGGAATTTAAGATGCTAAATATTTGCACAACTAGTTATGGGCCCCAAAAACCCACATACAATGAGCTATGTAATGAAACTGTTCACTCATCAATTCCTATTCCTCACCCATACTACTTCAATATTCTAAAGTTAAAAAAATATAATTGTAAAGAGGATCCTCGATAAAAAATCATCAACTATCACTTTGCATGCTTCCAAATTTATAGTATTGATCCCTCATGTTGCATATTGTTGCTCTCTCACTTGGGGGACAAAATATAACTTGGTACAACAAGATTCCATACCATATTCTGTTCACATTCAAATAGTTTGCCAATTCATTTAACCAATATTTATCCATCAATATCAATAAGAAGATAATTTTTTTTTATATCTATACCTTACGATAGGCTAATGATGAACCTCTCATGGATTCTATTTATTGATGGAGATCGATCATCCATTACCTATCTCATAGCCTCACATCTACAAAATGCAATACACTCTTATCCAAGAGTTGTCATAAACATATCTCCACCTCTTTATAGCTTCATCAAAATTGCACGCTTGAGAAATATATTACCTAAGACAATGTCATTGAGGACATAAAGGTCCAATATGGAAAAATCAAACTTCTAGAGAAGCCATCTTATAATTAATATTCTTACTTTAATTGCAACACACTAAATCAACCCTTCTCTAAACCACAACAAACCAATAAATTAGCGATAGCCTCTCCAACATATTCATCAATCTCACAACCTCCTCCTCCACAATAGAAGTTATCTCATACTATCACACCTCCTCCATCCAATCCATGATGAGCTTGGGATCCCCATCCTTCACGTAGACCTCACAATTGGAATCTACTTTCTCAGCCTCTATCTACATTATTCTAAATATTATTTAATGTTTATCATGATATGTTATTGGGAATATGACCCATAGATCCAACATGAACCAACCCTCATGGGCACATCAAGCATACCTTTTGTGTTTTCCATGGCTAGTATAGTCATGGCATCCATTTTTGTTGCACCTTTCATGACTTAGTCAAGGATATTATTGATCATGGTACTATTCAAGTTTCAAACCCCATCACACCACAAAATAAAAATTTAAGTAATTATCAGAACCCATTACCTAAACATGATGGGACTAATACTCACAAGATTCAACCCACTCAACAAGCCCAATCAATCCAAGTCAATCATATCCACTACAATCCTCCTTATCATGAGGTGGTTGGCATGATTAGCATCACTAATCATAATCAACACTATCCACTATATTGTAATATACCCATTCGTCCACTTCCACCATCATCCACCTCCACTTTCACCTCCCTCTTTCATGGAATTCCTTTTTACTATGTTTGATTCACCATTCTTCCTTTCTTAACATCTCATTATTCATTTTTCAATCACATATTCATAATTTCATCACTCCTTTATTATCCTTCTACAATGGTTTTGTCCATTTTTTCTACATATTCTACAACTAGGAATGTTTCTCATATCATTCCAATATATCATTCGTGATTTAAAGGAGTTTCTCTCTTTTCATCTGTATCGCTCCAAAATTTTTGCATCCCTACCTTCAGGCTATAGGATCCATTCTCGAAAGGAGGATGGGAAAAGTATGGCACGATACCTCGGACTGAGAGGCCTTGCGAAGGTCCCGCCTCTCAAGGGAGGTGTATTATGGTGATTTTTTGACAGATGGTGGGTTCACCAGGAAACATTTAGTGGCAGTTTCCACGTCTAGGTTGAGAATGTGTTTTATGTGTTCAATTTTATCCTTAAACATACAAGTCCTAGGTTTGGCCAAAATGCGTCTAAGCTATTCTATATGAATATGCAAATTAAATGAATATAGAAGAACAAAATTAGACAAAAAATAGAGAGAATAATATGGATTAAAGATCAATACCTGATCCTGATGTCTGATAAAGATTTTGATTCTTGAAGCAGTAAGGATCGTCTGAAATTCGATAGGATCATCTGAGATCTGACAGGATCGTCTGAGATCTAACGAATTCGTCAGACAAATTTGTCAGAGACCTGCAAACAAAAAAATAGATGCAAAATACAAAGAATGCAACAATGCTAACATAGGGAAACAATGTAAAATGACAATAACAATATCAAAATAAAAATTATAAACAGAAACATGAATGCATCACACTGATTTAATGACAATTATAACTTAATTATGCATTTTATATAGATGGGTGAACTCCAAGATGCAAGATAGCATGAAATAGTAAATAAACTAGCTAATTGTAGAATAAAATAGCAGAGAAAATATGAAGAAATGCAAAATCTAGGCACTGATTGCCCCAATGTTGACTACAGTTAGAATCATCTCGCATTGGTACGAAATCGTCTATGATTCGACAGGATCACCTCTGATCTGAATAGAATCGTCTGCGATGATGTAAGCTTTCTTCGACTGAAAAATACTAAGGTACCTGCAACAAAATTTGAATAGAACTAATGCAAATAGCAATTTAGGATGTCTTAATGCGTGTGAAGTTAAGTTATAGGAATTATCAGCCAGGGGGATGCTAAGGGGAGGGCTTAGGATTAAATAGGCTTAGGAGGGAGGTTAGGAGGTTGGAGATCATCCCTATTCGGGAGATCTCCAACCGGGAGGGTCTCTAACGGTGCAGACACACTTCTGCCCAAATTAGAGACGTCGTTGGAACAGAGACTAATTGTGCAAAATCAATTTTGAGACAAGATCATTTGGACGTCCTAGCCCAGAAAAAATCATCCAATCTGAGGCGATATCGTCTGATCGACGACGATATCATCAAACAGTCAAAACAACCTCTAAAAATGGTGCGGGAAAGGAGGAAACGGATTAAGCGGCGGTTTGGGAGCGATTTTGGAGGTTAAAATTTGAATTTGAATATTTACTAGAGTAAATGTAATTATTAAGGTTTTACTGTGCCAATTTTAGGGTGCTACATTTTGCCCCCTCTTTAGCAAATTTTCTAAAGAAAATGCATTAAATATGAGTTCTTCTCGATCTACGAGAAAGCAAAAATTATTCTCATTTTTAGGCGACGATTCTTGGTCGAATCGTACAACAGCTGACTATGGTGCCCCCTCCGTGTTTTTACCCAAATCGAACGTTTGAGGTAAAAAAGCGAAAAAGCAAAATTTGAAAAATGTTTTTAATTGTATTTTGAATAAAATTAAGAAAAATAGGGTAAAACCCTAATTCATTTTTACTGTTCATGTTTCTGGTTTCTAGAGCTCTGCAAGCAAAATGGTGGAGATAGCGCACAAATCGACAGAGGTCCGGTGCGGGCTACGGGTAAGAGTCTAAACTTAGTTTAGAATGCTTTAAGTTGAATTTACATGCTTTTTAGGTGAATTTTGAATAGATTTTGAGCATCACGACCATTTTTGGGCCGTCGACGTCATCGAGACGAAATCGTCCCGATTTCGACGAAATCGTCTCAAGTTCGCCGATTTTGGGGCAAAATCGGAAAAAGGGGGATGATTTCGTCAAATTAGGGACGATTTCGGCTGGCGAAATCGAAGACGATTCTGCTCAAATGTGGGATGATATCATCCAATAGTGGACGATATCATCATTTGTAAAATTGAACTTATTTTAACTTGCATTATAAATCACTTGAGTTGTTATTAATGATTGTTTGTTATTGTTGTTTTTATGTTGCAGAGAGGTTTGCTAAAGAGTAGAGAATGGAAATATGGAAGATTGAGAGACGACTTGGCTACTCTATCATAGACAGAATGGGATCAGATGGCTCAGGACAGCTTACAGCATGTGGCAGAAATGCCACAAGTTTCTACAAAAATGGGGCTACTGACAGCCCTGGCAGAGAGGTGGTATCCGAGTTCTTCCTATTTTTGGCTACTGACAAGGGAGATGACTCCTACATTGGAGGATGTATGGAGGATTCTAAGGATCCCCATACAAGGATGGTTGATCACTCCTATGGCCAATCAGGGCCATGCTATGATGTCGTTGTGTGGTGACCCGAGCTTCGCCCTGGAGAAGGGCGGAGTGAACATCGAGGCGCTGTGTCAGATGCCTGGGGCATCCAGACTCACATAGGTTTTGGTCAGAGTGGTGGGTGGACTTCTGCTGTGCCACCAGAGTGGGTGTAGGGTACCATGGGTGCTAGCAGATGTGATCTGCGATATGCGAGACCATGGTTACAAATTTTCTTAGGGCAGTTTTGTTCTATGTCGACTGTACAAGATCCTGCATGGGGTCGTGTACAAGGGTGGCCGATGTCTGGTTATGACATCGCTTCTACAGGTTTGGTTCTAGGAGCACATTGTAGTGCGGAGGCCGGTAGGGCTTCCACTGATAGGGATTGATGGGGAGAGGCCCCGAGTTTTCTACTAGTGGCTCCGAAGAGGGTCACAGCGGCGGATTGATCTGTCGATGTCCCGAAGACTACTGGATGATCTTGTCCCAGACCAAATCACCTGGAGGCCATGGCGAGAGTATCCAGGGTGGGTCGAGGATGGACAGGAGCTGGATCGCATCAGGCAAGTCTACTGGCTATGGATGGAGAGGGGAGAGGTGGAGCTCCACCGCTACGATCGAGTTTTATGATAGTTTGATCTATAGCAGGGGATCCCATCTCTTAGGGATTACGAGTTTTCTCGGACTATCTAGGATAACACCATAGTGAGCGGGGCTCCAGATATGTAGTGCTTCTAGAGTCAGGACACGGATGATGCCCCCATTCAGCCAGTGGATGGGGACGATGCAGGGGTTGCAGATAGCTATGATGCCTGGTACGTAGGCATTCGCCCTCCTCGAATGACGAGGGCTCAAGGTATGATCCATGTAGTTGTGTGTCGAATGGGGAGGTGGTTCCAGGCAGCTATGGAGGTATCCTAGGGTCACGAATGGAGAGAGCTGAGGAGAGCACAAGCACATCAGAGGCCGCGATAGCGGGAGAGGAGGGAGGAGAGACCCATTTCTCCACAGAGAGAGAGGCCACCATCACCTGATAAGGGCAAGGGTGTTGAAATTGGGGAGAGTAGCGAGACAGTGACTCTCTGAGAAGAGACAATCCATCTCCAAGCATAGATGCAGACATTATAGGATGAGGCTACATGCCATCGAGCTGAGGTTACACAGTTCAGAGATGAGATTGCACACCTCAGAGCAGGGGGTAGAGGGGCGAGCACTCAGGAGCTAGCACGGGATATTGCCCAGATCACATTCTACCAAACATTATACTATCAGATGGTGCCAAAGGAGGAGAGATTACCCCTATCGGCTAACATCGCAGATCCGATCAGGATAGGGTCGTCGAGGACTTCATCTCAATCGACGACTAGGACTCGTAGTACCACACATACTGCGATGGGGCCACCTCATCCACCTCAGGGTGGGGGAGGAGATGAGGCTGAGAACTCGAGGGGTTCTCGAGGCTAGACTACTGCACGACACTATACAGATTAAGACATAGTTTTTATTCTTTTTGAGAGAGGATTGAGTATGCCGAGGTACAGATTGTGGCATACCAATCCAGTTTTGAGATGATGTATATATATTTGTGATATATATAGATGAGATATTTTTGATCATATGACTTGTGTCTTATGTATTTTTATGATGCTTTTAATGTTTTTGATTGATTGATTTGATGATTGGATTGAGGATACATGTAATTATGTTGTTTTTGAAATATTATAATTTTGATGTCATGCTGTAAGTTTTTAAATGAAATGATCTGATGTAAGAAATTCGTTTGTTTGTGATGCGATGTGATAAAAGATAAAAAGAGACTTCTAACAATAATTTCAAAGGACATTGTCGCTATTATAGACCATTTCATGGAGTCGCCGCTCACTCGGTCATCAAGATAATCCCAGTATAGAAATATTGTTAAAAGTAAAAGAATGCTTAAGAGACTGTCTTAAGACTTTGGTGCAATGGTGCAAATGATGATGATGATGGTTTGTTTTCAGAGTTTCATAAAAATAGTATGCATGAAAAAATGATTTTTTCTAGGCATAAATTCCTAAGTGTGATAAATTTTTTGGATAATTCCCTAGGAATTATACCATCATTGCAAAATTGAAGGTTGACATAATGACATGAAATAATGATAATGTGCATGCTTTTTGTTTTGAAAACATAATTGTATAATAGAATGATTTAAGTCATATGGTTTTCATGATTTTTAAATAAATGGGGAATAAAAATTGTTACAATGGTTTGCACTAGGCATAGAATATGTAGGTATAGACTTATACCATCATCGCGAAATCCAAAAAAGAGAGTTTTATTGCATGGTTGATTTTTGATAAACAGAAAATATGAAGATAAGGACTTGCGCTAGGCATAAAATTTCAATTTTGGTTTTGAAACTATACCATCGTCACGAAAGTCGAAAATATGTATATATGTGTGTTTTGATTGTATGGTTTTGAAAGCAATTTTGATTTTTTTCTATTATGTATGTAGTTGTCTTTAGGCTAAACAACTGTACTTTAAAGAAGAAAATGAATTATTCCAAACAATTTGCAAAAAATATTTCAAAGTATCTTAAAGACAAAAGTTATATTTAGAAGGAATCCCATGTGCATATGTGAGTTCATTTCAAATCTTGATTTATCATAATGATACACAAAATCTCTCAAATACAAATGTGTGTGCAATTGCATTGTTCATTTACCAGTTTTGAGCAAGATAATATGATACAAGTGATTTGAATGAACCAAATAAGTGTTCATTAACCATGATTTAGATGCATATAACCATACTAGACTACTATGTAAGTCGGATTATCAAGAGCTAGCTAATCCATAACAAGACATAGGTCTGTACAAAAGAAGGTCGCTAATGTGACAGACATATCGCCACGCTAGGAGTTACCCAAGGCCAAGCAAGTTGGGCACAAACCACCTGTTATGGGGCTTACCTCACAGTTTTCGAATAATTGAGAATTCCAGGGATTCAAGCTCATCAACCCTTATTTTATTTTCAAAGGGTAGGGAAAGGGATTTTATTTCTTTTGATTTTGCTTTCATTTCTTTCTTTTGCTTTCTTTTGTATTTTTTGCTTGATAATGCTGTAATGATGAAAATAATATTTTTCTTTTTTTCTCTTTTTTCTTTTTCTCTTTTTCTTGAACTTTGCTTTTTCTTTTTGTGCTAGGGATACTTGCTCGGATTAGCTGTAGAGCAAGGGATTTTTATTCTGGGTAGGGGTGAGCTTGTCCTTTTGCCAATTCTCAAAGATTCTAGACCATGTGCATGATAGGATAGCAGGGGAAACTTTTCGCTCAAGAAACCACTTCTACTATGTAGTAAAGCATAGATATTACAAATATAATCATTTTATTGTGAAAGGATGTGCTTGGTTTAAGTAAATAACAAGATCAATTCTCTGTTCTCAAACTTTATTTAATTGAAATTTGTGAACTTTGATATAAGAGAGATTAGTAATCATGCCAGATAAAATCAAGATATTTATTTTTGTGTTTGTGAAAGTGAGGGATTCCAAATAAATGCTAATTTATCCAAAATAATTTGAAACATATAACTGCAACATTTGTAAGAAGATATATATATAAATAATTTTTGAGAAGTTTTGAGAATGTTGACTCTTTCTTTCTTCTTTATGTTGTTTTGGTTTCGAAAGAGTCAAGAATATTGCTGTTTTTTTATTTTTATTATTATTTTTTTGTTTTTGAAAGAATCAACAAGTGCCATAAATAAATGCAACAAATAGTTTTGAAGATTTTGATTATTATGAATGTTTTTGGTGTTTTTTAATTTATAAATTGAAAGAAATACAAAATAGTGATTTTGAAATATTTTAAACAAATATATACAAGGATGAAATGACCAAATTTATACATAGTAACGTTTAAGATGCAAAATGTTCATGGGTTCTTTAAGTTCTTTACCATCTAAGGTAGATAATTTGTATGCTCCTGATTCAAATTTAGCAGTGATAATGTATGGTCCAAGCCAGTTGGGCTCAAATTTACCTTTAAGGTCCTTAGCTGCATTAGTATTTTTTTTATTTTCTTTTAAAACAAGGTTGCCAATCTCAAAGGATCGATGACGAACTTTTTTAGCATATGATATTTTAAGCTTATTTTGGTAGGCACGGAGATGCTCCAAAGCATTGATGCATTTTTCATCTAGGAGTTCTAGCTGACTGAGTCTGCCAGCTCGATATTCATCTCCTACTTTGGTATCTTGAAGTAGCAGAGCCAAAGAAGGAACTTCTAATTCAAAGGGAAAAACGGCTTCAGCACCATAAACCAAAACAAAAGGTGAAGTTCCAGTGGGGGTTCGAACACTAGTTCGATAGGCCCACAAGGCTGGATATAACTGAATGTGCCAGTCACGGCCAGTTTTATTGACCAATATTTTAAGAATTTTGATTAAGGTTTTGTTAGATGCTTCTGCTTGACCATTACCCCGAGGATAATAGGGAGTGGACCAGTGATGTTGAATCTTATATTTTTGGCATAATTTTTTAACATCTTTATTTTTGAAACAAGTTCCATTGTCAGAGATGAGATTTGTAGGAATTCTGAATCTACAAATGATTTGATTAAAAATAAATTTAGAGACTTGTGTGCTAGTGCAGGAAGCTAAAGGCATAGCTTCAACCCACTTCGTGAAATAGTCAGTGGCAGTTATGATGAATTTGTGTCCATTAAATGACACAGGATTGATTTTGCCAATAATATCTAAACCCCATTTTGAAAATGGCCAAGGAGATGAAATAGCCTGTAGTTCTTATGTAGGTGCATGGACAAGGTTAGCATGTGTCTGGAACTTATCGCAATGGCACACATAATCATGTGCATCATTCTCCATGGTAGGCCAAAAGTATCCTATCCTAAGGAGTTTTTTAGCAATGACACTACCACTGAAGTGTCCTCCACAAGATCCATCGTGGGCTTCACTCAAGGATGATTTGGATTCTTCTAAATTCAAACATCTTAATAGGATACCTTCAAAAGATCTCCTATATAAAGTATTGCCAATTATTACAAATTGACTTGCTCGTCTACGTAATAACCGACACTGGTTTCTATTAAAATTGGTAGGGAAAGTCCCATTTTGGAGAAAATCAAATATGTCCATATACCAAGGTTCAGGAGTAGTTTCATTTATTAGAAACACATCCAAAGGTTCTAAGCATGACTTATTGGAAGTGGGTTCCTGGAGTCGACGAATAATGATAGTTGCATATTCGTCATCTAACTCCAAGGGAAGGAGAGATGTAGCTGCGACCATAGCATCAGCTACATGGTTGCAAGGTTGAGGAATAGCGTCCAAGGTGACTTGATCAAATAGAGACATTAATTGTAAAACATAGGATTTATATGGGCATAGTTTATCATCTCTGGTCTGATAAACTTCATTAATTTGATTTATGACAAGTTGAGAATCACCAAAAACTAATAGATGTTTAATTTTTAGCACCAAGGCAGCTCGTAATCCAAGGATTAGAACTTCATATTCAGCAGTATTGTTAGTGCAAGAAAATGTTAATTTGAAGGATAGAGGAATAAGATGTTTTTGTGAGGATATGAAAATAATACCCGCACCAGCCCCACTCATGCATCGGGCTCCATCAAAGTATAAGGACCATTGTTCAATATGGTCTGCCTCTAATTGAAGGCATTCATCGAGAAACTCAATGATGAGGGGATGGGTAGACTCTAAGGGTGCAACAGCTAATTGATCTGCTATGATTTGACCCTTAATAGACTTATGTCCTATGAATGTGAGATCAAACTCGCTTAGAGAAAGAACCCACTTGGCTGTGCGACCCGATAAATAAGGTCTACTCATGAGATACCTTAAGGGATCATATTTAGCAATGACATAAGTTTTCTGACTAAGCATATAATGGCATAATTTTTTCATAGCAAACATGACTGCTAGACATAATTTCTCTAATGTTGTGTATAGGGTTTCATAACTGATGAAGGTTCGGATAATATAATAATTAGCATGTTCTCTCTTTTCATCATCAAGCTGAGCTAACATAGCTCCTAAGGCAGAATCGAAAGCTAAAATATACAGGAGAAATGGGCGATCAGGTTTAGGTGGTGAAAGCACAGGTGGATTAAGAAGGTATTTTTTGAGAAGTTCAAAAGTTTCCCTACATTCGTCGTCCCAATTAAAAGGGACATCCTTTTTAAGAAGTTTAAGAAAGGGACCGGTTTTGTCCGCCAGCTTATCGATGAAGCGACGGATGGCTTGAAGCTTACCTTGTAAACTTCATAACTCAGATATATTAGTAGGTGCGGGCATATCAGTGATAGCCGCAATCTTGAGAGGGTCGATTTCAATACCACGTAAAGAAACTAAAACCCCTAATAGCTTACCGGACTTAACTCCGAATATGCATTTGGCTGGATTTAATCGAATAAGGTATTCTCGTAATCGATTAAAAACTTTTATCAAATAATCTAAATGGTTATCTTCATTAATAGAGCAAGCTATAATAGCATCTACATAATAATGTAGGATATCATGCATCATATCATGAAAAATATAAGTCATAGCTCATTGATATGTTGCACCTGCATTCTTTAAGCCAAATGGCATCACTTTCCAAAAAAAGGTACCCCAAGGGGTAGTAAAAGTTATTTTAGCCTGATCTTCAGAAGCTATCCTGATCTGATTATAATTGAAGAATCCATCGATTAAGGACATCATCCCACTCCCGATAGTAAATTCAATGATTTGATCCATTTTTGGAAGAGGAAAATCATCTTTAGGGCATGCAGTGTTAATAACTCTAAAATTTGTGCAAACCCTAACTTTGGTGGCTTATTTCTTGGTAACTGGAACTACATTTGAGATCCATTCGGCATAATCAATAGCTTCTATAAAAAAAACATTCAGGAGTTTTTCTAACTCCCCTTTGACTAGCAGAGCCACTTTGGGATGCATTTTTCTAAGTTTTTGTTTAATAGGTTTAGCATCCATATGGACCACTAGGTGATGCATGACTACAGAAGGGTCTAGACCTGGCATATCTTCATATGTCCAAGCGAAGACATCTTCATATTCTTTAAGGAATGCAATATATTGTTCTTGTTTTTCTTGACTTAATTTTGATCCAATATTGATTATGTGAGGACTATCCTCAGTTCCAATATTAATTTTAATGATGTTTTCTACCTACATGTGTAGATCTATTTCAAATTTAGGTGGGGCGGGTGAAACGCCCAATTATTGTAATTCTTGTAAGGTTAATTTGGATAATTCATCTTGAGGATTAGTGGCCTCAAGTTGGGCTATAGTTGGTATAGAACCATCAAAATAAAATCCATTGTGTAACATCTCTTCAACAGAGACGTCATGGAAGATATCTCCTTCCAACTCCTCATCGGAGTCAACAATCATTTTAGGGTAAGCTATGGATAGCATGTTACATGTAAATGGCTAATTTTTTAGAGGCAAATCATCACACCTATCCAAATAATCTTGATAACATATGAGTTGATCATCATCTTCAAAAGGAAAGGGTTGACCCTTACTAGGAAATAGGCCCACACCAAAGCGGGCAAGCCACGGTTCTACCTCAAAAGGTTCTTTCATGCCATTTTGGAAAGGTCCCAAGCCTTTCCTTTTATATCCCATTTTAAGCATTATGGGTTTAGCTTTAATATATTCATTGGTAAAATAACATCGAGCATATCCTTCATGATGAGTTTTGATATTCCGAGGGATTCTTCCCCAATCATATCCTTTATAAATGAAGGTACAACTCCTGACTTGATAAATACTTCCCATAGGTTGTGGGAGGCCCAAAGTACGAGGAGATGGCGGCAAGTTATTTAAAAGAATTGAATTTTGCATGAAAGCATTTGTTTTTTTTGATATTAAGATTGTGGATAGATCTGGTAAAAGTTAATCAAAAAGAGTATAAGATGTAGAAGGATCATTCCCTATATCTTTAGATGTAGAAGGTATGACAAATGTTGAAAATGTGGAAGTGTTAAAAGATGGGTCTATAGGTTTTGAAATTATAGGGATAGAACATGAAGGATTGGTCGTGGATTGAAGATATTTTTGAGGTTCTAGAGTGGTTTGTTTAGAAGATTGTTGATCTATATATGAGGATGAAATTAATGGAGGGGAAATAGGTGAAGTTATGGGTGTGTGTTTCACAGTTTTGGATGAAAAATAAGAATTAGGATGTGTGGATGACAGAGCAGGGCAAAATTGCACTCCAACAGGTTCTGCCAAAGCACACATATCAAAATGTCTAGGGTCACCATGGATAGTGACCAATTGATTTTTAAATTTGAATTTAACACATTGGTGTAAAGTTGATGGGACAACCCGCATTGCATTGATCCAAGGATGACCCAAGAGTATATTGTACGATGCGGGGCAATGTACAATAAACACAGTGGTATCTAGAGTTTGAGGACCAACTTGCAATGGGATGGTAATAACTCCACACGTTTCTTGTGTTTCATCATTGAAAGCTTTGATAATCATGTCAGTCTTCTTCATTTCATCACTTCTAAAGCCAAATCGTTGGTAGAAGTCAAAAGTGCAAATGTTTAGAGATGAACCATTATCAATCAGGACTCTTTTAACAGCTACATCTCCAATTAGAGTAGTAATATATAAGGGATTATCCTTATGTAAATTGTGTTGTGGGATATCTTTATCCCGAAATTCAATACAATCAACTTCTCGAGTGATGATAGTATTGGCCATGGCTTCAGGTTGAATGTTTTGAGGTACCATCATTTGGCTTAATGTAAGCATCAACTCATCCCTATGGGTAGGAGAAGATATTAACAAATCCAAAAGGGAAATTCTGGCTGTAGTATTGGATAATTGCTCATTAATATTGTAAGGGGGTTTACTTTGAACATTGGAAGCATGATTCCCTTTATTGGGATTTTTCAAAACAAATGGATCTGATCCATCGTTCTGGTTTGGTTCTTATTGAGAATTTTGAGCCTGTTGTCAGGTAATGACTCCAATGGTACTTACAATGTTATATTGAAGATGCTAAACTAGTCTCGGTCGAGCATTTATGGCTTTTTCATCAGGGAGGAATTGATTAGAAGAGGGTCGAGTAGTAACTCTTCTAGGAAATGGTTCTTCTGGAACCATAGCATCTGTGATAGGTTGAATAGGATCTGATTCATTTTTAGAACTATTCGATTGGTTTGAAGTGATGTCTATTTCACTTTCAGTATTTGATTCTATATCACTAGAATCTGGAGTTTGAATATTGTGTAGGGGCCTAGTTGTGACCATGGATAAGGTTGTGTCAAATATTTGAGGATCATGATTAAGTAAATGTCTGCTAATAGTTCCTACATATCGAGTAGGAGGAGGAACATTATGATGTTCGATTTGATTGGCCACCTATTTACCATGTCTTGGTAAAGGATGTTGAAATATGTCTAATGTTTGATTAGCATTTTGATTTTGATTTTGGGTAATGGTCTTTTGAGCGTTATTAGGAGCATTTTGTTTAGGTTGGAAGGCTTGCACCTCCATTTCATTATTATAAATCAGATCCTGTATTTTATGTTTCAACCTTTTACAAGCGTTGGTAGAGTGTCCAGGTCCTCTATGAAAATCATAGTGTAAGTCAGATCTGTATCCGGGTATAGTTGGATCAGGTTCCCGGATAGCTGGTAATTGGATCAAACCTCTTTCGAGTAATTGAGGTAAAATAGTTGATAAGGGTTGATTCAATCTAGTAAATTCTCGAGGAGGCTTATCAGGCGGTTTCAATATAATTTTTTTTGTTGTTTTTGTTGCATTGATATTAGCAACATTTTTGCTATCAGTGACTCTGTCACCTATGACTTGCTTGTTTTTATATTGATTTTTGGATGTTTTCTCATCATCCTTCTTCCTAAGTTGGCCTCTTCTAATGAGGGTATCTTCTACTCTTAGAGCTAAATATATAGCCTGATCGAAGGTGGTTAAAGTAACAGTTGATAGCTCATAAGATATTTGTTCTTGTAAATTATTAATAAAAATGTCCAACATTTCCCTATAAGGTAGCACAAAGTGCAGTTTTCCTGTCAACTGCCTCCATCAAGCTAAGAAATCGGCAAAACATTCATCCTTGTCTTGTTTTAAGTTGTATAAATCTTTGATTGTTACATGCCTCTCGATGCAGGCACTAAATTGATGGACAAAATATTCAGCTGTTTCTTCAAAGTTTCTCAAAGAATGAGTGGGCAATTGATAGTACCACTCTAATGCCATTCCACCTAAACTTTTTGGGAACATTTTTAGTAATAGCAAATCATCATGTGATATATCATGACATGCTATCCTAAACATGCGAAGATGCTCTATGGGATCTTCGGTTCCTTTATATATAGGTAGGATAGGCATGGGAAAATGCTTAGGGTAAGGTTGTGCTACAACTATGAGATCCAAAGGTTGACTACATATCTCTCGATAATTGTACGAGGGACGATAAGGATCTATCTGGTCCATGCGTGAAGCTAACTGTTTCACCATGGCTTCCAGATTACTAGTTTGCCAACCATATTGGTTCGATAGGGCATTGATATGGGATTTGTGAGCATATGATGGAGGGACATGAAAATTAGATGCTATGTTGCTATTGTGTAGATTGTTGGTAGGAAAGGTGTTATGAAGGAATTTTGAAGTTGTATTATGTTGTATTCCAGATTGTTGAAAATTGGTGTTTGGCTTCATTTTAGGTTTTTGTTTACTTGAAGCATATTGATCAATAGTTTGGTGAAGTAAAGCAGTGAAGGAAGTTTTCTTTTGTGGGGGAATGATCTTAGGCTCAATAACAGGTTCCTTAGGAAGTTGGGTAACCTGTTGTTTTGGCATGTTTTGAATCATAGTGACCATATCTCTATTGGATGGTCTAGCCTTGTCACTTTCTTGATCAATGAAAGACAAGGGATTAGTGCACACATCAAACATATGTTCCATGGCTGCTTGAGTGTCACTAATTTGCCCTTTATCAATACGAACTGCCATATTAAGGATGCCAATTTTATTATTGAAAATTTTCTAGAAATGATCTATGTTGTCAAAAGCAATAGTTCCATCTGGAGCTACTCTAGGGGATGAGGATCCATCCTCTTTAACATTTTGTTCTTGTTCATTGTCTTCACCTAGGTCATCTTTTGGTTGATCTAGAGTTTCTCATTCTGGAATTGGATCTTCAGGAAGGTCATTTGGGTCTCTATTTTTATCATCTAACCAATCTTCTTCTTCTCCTTCAGTTTGTTTACCATTCCTAAGTTTAGGCATTGTGCTTAATTTAGATTTCAGCAAATATATATATATATATATATATATATATATGCAACAAGTTTTAAGAGGTATATATTAATTATATACCTACTACAATATTTAAAATGAAGGGTTTTGATTTTTGTTATGTTTTTTAGTTTTTTCTTGTTTTTGTAATAATATTGTAAAGATAACAACAACACAATAAATGCAAGAAATAATACTGAAAGTAATGATCTAGTTTTCTATAAACAATTTATAAATATCATTAATGGGCTCGAGTTCTTCAGGAGTCATGAAGTGTTCTTCTTCAAATTGAAAGTTTTCCTTCAAAAATTTAATGAAAAGAGCTATAGTGATATTGTCTGTCTCAGATGTTGGTTGATAGAAGTAAAGCTCATGGCAATACTCTTGATATAACACAACTCGAGGAACTCTATTCCATATTTCCCTATCCGTAAGAACAACCTCTTGGTATTCTACACGACCTAGGAACTGGTGTATAATGGCTACGTTCTCAAGGTATTCCTCGAAGGTGAACAATTCTGAAGACACAAGAGCTCTCCTATAAGCTAACCATCTATGGCAGGCTCTCTGAAGTTCATGATAAAATATGAGTTGATGAGGATCTAGGATTCTATATAGGACTAGCCTCTTGATTTGTTTAAGTTTTGTTGACCTAGATGAAATGACACTAAGTCTTCTATCAAGTTCGTCCCACAAGACTTGATTTCTATCTATTTCAGGCACATTAAGCATAGAATTGATTTCTATGGCTGCTAATTGGTTTTCAACATTTATAGTAATTGCTAATATTTTCTTAGGAGCTACCATCTAAACATGATATGCAACTTATTAGTTTTAAATGATTTGAAATGCATCTATTTTTTGGTTGTTTTATATATATATATATATTTTTCAAAAGGTTTAAAATGTATTCACGTCGGGTTCACCAAAATGTATCGCTCCAAATTTTTCGCATCCCTACCTTCAGGCTATAGGATCGGTGCCCGGAAGGAGGATGGGAAAAGGATGGCATGGTACCTCGGACTGAGAGGCCTTGCGAAGGTCTCGCCTCTCAAGGGAGGTGTATTATGGTGATTTTTCGACGGATGGTGGGTTCACCAGGAAACATTTAGTGGCAGTTTCCACGCCAAGGTTGGGAATGTGTTTTATGTGTTCAATTTTATCCTTAAACATCCAAGTCCTAGGTTTGGCCAAAATGCGTCTAAGCTATTCTATATGAAGATGCAAATTAAATGAATACAGAAGAACAAAATTAGATAGAAAATAGAGAGAATAATATGGATTAAAGATCAATACCTGATCCGGATGTCTGATGAAGATTCTAATTCTTGAAGCAGTCAGGATCATCTGGAATTCAACAGGATCATCTGAGATCTGACAGGATCGTCTGAGATCTGACGAATTCATCAGACGAATTCGTCAGAGACCTGCAAACAAAAAAATAGATGCAAAATACAGAGAATGCAACAATGCTAACATAGGGAAACAATGTAAAATGACAATAACAATATCAAACTAAAAATTATAAACAAAAACATGAATGCATCATACTAATTTAATGACAATTATAACTTAATTATGCATTTGATCTAGATGGGTGAACTCCAAGATGCAAGATAGCATGAAATAGTAAATAAACTAGCTAATTGCAGAATAAAACAACAGAGAAAAGATGAAGAAATGCAAACTCTGGGAACTGATTGCCCCAATGTTGACTGCAGTTAGAATCATCTCACATTGGTACAAAATCATCTCTGATTCTACAGGATCACCTCCAATCTAAACAGGATCATCTACGACGATGTAAGCTTGCTTCGGCTGAAAAATACTAAGGTACCTACAACAAAATTTGAATAGAACTAATGCAAATAGCAATTTAGGATGTCTTAATGCGTGTGAAGTTAAGTTATAGGAATTATCAGCCAGGGGGATGCTAAGGGGAGGGCTTAGGATTAAATAGGCTTAGGAGGGAGGTTAGGAGGTTGTAGATCATCCCTATTTGGGAGATCTCCAATGGGGAGGGTCTCTAACGGCGTAGACACGCTTCTGCCCGAATTAGAGACACCGTTGGAATACAGACTAATTATGCAAAATTAGTTTTGAGACAAGATCGTCTGGACGTCCTAGCCCAGAATAAATTGTCTGATATGAGGCGATATCGTCTGATCGGCGACAATATCGTCAAACGGTCAAAACAACCTCTAAAAATGGTGCGGGAAAGGAGGAAACGAATTAAGCAGCGGTTTTGAAGCAGTTTTGGAGGTTAAAATTTGAATTTGAATATTTACTAGAGTAAATGTAATTATTAAGGTTTTACTGTGACAATTTTAGGGTGCTACACCATCATACTATCCATATCTAGTAGAGTTTCACTTCCTCCCAATTCATCATTTAATATTGAGAGGCAATTTCATCTTCTCCAAATCTATCATTCAATGTAGGGGCAACTTCACCCTCTCCCCAATACATCATTTGAAAATTAGGGTAACTTCATCTATTCGTAATCCATCATTAAAAATTGGGATATATTCATTTTCTCCCAATCCATCATTCAAAACTAGGGTAACTTCATCTACTCCCAATCCATCATTCAAAATTGGAGCAACTTCATCTGCTCCCATTCCATATTTCAAAATTGGGGTAACTTCACCTTTCTCCCCATATATCATTCAAAACTAGGGGTAATTTCACCTTCTCCATATACATCATTCAAAATTGGGGTAGCTTCATCTATTCCCAATCCATCATTTAAAATTAGGGTAACTTCACCCTCTTCCCCATATATCATTCAAAACACGAAAGCAACTTCAACCTCTTATCATACATTATTCAACCCAGTGGTAGCTTCATCCTCTTCCCATACATCATTCAATGTGAGAGAAGCTTCACCCTCTTCCAATACATCATTCAAATACTAGGGACAATTTCATCTTCTTCTAGGTTATCATTCACAATTAGGGTTTTACCTCCTTCCACTTCATAAATAACAACTGATAAAATTCATTTCATTTCCATACAATCTTTATAACTAGGGGAATTTTTATTCCCCCATATAATTTTTCAATCAAGGGATCATATTCCTATTTTTAAAACCACTTCTATGCTTAGGAGAGAATTTTCCCTCTTTCCAAGAATAGTTTCTTTTCATGGAGTTAATCCTCCTTGCACATTCACACTTCATCACCTCTTATCTACTCATGATGGTGTCACCCAATAGGGAACTCACAAATAAATAATCATCAATCATATAATATTTTTGGATCCTCTTTAATGCCATCCTTTTGTTAAAGGTTTCACCCTTTTACATGTATCAACAACTCATTTTCCAACAGTAGGTTTTACCATGAACCTCATGGCACGTGGCTACAATAATTAATCACTAGGTTCAAAAGGTTGAATCCTTTACCTTGATATCATCAAATAAAATCAATCACTAGGTTCAAAAGGTTGCACACTTTTGTCGAAGGTTGAACCCTTTACCTTATCCCCACTTGACCATCGTAATCAATTACCAAGTTCAAAAGGTTACATCCTTTGCCTTGCCATCATAAAATCATATCAATCGCTAGGTTCAAAATTTTATGCCCTTTTTTAAAAGGTGGTATCCCTTACCTCACCCTCATTACATCATAATCAATTGTTAGGTTCAAAATATTACATCCTTTACCTTACCTTCATCAAAATAAATCAATTGCTAGGTTCAAATGGTTGTGCCCTTTTATCAAAGATGACACCCTTTACTTTGCCCTCATTACATTATAATCAATTCCTAGGTTCAAAGGGTTGCATACTTTTCCTTACCCTCATCAAATTAAATAGATCACCAATTTCATAAGGTTACATCATTTTATCAAAGGTGGCACCCTTTGCATCACCTTCATTACATAATAATCAATCACCAAGTTCAAAAGGTTGCACCCTTTTGCCTTACCTTGATTGTAATGGTTTTTTAAATAAAACCAGATTTCTCAAAAATCTTCAATAAAATTTTGGAAAATTATTTTTATAAAATCCTAGTAAAAATAAAGGTTTCTCTTAAAATGTCAGAAAAAATGAAAAAAACCAAACTAACAAAAACCAATATAAAGGTTGTTTCTCGAAACCTCAGAAAAATAATCAACACAAAGCTTTTTATCAAAAACCTCAGCAAAACCAAACAAACAAAAATCAACATAAAAGTTTTTTCCAAAAAATCTTAGTATAAATTTGTATAGGATTTTCCAAAAACCTTAGCAAAAACAAATAAACAAAAATCAATGCAAGGGTTTTTTCCAAAAATCTCAATAAAAATTTGGATAGGGTTTTCCAAAAATATCAACAAAATTTTTGATAGGTTTTGTCCAAAAACCTCGGTAAAACTTTGGATAGGTTTCGACCAAAAACCTCAGTAAAAATTTTGATAGGTTTTGTCTAAAAACCTTAGTAAAAATTTGGATAGGGTTTCCCAAAAACATAAGCAAAAATTTGGATAGGTTTCTTCCAAAAATCTTAGAAAAAACTTGGAACTAGGTTTCTCCATAGGCATAGTCTAGCCTAGCATAGCATACTCATAGCCTATCATAGCCTAGCATAGCATACGCATAGCCTAGCATAGAATAGCCTAGTATAGAGTATCCTAGCATAATATAGCCTATCACATCATAGCATAGCATAGTATAGCATACACATATCCTAGCATAGCATAACCTAGCATAGCCTAGCATATCATAGCATAGCATAGCTTAGTCATAGGTGTAGTATAATCATAGCCTAGCATATCCTAGCATATCATACACATAGCCTAGCATAGCATAACCTAGCATAGCATAGAATATCATAGCATAGCCTAACATAGCATAGCCTAGCATAGTCTAGCATAGCATAGCCTAGCATATCCTAGCATAGCCTAGCATATCCTAGTAATATATGTACCATAATCATATCCTAGCATAGCCTAACATAGCATATAATAGCCTAGTCATAGGTGTACCATAATCATAGCATAGCATAGCCTAGTCATAGGTGTACTATGCTCATAGCCTAGCATAGCATACACATAGTATAACATAGCATAGCATAGCATATCCTAACATAGCCTAGCATAACATAGCCTAGCATATCCTAACACATCATATCCTATGATAGCCTATCATAGCATAGCCTAGCATAGCACAATTATAGCATAGCCTAGTATATATGAGATTCTAGAATAGCATACACGTAGCCTAGCATAGCCTACCCTAGCATAGCCTAGCCTAGCCTAACATAGCATAGCCTAGTCATAGGTGTAGCATACTTATAGCCTAGTATAGACTAGAATAGCATACACATAGCCTAGCATAGCATACTCTAGCATAGCATAGCCCAAAATAGCATAGCCTAGCGTAGCATATCATAGCCTAGTCATAGGTGTAGCATAGCATACTCATAGCCTAGCATAGCCTAGCATATAATACACATAGCCTAGACTAGCATAGCATATCCCAACATAACCTAACATAGAATAGACTAGCATAACATAGCATAGTCATAGCATAGCACACTCATAGCTTAGTCATAAGTGTAGCATACTCATAGACTAGCACAGGTGTAGCATACACATAGTCTAGCATAGTCTACCCTAGAAAATTTTAATTTATTTTTCATCATAATGATTTTACTTCCATGGGTAACGTTTCCTTGCTCACACATTTTTATACATTCAAAATTGAACACAACCAACATCCAAATAATGAGAACAAAAATACAAATAAATAAAAACCATTCATTGGGGACATATATTGTATGTTATTTTTATATTTTCCATCAATATTCTATATCACCTAGATTTATATCAATGTTGTATGGTCACATTTTGAGCAGCTACTTACCTTTGATTGGATATATTCTTCTCTTATTCTTCTTCTCTCTACTTATTTTGGTTCTTGATAAATTTTATATGGTCATGCTTCAAGCAACTACATACCTTTGATTTTATCCTATTCTTCTCTTTCCCTTCTTCTCTCTACCTATTTTGACTATCAATCAATTTGTTATGGTCATGCTTCGAACGACTACATACCATTGATTAGATCTTATTATTCTCTTCCCATTTCTTCTAAATTTCATAGGCTCACTTCCCTACCTCTTCCATACTAATAATATACATCAATCAATCACATTCATGACCATAAAACATTAATATTCAGTTTTTATTATTTCATGCATCCATTCACACCTTTTGGGTTTGGTCCTGTACATGAAAATCCATATTTTGGGTACACCTTCTTGCATCTATCTATCTCACTTACTTTACGTCATTAGAAAACACATTAGTCACATCCTATTATACATATTTATTCGATATTTTATTGCATCATGAAGACATCACCCCTAGTAATGCTCTTTGTATTCTTGGTATATAAGCATTCTATTGATTATATACATCACGGTATCGAATCTATTATTAGTTGCATGTTTATAAAAAATATTTCTATTAGTAAATAATTCATCGTTAGTTTAATCAAACTATATAAAAAATAATTAAAATCTATAATATTTCAAGACTTTCTCTAGCTAAATTGAGTTTATTCATGGACCACTCATAATACATATTAAGAAAATTTTTAGTATAGGAAGGATAACACCTTGTGTAAGACTCACTATGTAGAGAATGGTTCCCTGGATCATCCTATCATTTGCATGATCAACATATGAATTGGAAATAAATAAAGAGACAAGAATAAAAACAAACAAAAAATGGATAGAATACAAAAGGCAACACCCACAAAAAAAAAGAAAAAACAAAAAAAATACAAAGAAAAGAACACCATAAAAAGAGAATCAAAAGGAAGAGAGGTAGAAAAAAATGGAAAATCCTCCAAGAGTACTACCACTATGCTTGAATCCCTTTGGTCCTTTTCAAGGGACTATTTTTATCACTAGAAAAAAGCTCCAAGAGCCTACCTTCTAGTGGAATAGTCTTACAAGTGATGACATATATGTAATATTAGTGATGTTCTCTTTATAGATCACTACACACTTGTGGATGAGCTAGCTAATTTGGCTAAGTTTTCAATGGGTTAGTTTAACCTCTTAAAATGGATAAATAAACATCATGTGCACACATAGGTCTATGAACAATTCAACCTTAGTTTTGATAGTTAAGATTTCTTCATGATATTGCTTGGCCATTAGATCAATTGTATGTAGACACAACACACAACCATCATGTGCACCTGTCACAAGGCTTGAAATGGTCCAATCATCACTTCTAAAAATAGGGTCATATTTGACCTAGCTTTTCACCTATCCAATCATATCCACTTTTTTCTAACTTTTTTATATTCTTCTTCACTTCCCATCTTAGTTTTTCATATTCTTCCACTTTTTATTACCATTTTCCTCTATCAATATATTCATCACCATCATCTCCTAATTTCATTTGTCTCATTATTTATTCAACAAAACAAACAAACATCTGATCAAGGATATCACATCTATCTACAAATTGTTTTATTGAAGATTATCTCAAGATAAATTCGATACCAAATTAGATATGTGTTAAGTCAAGAGAAAACCACGTGCAATATCGAAGATGTCTTGCTTTCATTTTGTATATCAAACTTGACGACATACTAAATGTTATACTAGATTCATCCATACCACTTAGCTCAAATGTTTTAACATGTGTCACCATGTACTTATCAATCAATTAGAAGCAAAAATTTGAATAGGCATATGTTCTATTCATGTTTGGACCATATTGCATTGGTTGCAAAAGTAAATTAGTCATAATTTACCTTCACAAGCAATTAGTATGATATTGCAAAATATCATACTAAATTAACAAATCATCACATTGCATCCACAATCATCCATTTGCATTCATCATCAACATTTTGTATTTTACTCTCCATATTCTCCCTTATCTTCCTGGCTATTGATCAATATTGTATGGTCATGCATCCATCGACTACATACCTTTGATTGGATCCCATTATTCCTCTCTCCATATTCTCCCTTCTCTTCTTGGCTATCAATAAATGTTGTGTGGTCATGCCTCGAGTAACTACATATCTTTATTTTGATCCCATCCTTCTCCTTCCCTTTCTTCCTCATTTCACGAATACCTCATATCTTTCTACCATCCTATATTTTTGTACTAAACAATGTTTCACATAGCATAGTACAAAAAGGTACAAATATAGACGTCTAAAAGTCATAAAAACTCAATCATAGGCCATCGTAGACCATAATTGGCCATATCAATTGTTTTTAGGTACAAAACCCTACAAAACTACACCAATTATATCCAAAATACCTCTTTTTCATGTAAGGTCCACCTACAAGCCCCTTTATACCACTTAAACCCTCTCTTATGTCTAACTAGGTCTCACATGGGACCTTTCTCTCCAAAAATTCTAATTAAGCTAATTACAAATCTAATTTGAAAGTCACTTTTCACTTAAGTGCACTTTATCATCTAAATAGGTTTAATTAGGGTTCTAAGCCAAATTAGCCCTAATTCCATCCTCACACATGTGTGCACCAAATTAGTTAGGATATTTCCTAACTCAACCCTAACCTAACCTAGGAATCAATCAATCCTAGTTAATCCTAATCCCTCCTCACACATGTGTGAGGATAGGATATTTACCTTAGGGCATGTGAGAGGGTGACTATGCATGACACCTCACAAACCCTAACCTAACCACCTTAGGACTTGACCTTAGGGTTTAGTACACCTAAATCCCCCCTACACCTTGGTTTCCTCTATAAATAGAAGACCAAATCCTTCATTAAACATATCTCACTCTTTTGACTAACATACCCAGACTCTTTTGAAATTGCTCTAGAATACCTTCTACCAATTTTACATCCATCACACATCAACAAATACTACTTGGATCACTTCCAAAGAAAAGTCTTGCTTCAAAATCTTACAGCTACTCTATAGCTCCAGATTAGGTAAGTATAATTTGCTTATAGTTTTTAAAATATTTCCTTTAGTTTTTAATACATTTCACTTCATTTTTCATGTATTTTTGTCTATATAAATATGGGGTCTGATCCATGATATGCCTTCAAAGGTATTAATGTATTTTTATGGATTTATACAAGTATATACAACACTCCCAATCATCCAACTAGTGGCACATATACAAATAATCCCACCTTCACTAAGGAACTCAAGGAGACAATTAAATGTAGTTTCCATGTGATTCATATATATGTACCTATATATGGCTAAGAACATATTATTTACATCTCATACATCCATCCATGCATTTCACCTACATTACATACATGCATTTTAAAAAAAATTTAATACCATTCATCATATTAGGGATCACTTGGTTAAGTTGAATAATCACTAGTACACTATGTCTTGTCACCTTAATAAGGGGCATCCTGAATCACTCATCAACTTATCAATAATAATAAGTTGCAACTTTCCTTACGATATTTTGCTAATTAAGAGGATACATGAAGTACGATAGATATCGTATGATCATTAGAAATAATTGTTATGCGACCACTAACTATTTTATGTGCAACTTTTAATTTTCAAAATATTTTGACAAAAGTATCACAAAAACCTTACACATCAATCATAAGAAAATCCAAATATTTTCAATCACTCAGCTGTTGGACATTTTGAGTCTTTTAATTCAAAGTTGTCATTGATGTCACCTAATAGAGATCACTCTTACCAAGGAATTCAGCAAGAAATAAAGTCGCCCAAGTCATCCAAGAAAAAGCTTCATCAGTGTAAAAGTGAAAGGAAATAGGCTCCACAATATTTTAATATTATTGGGAGCACAGGTTAAGTGATTGGTTTATAAAAAACCAAGGTGGGTTATTGCAAAGGTTAAAAAGGAGGTTTAATAATTATTTATAAATTATTTAAATTCACAAGGAATTTAAATTTTAAAAATAATATTTAATTATACCAAGGTTGGGCATTAGGAGAGGGTTCTAAGGTTTAATTAAATTAAACCTAAGGTTGGTTCTTTTTAATTTATAATATTAAAATTAAAATTAAAATTAAAATTAATTATAAATTAAAAATCACGACGATGTAAAAATTATTCGAAGAAACGACGTTATTGCATAAGAGGACAAAGGGCGTTATATAAATGCCAACAAAAACCTTAGTCAAAGTATCCCTTGCAATTTATGTTGAGCGCATGCGAAGAGAGCTTTGATTTTGGAATGTTTTATAAAATTCGTAAAGGCTAAAGGGGAGAACGTTCGGAGGCATTAAGCACATAGTACAGCGTGGCCTAGTGGTATGTTGGCTTGGCAACATTGAAGAGGTCTTGCATTTGATTCGCTTGAGGTTTTCTTGCAAAGAAGAAGCACACTTTTTTTTTTTGGAAGAGTGCTCTTTGTGGGGTCGTTTATGGTGGTCGTGCCATTTTAAGCATGTGAGGGTGTGTGGCCCAACGATGGCTTGACTGCAGGCAAGGCATTGATAGAGGAGGCATTGTGGGATCGAATCCAACTGAGGGTAAGGCAAGTGGATCTAATTTTTATTTTGTTTAATATTTTAATTTTTCCAAGGTTGCCTAAGGAGAAATAAGGATATGGTATGCCCTAGGAAATATAGAGATTTCTACTGATTTTATTTTTGGAATGGTAGCATATTATATATTGTTGGAAAGCATTTTTCAAGGGCTATTTTATTAACTTACATAGAAAGTGAAATCAGGTGTGTGTAAAGAGATATTTTTGGTTTTGTAAAAGAGGTTCATAAGTGAGTTTGATTTGTTCTTTTTCAAAGGGAATTAATTATTTTGTGGGAGGACATGGTGAATTTTATTGAGTATGAGTAATAAGGTGTTATTGGTATATTATTTTTATTTTTGTGATATTACTCATGTCCTCTAACCTCTTTGTGATTGAAAAGGATATATTTGGGAGTGTGTTGAGTTTGAAAAATTTTATGGACAACTCCTAGCCATAAAAAAGGTATAGGGTATATTCTCCATTGACTTGATTGGGTGGTTGATTTTTGAAAATATCATTGGAGAGAAAAATATTCATTGTGGTTTCCTTTTCAAAAGTGAATTTTTTAATGTTTCAAGGTTTTCTAGATTGAGATTTGTAATAAAACCTTATTTTATAAGCATTGTTGTTGAAGCCCATTGGTTGTGTAAAGAGCTTGAACTTGAGTTAGAAAATAAGATGAGTATCATTGTTATGTGAAGAATGTGTTATAAGCATTGTTGTTGAAGTGAGTTTTTGTGCAAAGAAATTTAACTTGAGTTAGAAAAGAACATGAGTATAATTATTATGTAATATTTGTGGTTGAGCATTGTTCGAAACATTTTGAGTTGAGATTGAGATTTGAGTATAGAACATATTGAGTCTCTAAAAATTATCTTTATGATTCTATGATATTGAGTTGAGATATTGATGGAGAATTGAGTATAAAATATATTGAGTCTCTAAAAATTCTCTTTATGATTCTATGAGATTAGACAAGTTATGTGTGGACTTGTTAAGCTTATTTGAGGCAAGTCTTTGAGAAGGCTTGTGGACTGATTTTGTATAAGATTTTGTGAAAGCTTGCTATACATATTTGAGCAAGTCCTAAAGAGGACCTATTGAGAATATTTGAGCATGTTCTGAGTGGATATGTTGAGAAAATTTGAGTAGGTTATTAGTGGATCTATTGAGAAAAATTGAGCAAGTTTTGAGTGGACCCATTGAGCATATTTGAGAAGGTTTTGAGTGGATATATTGAGAAGATTTGAGCATGTTCTGAGTGGACCTATTGAGCAGATTTGAGAAAGTTCTGAGTGGACCTATTGAGAATATTTGATAAGGTTCTGAGTGAACATATTGATAGAGATTTGGAGATGATAGAGTATATAGGACATAGTCTTAGTGGAGAGAGATCTAGAAACTAGGACAATTGAAGATAGATGTTATGAGTGAGAAATCTTCAAGTGGAGAGAGATCCACCAGTTAGTGCAGTAGAGAGATAGAGTCTTCTAGAAGATCACTAGCTAGAGCAGAAGGAGAAAGAGTTCTCCTGTGGAAGAGATCCATGAAATTGAGATTTAGGGGATCAACATCTCCTTTGAACAGAGGTCCATAAACATTGTAATTGAGGAGGATTCCCAAAATATTATTTGAGAAATATTTAGAAGAAATATTTTTCTGTGGAGGTAGCCCACATTGGGTGAACATATATGTGATGTTTTGTGTGATATTTATTGTTTTATTAATTTTGATGCTACTATTTGAGAAAAAGTTTTATGTTATAATGTTCACCCCCTCTCAGTATAAGCACATGTTATTCAATTGGTATCAGAGCGGGTCTCTCTATGAAGAGTCTAACAACTTGGAAGAGGATCCTTTGGTAGCACACATGACTTTAGAAAGTGAAGAAGAGACTATGTTTGATATAAAAGAAGAATTATTTGCTACTCTTAGAAAATTGGAAAGACTTAGAGAGAAAAATTCAAGCTTGAAAGAACAAATTTAGGAAGATGAAGAAGCAAGAGTGGAACTTATTTAAAACCTTAAAAAATTTAAGATTAAGATAGAATAAGGAAAGAAGATTGAGCAAGATATGACAAATATATTGAGAGCAAAGGAAATAGACCGTGGAATATTGGAAGAAAAAAAATTTCTCCTAAGGAATAAAGTGGAAGGGATCAAGATACTACAAGATACAGAATCTGAGAAACCAAAAGAGGAATCAAGCTTCCAAAGGGAAAAAAATTCAAACAAAGAAAAGCAAGCAAAGGACATCATAAAGGAAGAAATAAAAGAGGAACCCTGGATAAGGGTTAATCACAAGAAGAGGATTAATTCTTCATAATATCCAAGACCTCAAAATAGGTTACATAATTTCTTTCATGGTCATTATTTTTCTTGCACTAAATACGGTCATATAATTGCACACTATACTCATCATGCAAGATACAATATAAATTTAAATTCCTTTGCACCTCTCATGGATGATGATGTTATATGTTACAAATGAAATAATTTTAGACACAAGGCTAGGTGGTGTAAATTGATATTTATTGAGTCTAGAAAACCAATTTTAATAATTGGGAAGGATGAAAGAAATAATGTTAGGGCCATATCTATCTTAGTACAAACAACCCTGCATGCTCAAAATAAAGAACAATGGTATCTGGATAGTGGTTGCTCTAGTCACATGATAGGAGACAAAGAGAAGTTCATTTTTCTAAAGAAAACAAATAGAGGATAAGTAAGTTTTTGTGATAATGGATCAACAAGGATTGTTGTGAGAGGTCCTCTAATTCTAGACAATGGAAAAACAAAAATAGAGAATATTTTGGATGTCAAAGGGTTAAAACACAATCTTCTAATCATAAGTCAACTTTACGATCAAGGATATATGGTTACCTTTCATCTAGATAGATGTGAGATAAGGAAAACAAAAACAAGAATAATCATTGAAAATGCAAGAAGGACCCCAAACAACTTATACATGCTCAATGAGATCAAAGGGGAAAAGTGTTTTTTATCACAATAAGATGAGAGCTAGTTGTGGAATAGAATATTGGGTCATTTGAATTTTGACAACATAGTCAGCATAAGCAATAAATAGGTAATCAAATATTTACCCAAAATAAGAAGACCTCAAAATATAATTTGTGCACCTTGTAAACATGGAAAGCAAACTAGGACAACTTACAAACCAAGAGGCTATATGCCATCTAAGCCTTTGATTCTAATACATACTTATTTGCGTGGTCCTACCAGAACATAGAGTATTCAAGGTGGGAGTTACTTCATGTTGTTTATAGATGATTATTCTAGAATGTTTTGGGTAACTTTACTAAAAGAGAAGTTAGAGGCCTTCAAAAAATTTAAAGCTTTCAAGAAGTTGGTTGAAAATAAAACAAGCAAAATGATTAAGTGTCTACGATATGATAGAGGAGGAGAATTTAATTCGGATGAGTTTGTAAAATTTTGTGAACAACATGGAATCAAGAGAGAGTACTCAGCAACAAGAACTCCCCAACAAAATGGAGTAGTTGAAAGGAAGAATAGGACTATTGAAAACATGGCTAGAGCGATGTTAAATGAATCTAAGTTATTAGATGGTTTTTTAGAAAGAAGCAATGTCTAAAGCTATATACATAATTACTAGCACTAAATTAAGGGTAAATCATCACAAAAATCCTTTTGAGCTTTTGAAAGGAAGACTTGCTATTCTAAAACATTTCAGAATCTTTGGAATAAAATGTTACATAAGATGGGAAGATCAGAATTTGAGAAAATTTGATCCAATATGTGATGAGGAAATTTTTATTGGTTATTCTACAAAAATCAAGGCTTAAAGATGTTACAACAAAAGAACACACACTATGGTGGAAAGTATGAATGTAATAATTTATGAAAAGATAGATTCCAGAGAGCCAATTCAGCAAACAATATACCAAGAAGATGGATGTTGTCAAGAAGAATTTTGTGAGGAATAAAATAATGATGAAGAAGAAACACAAAGGCTTCTTCCTAAGACTCCCTCCAGGTATGTACAAAAACATCACCCAAAATATCAGATCATTGGGAATCCAGATGAAATATAGAAAAGGAGAAGAATAATAAAACCATCCCAACAAGCAAATTTTTCTTTGCTATCTAAGATTGATCCAAAATATTTCTCTCAGATCGGATAGAGAAGAATAAAAATTGGGAACTATAGAATTTAACGAAGCAATTGTTCCTTCTCATTAATTCCAAATATAAAGATTACAAATATGGTTCCGAGTTGGTTTAACCAACTCGGTGGTTACATAACCAAAAATGGAGAGCGCCTATGAGCGCTATTTTTGATTATGACAATAATGGAATAGAACACTTTATTCTAACATCCCCCCTTATTACATTATTGGCAAATCCCAATTGTATCTCAAAAATTTTCATAATTGATATGTCCAAGTGCTTTGGTAAAGATATCTACAACTTGCGCATTAGTTAGAATGTATTGAAGCTATATATGGTGCTTTGGAACTTCATCTCGAAAAAAATGACATCTGGTATCAACATGTTTGGTACGTTCATGAAAAATTGGGTTTTTGACAAGATTCAAAACACCTTGGTTGTCACAAAACAAATAAAGAGGAAGATTCTTTGGAAGGCCCATGTTTGTAAGAATGCGATTTAACCACATTATCTCGCAGACTGCTTCACTGGCTGCATGATATTCTGCTTCTATAGAAGATAAAGAAACCACATGTTGTTTCTTACTATGCCATGAGATAGGTCCAGATCCTAGATGAAAAACATATCCAGAGGTGGATTTATGATCATCAAGGGATCCAGCATAATTCGAGTCTGTGTATCCCAGTAAGAAGAAATTATTATTCTGTCTATATTCCAGACCATAATTTGTAGTACCATGAACATAATGAATAACTCTTTTTGCTGCTTTCCAGTGACTCATCTTAGGCTCTTGCATGAACCTTGAAAGATATCCCACAAAGAAACCGAGATCTGGTCCGGTATTTGTCGGATATAGGAGACTCCCAATCAACTCGGCGATAGAGAGTACCATCTACCCGAGGTGACTCATCATATTGGGATAACATAAGTCCTTTCTCCATTGGAGTTTCTTTTGACTTACAGTTTAGTCATCCAATATTTTTCTACTAAATTCTTGGCATATTTCTTTTGTGTTACTCTAATATGAAATTTTTGTTGAGTAACTTCTAAACCAAGACAATAGTGCAGAAGTCCTAGATCTGTCATCTCAAATGATTGCTTCAAGTCATTTTTCACTAAGTCAATCATTATTTTTGAGCTCCCTGTGATGATCAGATCGTCAACATAAAGTACAAGAATCACTATATCAGAACCATTTTTATTAATATAGAGATTTGCATCTGAAGGACTTCTTATGAAACCATGCTGCACAAGGTGACTATCTATCTTGATATACCAAGCTCGAGGAGTTTGTTTGAGCCCATACAAGGATTTGATCAATTTGCATACTTTTTGTTCTTGCCCCTCAACCACAAATCCTTCTGGTTGAGTCATGTATACTTCTTCTTGTAAGTCACCATTCAAGAAGGCACTTTTAACATCCATCTGATGCAATTTCCACCCAAACTGAGCTCCCATGGCACAAAGTACTCGAATGGTAGTCATTTTTGCAATAGGGGCAAAAGTCTCTTCATAATCTATGCCTTATTTCTGAGCATATCCCTTTGCAACAAGACGAGATTTATGCTTATCAATAGATCCATCTGCTTTATACTTCACTTTGAATACCCATTTGCAGCCTATGGGTTTCTTTCCTGTTGGTAGATCGACTAACTTCCAAGTATAATTTTTAAGAAGAGAGTTATGTTCTACATCCATAGCCTCTTTCCACTGTGGTTGATAAAGTGCAGATTGAACCGTTGTGGGTTCATTTGTATTCAATGTAGACATATAAATTTTTTCTCCATCCTCATCTTCTTCCCTGTCATATTCTATACCCACTGACAAATCATCAAAGTGTTGACAAAGTTCATCAACCTCTGAAGTAGATTCTTCTGCTCTCATATGTTGAGTCATACTATGAGTACATGGCCTATCAAGAGATAGATCTGGAAGGGATTTCAACTTAGCATCTCTCAAAGTGCTAGTATACCATTTTGGAATCTTTTGTTGTTGCTATGGAAGTTGAACCTCCTTCTTAGGCTCTTCTTCATCTATGTATACAATTGTGGATGTGTCTTTTGATGTGAGAGCTTCATCAAATACAACATCTCTACTTACATGTGTCTTCTTGGTCTTAGGATCAATCAATCTATAACCTTTTGAGTACTCATCATAGCCAAGAAAGATACACTGCAGGGTTTTCTCATCCAGCTTCCTCCTTTTCTGTTTTGGAATGTGCATGAATGCTTTACATCCAAACACCTTCAGATGAGATATGGAAGGTTTCTTACTACTCCACGCTCCTTGTGGAGTATTTCCTTTTAGAGCTCTAGTGGGTGCTCTATTTAGGAGGTATGATGTTGTGTTTACTGCTTCTGCCCAATATTGATCCTCAAGATGTGCTCCTTTTAGCATACATCAAACCATTTCCATAATGGAACAATTTCTTCTCTCTACAACTCCATTATGTTGAGGTGTATAGGTGTAGTTAGTTGTCTTTTGATCCCATGTTTCTTAAGAAACTCTGAAAAATCTTCAGAGGTGTATTCCCCCCTCGATCTGAGTAGAGGGATTTTATCAAACATCCCGACTCCTTCTCAACAAGTTTCTTGAATTGTTGAAAGTAGAGAAATGCTTCTGATTTCAACTGAAGAAAGAAAACCCACATATTCCATGAGTAATTCAATGAATAGTTGAAAATACCTTTTCCCACCATAGCTGGGTGGCATAGGACCACACAGATCGGTATGTACCAGCTCTAAAGATTTTGCAGCTCGAGAGGAGCTTGCTTCAAAAGGCACTCGATGTTGCTTCCCTGCTAAGCAATATGAGCAAACTGGTAAGATAGATGAGAGTGGTGGAAGACCTTTCACCATCCCATATTTGTATAATTCAAGCAAATATCCAGAACTGAGGTTCCCATAACGTCGATGCCAGAGAGAGGTGGCCTCCTTTGTAGTTGTAGCCAAAGCAACATGCGGAGTTGAAAGGGCATCGAGAATGAACAAGCCATGCTTGTAGGATCCGGTTGCAACATGTTTACCACTGTGTGTGATAAAACATCTCTTCTTGCCTTTAACCACTCTAAACACGACATCCATGTTTTTATCCAACATTTGTGTGACTGAAAGCGGATTATTGGCTAAGCCTGGAACATAGAGAACCTTCTCAATTTAAAAATTACCATCAACAAGGGACATAGAAACATCTCCTTCTCCCTTTACTTGATATACTTGATTGTCAGCAATTGTAACTGGCTTACCCTCTTTCTCCATAAAAGTATCAAACCATGATTTGTCCCCAGTCATGTGTTTGCTAGCTCCTGAATCAATATACCATACAACATCTATCTGTGAAGATGAAGTATGAGTCATGAGCACCTTGTGCGCTCTTTCAGAGTCAGAATCTAAATCAGACCCAGGAGGATCTAAGTCGGAGTTGGAGTCAGCATAAGCAACATGGCCTTTAGAATGCTTATGCTTGTTGTATTTCTGCTTTTGCTTGCCCTTCTTCTGAGAGCCTTTATCATTGGCTGCTTGTTTTTGAACCAACACCTATTGGTATCATGGTTATTCATATCACAAATTTTGCAATATTTTGCATCTGTTTGCTTATTTTGCTTCCATTTTCCTTTGGAAGAAGCACCCCCTTTTTGAAACTAGCCTTGTTTTTTACCACTTTGTTGTGTGGAAAGAGCATTATCTGGCATATCATCCTCAGTCTGAAGCAAGTTTACCAGTTCCACAAATGATACTTGTCTACCAAAAACATTGAGGGAAGTGATCAACATCTTATAGGAATTTGGTAGTACTCTCAAGATGACAGAGTTCAAAACATCATCATCCACTGGTTTTCCCATAGCATTCAATTTTGCTTTCAAGTCAACCACTCTACAAAGGAATATATCAACTGTTTCCCTAGAATTCATACTGAGATTATGTAGTTGAGTTTGAATATGGAGAATAGTGGACTGATTCTTGCCTTCATATACTATGATCAAGGCATCCCAGGATATCTTACTAGTTTTTGCATCACAAATATGAGGTTGTACCTCATCTGTAGTAGCAAGCAAGATAAATACAAGACTCTTCTTGTCTTTTTTATCCCAAGCATCTTGATCTGTTCTTGTTGATGAAGGACATGTTTCAGTGCCAGTCACTACATCCCAAAAATATTCCAACTGAAGTATGTCTTTCATATTTGTCTTCCATGGAACAAAGTTAGGACCTTTCAACAATTGTGAGTCTGAGAGATACTTATGAATTGTGGCCATTATGAAGGTTCCTTATATCACCAATTAGTCTCCCTTTATTTATACCTTCCAGATCATTATATTGTAACCATTCAATATATACCCGCCCTTATGTGAGGGAAACTATAGGTATATATGAACAGTATACTACTCAATATGTACTCGCCCTTACGTGAGGGAGACTATAAGTACAAATGAGAAGCACAATATATTGAACATAGGTGATACTGAAAGGGCATCGTGTTGTTAATGACACCTACTATAGAAAGTTTTATTCCGCATGCGTGGGGCGTAACTTCCCCTAAACACTTTGGAAAAAAATTTCGTCAGGATTTACGCCTAACAACAATCACGATGTGGGTATGAAATGGAAAAAAAAATTGGTTTGCCTTATTTCTCCTCGATGATTTATAGAGAACAAGCTCAGACGTCATTGTTGCAACTATATTAGGTGACGAATATAGTAGTCAAAAGCATGACAACATTACCTGTAAGTGTGGACCAGAGGTATCTCAAATACCGAACACTGCTATGCAATAAATTGCACAAATAGGGTATAAATTTGGGGTCTTATACTTTGTTTAATTTATGATTGTGAATGCAAGAAAACATAATATTTAAATGCAAAAAAAAAATCATAAATGCCCACAAATTTTATCTCCTATGGAAATGAAGTTGATTTCCCCCCTTTATCTGTTAACTTTGCAAATGAATAATGTGAAGAAACTAAGATCTCCCCCATTTCGATTTGCAAATGAGACAAGAATGGGAAAAAAAATACCTAAAACAAGGTGTTCAAGCGTCAAATGCACTTTAGGGCATCAGAAAACCCCTTTTTTGCCATCACGAGGGCGCGCAGGGTGTCAAAACCCCTTTTTCGCTGTCACGAGTGCGCGCAGGGCTTCAAAACCCCTTGTCGGCTATCACTGGAGCGTGCAGGACCGTCAATAGTAGGTCATCCAAAAAAAAATTGCCGCCATCACTGGTGTAATATGGGCATCAAAAAACCATCCCCAAAGGGATTGGAACCCGTAACCTCCTGGAAAATAGTCATCGCATATACCACTTGAGCCAGCGAGCCCGATGAGAAGAGACAGGTACGGGGTACGTATTAACAGCGTCGAAACTATGTGAAAAAGAAAAAAAACTTTAGTCCCACATGTCCTATGTAGCCACTGTAGGAGGATTTTAAACTATCACAACTGTCGTAGTGTATTCGGTTGCCTTTGGGCAACCACCCCCCTCCTTTTGCCTCCGTCGAATCACCTCGATCCATGAACCAACCTCGATCCACTGCCATCGATCTGTGTGTTTTGTCAGCCTATTGTTAGTCCTACGTCCGTGCATGCCCAGTCCGCCAGTCTATCGTCCATCTGTTGTCAGTCTTGCGTTCACCAGTCTGTCATCCATTTGTTGTCTGTCGTCAGTAATTCGTCGTCTGTCGTTTGTCGTTCGTCCTAGTCCACCAGTCTCGTCTGCGTCTTGTGTGGCCAGTAGTATTTATGTCTCCGTGGCTCTGATGCCATATAGAATTTAATGAAGCAATTATTCCTTCTCATTAATTCCAAATATAAATATTACAAATATGGTTTCGAGTTATTTTAACCAACTCGGTGGTTACATAACAAAAAATGGAGAGCACCTATGAGCGCTATTTTTGTTGATTATGACAATAATGGAATAGAACACTTTATTCTAACAGAACTTGTTCCACAACAAAAGGACAAAAAATTTATTGGCATAAAAAGGGTCTTCAAAAATAAGTTGAATGTAGATGGACAAGTTGTTAGAAATAAAGCAAGGTTGGTATGCAATGGTTATGTACAAGTAGAAGAAATTAATTTTGATGAAACCTTTGCTCTAGTTGCATGAATTGAAGCTATAAGGATGTTTTTAGATTTTGCAAGTTTCAAGAACTTCAAGGTATATGAAATGTATGTTAAGTCAGCTTTTATATATGGGATTCTAGAAGAAGAGGTCTAAATTGAACAACCAGAGGGATTCATACTGGCAGATACCCCAGATCAGGTATGCAGATTGACAATGACATTCTATGGTTTAAAGTAGGCTCCTAGATCATGGTACTTAATATTGGATAAGTATCTACAAGAATAGGGATTTAGAAAAGGAATAGCAGATAGTAATTTGTATATTAGAAATTAACGAAATGATCTTCTACTAGTGTTTGTTTATGTTGATGACATATTTTTTTGGGAAAACAATGACAAGATGTGCAAAGACTTCACTAACAATATGCAAAGTGAATTTGAGATGTCTATGCTTGGTGAATTATCCTTCTTTCTTGGTATTTAGATTTTGTAATCAATAAAGGGAGTGTTTATTTCTAAAGCCAAGTACATCAAGGATATGTTAAAGAAATTTAGGTTAGAAGATTGTAAACCAGTAAGTACTCCTATGGTCACAGGGTGCAAGTTGAGTAAGGATGATGAATCTCTAGAGGCAAATTAGAGACTATATAGATCCATGATTGAAAGCTTATTCTATGTCAAAGCTACAAGACTATACATAGTAGAATCAGTGGGATTAGTGGTAAGATTTCAAGCAACACCTAAGGAAACACATGTGGCAGCAGTAAAAATAATTTTTAAGTATCTAAAAGGGACTATGGATTTTGGGCTTTAGTATCCCAAAAGTGACAATTTCACACTCACAGAATATACAGATATAGATTGGTCCAAAAACATTGATGATAGAAAAAGCACAAGTGGAGAAGCTTTCTTTCTTGGAGAAAGTCTAGTTTCCTAGTTAAGTAAGAAGCAGGTTTTAGTATCACTGTCTACAATAGAGGTAGAATATATTGTAGTAGTAGATAGTTGCACACATGTATTATGGATAAAGCATGATCAGCCCATTACTATACGATGTGATAATACTAGTTCCATAAGTATCTTAAAAAATTTTGTAATGCACTCTAGGACAAAGCATATTCCAAAAAGGATCATTTTCTAAGAGAATAGGTGTCAGATAAACAAGTCAGATTGGAGTATGTCACGAAAAAGGAACAAATAGCAAATAGTTTTACTAAGGTACTCTCAAAGGAAATTTTTGAGAATCTTCGAGGAAAATTGGTAGTGAGACTCCCACCTCAAAATTAATCACCTCATGTGGATGTGGGGGAGGGTCTAAGCTAATAGACTCATCCTTAGCCCCGAGCCCCAAAGGTGACCCTTTTCTGATGTCAAAGGGGAGATATTTATGTATTGGGGAGATATTTGATATGAGGAGAGATTTGATATTTGAGAGAGCATTGAGCCAGAGGGAGCTAAGTCCAATGGGGACCAGAAAATAAGGTTAGGTTTCGATAAAAGGATAAGGGTTGCCATCAATGATAAAGGGGGAGATTGTTGGACATTTTGAGTCTTCTAAGTCAAAGTTGTCATTGATGTCACCTGATAGAGTTATCACTCTTATCAAGGAATTCGAAAAGAAATAAAGTCACCCAAGTCATCCAGGAAAAGCTTCATCAGTGCAAAAGTGAAAGGAAAAAGGCTCCATAATATTTTAATATTATTGAGAGCATAGGTTAAGTGATTGGTTTATAAAAACCCAAGATCGGTTATTTCAAAGGTTAAAAAGGAGGTTTAATATTTATTTTTAAATTATTTAAATTCACAAGTAATTTAAATTTTATAAATAATATTTAATTATACCAAGGTTGGGCATTAAGACAAGGTTCTAAGGTTTAATTAAATTAAACCCGAGGTTGGTTATTTTTAATTTATAAAATAAAAATTAAAATAAAAATTAAAATTAAAATTAAAATTAATTATAAATTAAAAATCACACCGATGTCGAAATTATTTGAAGCACCAACGTGATTGCATAAGAGGAGAAAGGGAATTATATAAATGCTAACAAAAACCTTAGTCAAAGTATCCCTTTCAATTTATGTTAAGCGCATGTGAAGAGAGCTTTGATTTTTGAAGGTTTTACGAAATTTGTAAAGGCTAAAGGGGAGAACGTTCAGAGGAATTATGCACATAGACCAGCATGGCCTAGTGGTATGTTGGCTTGGAAAAATTGAAGAGGTCCTATATTCGATTCACTTGAGGTTTACTTGCAAGGAAGAAGCATGTTTTTTTTTAATTTTTGGAAGAGCGCTTTTTGTGGGGAAATTTATGGTAGTGGTTCCCTTTTAGGCACATGAGTGCGCATGGCCCAACGGTGGCTTGACCGCAGGCAATGCATTGATGTAGAAGGCATCGGGGGATCGAATCCCGCAGAGGGTAAGGCAATTTGATTTAATTTTTTATTTTGTTTAATATTTTAATTTTTCCAAGGTTGCCTAAGGAGAAATAAGGATATGGTATGCCCTAGGAAAGATAGATATTTCTACTGATTTTCTTTTTGGAAGAGTAGCATATTATATATTGTTGGAAATAATTTTTCAAGGGCTATTTTATTAACTTACTTAGAAGGAGAAATAAGATGTGTGTAAAGATATTTTTATGGTTTTGTAAAAGAGGTTCATAAGTGAGTTTGATTTGTTCTTTTTCAAAGGGGATTAATTCTTTTGTAAGAGGACATGGTGAATTTTATCGAGTAAGAGTAATCATGTGTTATTGGGATATTATTTTTATTGTTGTGATATTACTCAAGTCCTCTAACCTCTTTGTTATTAAAAATGATATATTTAAGAGTGTGTTGAGTTTGACAAATTTTTTGGACAACTCCTACGCATCAAAAACGTATGGGCTATATTATCTATTGACTTGATTGGGTGGTTGATTTCTGAAAAAATGATTGGAAAGAAAAGGATTGATTATGGTTTCCTTTTCAAAAGTTATTTGTTTAATACTTCAAGGTTTTTTGGATTGAGAGTTGTAATAAAACCTTGTTTAATAAGCATTGTTGTTAAAGCCCATTGGTTGTGCAATGAACTTGACATTGAGTTAGAAAATAACATGAGTATCATTGTTATGTGAAGAGTGTGTTATAAGCATTGTTGTTGAAGTGAGTTGTTGTGAGAGGAACTTGAAATTGATTTAGAAAAGAACATGAGTATCATTGCTATGTAAGATTTGTGGTTGAGAATTGTTGGAAATATTTTGAGTTGAGATTAAGATTTGAGTATAGAACATATTGAGTCTCTAACAATTATATTTGTGCTTCTATGATATTGGGTTGAGATATTGATTGAGCATTGAGTATAGAACATATTGAGTCTCTAATAATTCTCTTTATGATTCTATGATATTGGACAAGTTCTGTGTGGACTTGTTAAGCTGATTTGAGGTAAGTCTTTGAGAAGGCTTGTGGACTAATTTTGTGTAAGCTTTTGTGAAATCTTGCTATGCAGATTTGAGAAAGTCCTAGGGAGGACCTATTGAGTAGATATGAGCAGGTTTTGAGTGGACCTATTGAGCAAATTTGATCAGGTTCTGAGTGGACCTATTGATCCAGGGTTATGCATAAACATGAAATATCATAAATTGGATTTTATTTAGGATTTTAAAGTTTTGAAAAGGCTAATTTTTGATCATTTCACTGGGGCCCATTCGCCCAAAATTTACAAAGTGAAATTTTCTTAGGGGTAATTTCGCCCACCATTGATAATCATGAACTTAACTTTATTTTAATTCATTGACCTCAAATTACATATGATTTTGATTTTCCTGCCTAATTCACCTTCAAATTATAAATGATTTTATATTTTTTGCCCAAATCGCCTTCAAATTATAAATGATTTTATTTTTCATGTCCAAATTGCCTCATATAGTACGCGTATATATACTATACTAAAACCCGATAAATATACATAAAAAATACTCTAACTCAAAAATAGTTACAAAATAATGAAAACTTGAGAAGGTTACAAAGGAGTGTCGATTGACACAATACGATCGATTGCAGAGCCTTGACTGTTGAAATAAACTAGTTGGTTGTAGACAAGTGTCGATCGGTACAAGATGATACATTACAGAGCTGTGTCTATCGGTATAAGCCAATCAACTGTAGAGTCATTTCCATCGACATAAGCCAATCAGTTTCATGGTAGTGTTTATCTGTATAAGTTGATCAATTATAGAGCCATGTGGGTCGACATAAGCTAATCGATTATAGAGCCATGTTGGTTAGCATAAGTTGATCGGTTGTAGAGTCATATCCATTGATAGAAGCTAATCGGTTGTAGATCTGTGTCTATCAACATAAGATGATTAGTTGTAGAGTCATTCTATCGAAATAAGTCGATTGGTTGTAGAACCGTGTCTGTCGGCATAAGCTGATCGGTTGCAGAGCTATGTCTATTGACATAAGCTGATCAGTTGTAAAGCCATGTCTATTGATATAAGTCGATTGGTTGTAGAGTTGTATCTATCGATATAAGGCAATTGGTTGTAGGGTTTATTGATTAGTATTTTCCTATCGATTATAGAGGTGCTGATCAACATTGGTTTGTCGATTATAGAATCATGTCAATCGTCTTTAGTCGGTCGATTATAGAGGTGTCAATCGATATTTGTCTATCCATTATAGAGGTGTTTATTAGCATTGGTAGACTAGTTATAGATGTGTTTATTGACATTAGTAGATCAGTTAAAAGGTCATGTCAATCAGTGTTAGGTTGTTGGTTGCAGTGTTGTCATCATAACTCTATTTATTGTAGGGATGTGTGGTCGACATTCTATTGCTTATAGTGACTTTTGATCAGTATAAGTCGATCGATTGTATGGAAGCGTTTATCAGTAAAAGCATATCGGTTGCAAATGATTCATGACTAAAAATAGGTAGAGTATTCTTATTACATTATTATTTTTTCCAAATCTCTTTTTCTACAGTTTCATAGGAACTATAGGTGAACTATACACAATAGTGGTAGACAACTATCAATATCATCTGGTTGTGTGTTAGGAGCATTTATTTTGTTAGAGACTGCTTATTGTCTCTTAGAGTATGTTTTATATGTAGTGTAGAAGCACTATCTACAACTATGGTTGATAAGTATTCCCCGTCATGTTGTGTTAGGATCATATGTTCATCTTGAGAGATGTCTGCTATTTTGCTTCAAATTTATATACATTTCCTAACATCTAAAGTTTTTTCTTTATAGATACAATGTCACCTATTGAATATGGAAAGAAGGGAGGTCAATCTTCTTGTAAAAATACAATTTTAAAATATTTTATAGAAGTATCAAAATGCAATGAGACATCAATATCTACATATTCTACACAACTTGCAAGTACAGTCACCTTTTACTATCAATTTTCTAAAATTTATGTTCTTCTTAAATGTAAAACCTTTATCTATTAATAGATAAATTGTTTTCTGCTTATGTACCTCTTTTTAAATGCTTTGTAAAACTATATTCTATTAATTATTTTAAATAGTACATTTTTTACAACAAAAAAATGATAGAGAACACCAAACATTGAATACAGTAAAAATTATTGACCTTGATGTGCGTTCACTCGAAAATATTTTAGAAGATAAGATGGGACCACATGATAATTTTTCTAATAATGACATTCAAAAGCCACTTCAGAAGATTTTAAATTCAAACACATCAACCAAAAAAAAAAGATAGTACAATTAAAATTCAGACCTCTCAGGAATCTTCTAGTCAAAAATCTAAATGTTAAAATATAAGTGAATGGACTATTGGAAGGGATTTTAAAAATGAATGGGCATGATTATACCCATTTATTAAGCAATATGATAAACTGAATGTGTAAATGTATTATTTGTACATCAAATCTAGGAAAATATTATTTATTACAAAATAAGAAAGACACAATAGAAAAATACTATGGGAAAGTTTACATCAATGAAATACGAAGTGATGGAACAATTAATAGAATTCATAGGTGGAAGGATGCAACATAATGTGTGCATGTGAGATATGCTCTTGAATATGAAAAAGTAATGAAACAAAAACAAATTCCCGTTGATAAAGGTAGAATAATCGAGGCACAATTTCAAAAAGTTAATAATACTGTATTACCCTAAAAGAAATTGCAGTTTGCTATTGTATATAGTATTATAAAAAAAGATCGAACCATGTCTAATTTTGCTTATTTTAAGGAAATACTTCAACTAGCCAATGTACAAAACCTTACCGGTTCACATTAGTCAGATTGAAGTGGTTGGGAAATAGGAAAATGTCTATCACTGGTTGAGAAGGAAGACCTAAGAGAGAATGTGAAACAAGAAAAATTTATTTCACTTTCCATTGATGAGGTAACAATTTTTGACAACACATCTTGGATTTGCATACATGTTTACACATTCAAAAATCATTTGAGACAACCTCATTTACTAGCACTACATAAGATGATTGAAAATTATAATGTGAAAAACATTTATAATGTTGTTGTAACCAGTTTAAAGGATATTTCTGGAATGGATGAAAAGGAAATTGCTAGAAAGGTTAATTTGTATTGGAGTTGATGGTGTGGCTACAATGCAAAGAAAAAGGAATGGTCTTTGTGTTAGGCTTCATACTTCTATTGCCCCATATGTGATTCCTATTCATTGCATGGCTCATTGAATGAATATTGCATACAAAATTGTGAGCAATTTTTATAATGTAGCCAGAGTGGAAGAACTCGTCCGTGATATACACTCATACTTTTCATGCAATCCAAAAAGGTTTGCAGAGTTTCAAAAATTTTCTCTAGGTGTAATGAAAGGCAAAAAAATATTAAAATATGTGAGAACCAGGTGGATTTCACTGTTTCTTCCTGCAAAAATGGTATTTTTAGAATATCAATCCTTGGTTGGATTTATGTATGCACATCATAGAGATGTTGACAAGGTAAATTATTTGCTTTTTTGTATGACTGACTTGGAAACTCTTCTCACATTATGTGGTATTCTACCAATGTTACAAGAAATGAATACTATGATTAAACTTACACGAAATTGGGCAATTTATATTGCCTATTTCATGAGGATGAGAAAAAAAAAATGTATGGTTATTGATCGGATTTATTTATCCAAAAAATATTTTGAGGATCCCAATTTTGATAGTTGGAATACATTAACTAATGTCAATGAGCCAAACAAATTTTTAAAAATCAACATCAACGATAATATTTGTATTGCTATCAATGGAAAGTTGATTCTTGTATATCATTTTGAAAAGTGATTAAATACTCTGACAGATGATGTTGAACAAATGCCTGTTACCCGTTCTGGATTCGATGAGGTTTTGGATAACACTAACAATAAATTGAAAAGAATTGCAAATTTATTAACAAGTGAAATAAGAGATCATTTTAAGAGAGATGATACACTTGAGGTCATGGCTGTTGTTAATCCTAATTTATGGAATCCTTGTGGTGACAAAAGTAGTAGAAGTGAGTTGTTTGTAAAATATATGGTAATATTATGACACATTTCTCTAAAAGTGTGGAAATAAATGGCATTGAAATCAACTGTATTCTAAACAAAGATCTTTTGAGACACCAGTCAACCAATTTTGGAATAACAATGGATAATCAGATTGCACAATTCAAAAATCCACATGAGACTAGTTTAATCACACATTTTTGGAAAAAATTGTATTGAAGTAGTGTCTTGCAAGATACTATGAGTGAATACTTTATTTTATATGAATTATGTCAGATAATGATTTTAGGATCTATTGAAGACGAAAGGGTTTTTAGTGCATTAACTTTTGTTAAATCAAAAGTTCATAACAGGTTGGATAGAAATTTGGAAAATTGTTTGAGAATGTATGTGTCATCATACGAGGTGGGTAAATTTTCCTATGACAGAGCGTTGACATATTGGAAGTCCCTAGCAGAAAGAAGAGGTCTCTCTAATATGGTTGATAATGATGAAAATGATTCAGCTAGGAGTGATGATGAGATTATGGAAACACAAAATTCACAGATTCTCAGTTCTTGTGGAGAAGTTGATAAAGCTTTATATTACCTTCCAAAAATGTAAAAATTGTAATGATTATATGACAAATTCGTATAATCTAAGATTTTTTCGGATTTGAAATATTTCATATTATCAAAGATTTTTTGTATTTTATTTGTTGTAAAATCATATAATAATTCAATTTTAAATGATTATGCATGTTTTTTTTTTTAATTTTATGGATTGTCTATGTTTTCGAAATTTATGATGTATACTATAGCTTTGAGTAAGTTGAAAATTTGAAAACCATGTATACGTAATGATGCTATATTATTGAAATAAATGTATATATTGACAAAATATAGTTATTTTTCCTTCAAATTAAATTTATGTATGTATCATTAGTATCATTAGTTGTATGATATGACAAAATATAGTTATGTTTTAAGATTTATGCTTTGTCATTGAGTAAACAATGTATGCATATTTAAAATTTATGTACATATGTATGCAAAATGCATTTAGTATATTACTCTAGATATGGAAAATGAAAATTTAAACTCATTCATAGATATATCCAAATTACCATATTCATTTTTTATACAACTATAATGACTAACTATGAGTATGAATGCACTGAAAATTGAAACCCATTCATAGATATATCCTTCGTAAACTCACTTGAAAAATAAAAATAATATAGCTTAATAGAAATGAAAATACTCACTTTTATACTACAACGAGAATGAATATGAACAAACTAAAATTTAAAAACATGCATAGATATATTATTCGTAAACTCATTTGAAAATTGAAATATAAAAACAACATAGCATAATATATGGAAATTGGAATTTAACTCTTACATAAATATCTCCATCATAAACTAACTTTTAATATGAAAACAATATAGCATTTTAAAAAAGAAAAAACACTTTTCTATACAAGAACAAGAATGAATATAAATAAACTCAAATTTAAACACATGCATAGATACATCATTCATAAACTCATTTAAAAATTGAAATATAAAAACAACATAGCATATTTGAAACACCATAATACTTAAAATATGAAAATAACACACAACTATAAAATTGTATTTCTTAAAAGTAAAATAATAAAAGCAAGTATCTTGTTTTCATACGAAAACATATGAAATGTCATAAAATTGTCTTTCAAAATGTCAAATTTTAAAATTCAATTTCTTTCTCCAAAATCTTTTCCCGTTGGCAGTGGACGTAATGTAGTCATAGGTGGGTGTTGTCAAAGATCAGGAGAACTAGATGTTCTATATTTCCTTGTTGATCTTCTCCATATAGGTAGTGTTGTTTCCTTCATAGGTGTTTCAGAGTGTCCTGATTCCTCTTGATTATAACCTCTGACAACAACACCTCGATTTGAAGAGAAAGAGGATGACTTTTTCCGTGTATATAAAATGTCAAAACTATAAAAAGACAAATAATGGAAAAATAAAAAAATGTATTTAAATATTGATTAAAAATTTACTTGAACCTGTTGTTCTCTCATGGCTGCATTATCCAGGATTGAGTGCCATGATGTTGGTGCTAGAGTGTTCTAAAAATTGTAAAAATATTTGTGAAAAAAAGCAGTAACATAATTTCATGTGCTAATATTTGACAAGGGTAAAGAGTGGGTTATCATGTTCTCTATTTCTAATTTTATCCGATGTGAGACATAGGTGGACTAGTCAAATTTTTGGTGTTAAAAACAACAGACCAAATATGCTAAGGCCCACATCAGAATTTATGCCAACCTTCATTGTAGAACGATTCTAGTAAGAAAGAATTTGCAACATGCCTAAATAAATTTATTTTCAATTTCCAGTATGGTTAAAATCCTTCTAGACTTGGTGGACGTAACTAAAAAAAAAAACAAAATCAGTAATTTACCAATGACTAGAATTTAAATTCAATTAAATAAAAAAATAGTTATACTTTGAAAAGATTCCAACTACACATTGAAGTTTGTCTCCAGGTAGATTTTACCTTTATTAGTTACTTGGTATTTAGAAGTGACAGGATTAACACCAGCATGAGGCAATGCTATCAATCTGGCCACATTTGTGACTGTGAAAGAAATAACGATATTTTTTTTTATCGACCACAAGATTTACCTTATCCGAATCCATATTATAAGCTACAATGATCCTCTCCACCAGTTTAACATATGTATCAAAATGGGACATTGAAACTAGACCCCAAAGACCACAGTTTGTGACCCAAGATATGTCGTAACCTAGTGTTGATAAAATTTTTGAAATCAAAGGGTAAACCAAGTTTTTAAAATTAATTTTACATATTTTAGGGGTGGTATGGGAAGCGATAGTGTGTACGAGTATGTATCAGAATACACAGAGGATGGTACATGACACTTGATAGAAAATGATTCAAAATGGAGGAAAGGGGTTAAAATTGGCTTAAAACTTATGGTAAAAGGCTAAAAATAAGATAAATCTAGAGGAAAAGGGTTAAGAATACATTAAAAAAAGAGGAAAAGGGGTAAGAATGCATTAAAAAGGGGAGAAAATGATAGAAGAAAAAAAATTATTGTTAATCCCTTTATATAGACTTCTCTACATACAATCAACTTCTGGATGGGTGACACGTGGTCTTTGCATACAATCATTTCACATATGGTTGACATGTGGCTTTTGCATACAATTGTTTCACAAATGGTTGACACGTGGCATAGATGCAATTCTATACCTACAACCGATCATCATATTTGTAGTTGATCATCATGTTTAAAACCAATCAACATATCTACAGTTGATTGACATATCTATAGTTGATCGACATATTTGTAGCTGATCGACATATCTACAACCGATCGACATGTCTGCAATCGGTCAATATGTATGTAGTCGATAGGTATGTCTACAACCGATCAACATATCTACAACCGATCGATGTGGTTGCAACTGATTGGCATGGGTACAACTGATCGGTATGGCTAAAACTGATCGTCATTGATGATGTGAAAAAATATAGAGATTTTTTATGGTTTATGCTTTGTCATAGATTTAACCTTGTATATATACATAACTACTAAATTTTTTTCTACAAATGTATGAAAAAAGCATATAGAATAGTACTCTAGATATGGAAAATGAAAATTTAAACCCATGCATAGATATATCCATTGTAAAATCACTTTGAAATATAAAAACAATATAGCATAATATAAATTACCATATTCAATTTTATACAACTATAAATAACTATGAATGCACTGAAAATTGAAACCCATTCATAGATATATCCATTGTAAACTCACTTTGAAATATAAAAACTATATAGCATAATACAAATAACCCTATTCACTTGAAATATGAAAACAATATCGCAAAATAGAAATGAAATTACTCACTTTTATACTACAACAATAATTAATATGAATAAACTAAAATTTAAGCACATGCATAGATATATCATTCGTAAACTCATTTGAAAATTGAAATATAAAACAACATAGCATAATATATGGAAATTGAAATTTAACCCTTTAATTAATATATCCATCATAAAATAACATTGAATGTGAAACAATATAGCATAATAAAAAAGACAAAACACATTTTTATACAACAACAAGAATGACTTTGAATAAACTAAAAATTCAAACTCATTTGAATATTGAAATATAAAAATAGCAAAATCCACAAGACAAAACTCATTTTTATATCACAACATGAATAACATGTAAATCTATACCTATGCATATATTCTACGTAAAATCAAGCATATTTGAAACGCCATAATACTTAAGAGATGAAAATAACACACAATTATAAATGTAAATAGTGTAATAGTAAAATAATAAAAGCAAGTATCTTGTTTTCCAATGAAAACATATGAAATGTCTTAAAATTGTTTTTAAAATTCATTTTTTTCCCTCAAAATATTTTCCCTCTTCCTCCACTAATTTTGCCTTCTCAATGGATTATGTAGTCTCCATAGCAATGACCCCTCCCTCATCTTTCCCTTGTTCAACTCCTTTTTCCACATCCACTACTTCCATGATTACCACATCCTGCATTTCAATGGCTCTTTTCTCGGGTTGGGTAACAATACTATCAATTGCTCTAGAATTGACAAGGATCATCTCAATATTTTGGATTCCATTGATAAGGGTCTTTTCTTCTTTGCCAACATCTTCAAATGTTGGTCCTTGAACTTATTTACCCTTCTCCTTAAGTAGAACATCAGGATCCAATCCATTGTGGATAATGATTTTTTGCAAAATATTATTTTGTTGAACTGATTCCTGTGCTCTTTTTTTCATTGCCATGGAAGTGTTTAAGAACTACTTTGCCATCCTGAGATAGTCTTGCAGGTTTTGAACCTACTTCTTGAGATTTTCATACTTTACCTGCAAAAGGGAAAAAATTTAATCAACATGAAAAGATAATTACATTTTAAAAGAGAGAACAACAAATTTTTTAACACAAAAGCGATTGAGTCAAACCTTAGCAACATTCTTTGCAGCTACAACAATAGCAACCATTTTCTTATCATTTGACCATTCATTGTAATAAGCTTGGGCCTCATAATTTGTATTCTCCAATCTATTCATCATAAAATTTAAAATTTCATTTGTGTATGATGTATTCAACTTCAAAATGCTAGATTTTACTTACTCTAGAAGAACCTCCATATTTTTTGGTTCATTTTCAACAATAGAAAATTTTCTCTCTTTTAGAAAAATTATTGTATCGGGCATTAATTTCCTTTATCAATACCTTAGCCTGATACTCCCATTTTTTCATTTCTATTATATTTGGAAGTAGAAAATTGTTAATTATAGATTCAAAATTATCAGAAACCAAATATTTTTTTGAAAAATGTATTATATCATCCTCTTGTCAAGGATGAGCCTGACGGGTGCTTCTTTCCCTTGGAGGAGATTTACTTGAACATTATACACCTTCATTTACTTTATCTTGAACCAATTATGATGGATGAAATTGAGTGTGTATGTTGTATTGCAAAAAATAATATTTATCAAGTGGAACATGACCCAACCCAGTACCAGAAGCTTCCAATATATCCTTAAAAGTAAAATTATTAACAAAAATACGGTCAAAATTGTAAAAAGTCTTTGATGCTTCTCTCTCTAAAATTTGTTGTGTTGCTTCTCTTTGTGGCCTAGATGGAAGAAGTGTTTTCCAACTAGAAAGAATTGACCTTGCATTTTATTTGGGCGTTGTGGAGGAGGGGGTGGAATTTGTTGATTTTGTTGACGAAATTGTTGCAAGGGACCTTAAAACATAAAAATAAAAATTAGTTAAAATTTTTGTGAAGGTAGAAAATAAAAACTAGTTATAAAATTATATTATGAAAATTGATTGCAAAAATTGTTATAACACTTAATGTCAGAAGAGAAAACATCTTTCATAGTTGCTGCTACAAATGGAATGTGGTCATGTTGTACATCTAAAAAAAAACAAAATTAATTAAAAAAAATATATTGTAAAAAATTTGTTTTGATAGTAATTAAAACTTACTCATAGAAGATGAAACCTCATGCGTAACTACACCCATTGGCAATGGATGTGCAGCTGCGAGTGGCGATTTTCTACGAACAAGAGAAATATATCTTCTACATTTCCTTGATGATATTTTACTTATTAGTGGTGTTGCTTCCTCTGTAGGTGCTTCAGAGTCTCCTAATTCCTTTGGATTATAAACTCTGACAACAACATCCCATTTTGAAGAGGAAGAGGATGCCCTTTTCTATGTTTGGTATAAAACATAAAAATTACAAAAAGACAAACAGTGGAAAAATAAAAAAATTTACATAAATATTAAAAAAATCACCTAAACCTATTGTTCTATCATGGCTAAATTAACAAGGATTGAGTGCCAAGATTTTGATACTGGAGTATTTTGAAAATTATGAAAATATTCATAAAAATAAGCAATAATATAATTACATGTGCTAACTATCGGTGATGGTGAAGCATGGGTTTTCATGTTCTCTATTTTCAATCTATTCTGATTTGAGACATAGGTGCACCAGTCAAATTTCTGGTGTGCTATACAATGGACCAAATACGCTAAGGTCCACATCAGAATTTATGTCAGCCTTCCTTGCACAAAAATTCTAGCAAGGAAGAATTCGCAACATGCCCAAAGAAATTTATTTTCAATCGTTGGTATGGTCAAACCCCTTCTAGACTTGGTGGATGTAATTGCAAAAAAAACTAAAATTATTAATTGTACGATCAATCACTAATAAGAATTTAAAATAAATTAAATAAAAAAATAGTTATACCTGGAAAATATTCATACTGCACTTTGAAGGTGGTCTCCAAGTAGAGTTTGTCATCATCAGTTAACTGGTATTTGGAAGTGACAGGCTCAACACCAGCGTGGGGCAATGTTGTCAATATGGCAACATCAATGGTTAAGAAATAAAGAATGATATTTTTGTTGTCGATGACAATATTTACCTTGCTCGAATCCATATCATAAGCTGCAATTATCCTCTCCACCAATTTAATGTTCGTATCAAAATGGTGCATTGAAACTAGATCCCAAAGACCAGTCTATGATCCAAGATATGTCGTAAACCGGTGTTGGTAAAATTTTTGAAATCAAGGGGTAAACTAGATTCTTTTAATTGAATTTAAATATTTCTAGGTGTTTTATGGGACACCATAGGATGTACGGGTATGGATAAGAAGATATAGTGGAAAAGGTTTTAAATGAGAGAAAATTGGTTAAAAACTGCTTAAAAATTAAGGTAAATTATAAAAACCAAGATAAAAGTGGAGGAAAAGGGTTCAGATTGCGTTAAAATGATACGAAAATGGGTAATAAAGCATTAAAATGAGATAAAAAGAGGTAATAAAGATTTAAAATGAGAGGAAAAAGGTTAAAAATATGATAGAAAAAGGAAAAAATGACTGGTAATTCCCTTTATATAGACTTTTCTGCATGCAATCGTTTAATGGATGGATGACACATGTTATCTGCATGCAATTGTTTAATGGATGGATGATATGTGACATAGACCATTACTGCTATTGATAGGAACTCAACTGTTGCAGCACATCGACATGGCTGCAACCGATCATCATGGTTGCAACCGATCGTCATTACTGCAACCGATTAGCATAGCTACAAATGATAAACATAGCTATAATAGATCATCATGGATACAAACTATCATCATGGATACAACTAATTAAAATGACTATAATAAATCGGTATGCCTACAACTGACCATCATGGCTAAAACTGATCATCATGGTTGTAATCGATCATCATAGCTACAAATGATCAGCATGGCTGCATCTGATAGGTATGGTTATAATCAATCGGTATTGTTGCAACCGATTGGCATGGCTACAACCAATTAGCATGGCTATAATTGATCATCATGGTTGTAATCGATCATCATGGCTACAATGGATCGACATGGCTACAATCGATCGACATGGTTGTAATCGATCGACATGGTTACAATCGATTGTCATGACTGTAATCGAAGTCATGACTGTAATCGATCATCATGGTTGTAACTGATCATCATGGCTATAACTGATTGACATTGCTACAACTGATTGGCATGGCTACAATAGATCATCATGGCAATAACTAGTCGACATGGCTAAAACTGATCGGTATGCCTGCATTACGATCGTTATGCTTACAATCGATCATCATGACTGTAACCGATCGGTATGCCATTTTTCACCATGTCAGCCTAAATTCTTTCATATCGGCCTAAATATTTTAAGTATGTCGTATAGTTTTAGATTTTGCAATCGATATTCATAACCCCCAACACAAAAAAACTCACCATAGTTTGAATATTTTTTAGATAAATTAATGAAATTCACCACGGTTTGAAATTTTTTGGAGATAAATAAATACAATTCGCCATGTATACTTCTACAAATTTTGCTGAGATTGCAAGACAATTCACCATAATTTTATAAATAGATTTCAGGGCCGACCCCTTATGCAGGTTCTAAGTGGACCTACTAAGTAGATTTGAGCAAGTTTTAAGTGGACATATTAAGCAGATTTAGCAGTTTTTGAGTGGACCTATTAAGTAGATTTGAGTAGGTTCTGAGTGGACTTATTGAGTAGATTTGAGAAGGTTTTGAGTGAACCTATTGACAGAGCTTTGGAGGTGACAAAGTATAGAGGAAAAAGTCTCAATAGAGAGAGATCTAGTAGCCAAGAAAATTGAAGATATATCTTTTGAGTGAGGAGTCTTCAAGTGGAGAGAGATCCACTAGTCAGTGTAGCAAAGACACATAGTCTTCTAGAAGATCACTAGCTAGGGCAGAAGGTGAAAGAGTTCTCCTATGGAAGAGATCCACGAACTTGAGATTTAGAGGATCAACATCTCATTTAGACAAAGATCTATAAACATTGTAATTGGGAAGTATTTACAAAAGATTATTTGAGAAATATTTAAAAGAAATATTTTTCTATGGAGGTATCCCACATTGGGTGAACCACGTTAAAAATTATGTCTCTCATGTGTGTGATTCTTTGTGTGATATTTACTATTTTATTAATGTTGATGATACTATTTTGGGAAAATTTTTATGTTATACTATTCACTCCCCCTCTCAGTATAAGCACATGTTCTTCATCAACCACTTCTAGTGTTTTGATCAAAATCAATTTAAAATCAAAAAATATTTATATGCAAGAGGTTATTTCTAGTCAATCAATTTTCTCCTTGGACCACACACACAAAATACATTAGAAACATTGTGAATCTTGGGAATAAAAAAGTCAAAAAGTTGCTATTGCCATAAGTGAAAGGTTTCCCCTGTTCATCCAATTATCCATGTGGTCTAGAGTTCTACAGAGTTGAAAAAAGGATGAGCTCCACCTTCACCCCCCCCCCCCCCCTTAAAAAAAAATAAAAATTCCTTGCTCTTTCTCAAAGTGAGCAAGTATCTCAAAAATAATTTTAAAGCAATAAAATCCTGTTCCAAAGCAATAAAAATCCCTTGCTCTTCCTCAAAGCAAGCAAGTATCCTGAAATACATTTAAAAGTAATAAAATCCTATTTCAAAGCAATAAAAATCTTTTGTTCTTCCTAAAAGCGATCAAGTATCCTAAAAAATATCTCAAAGCAATAAAATCCCCTTGATCTTCGTCAAAATGTGCAAGTGTCCAAAAATTAATAAAAATGCATATTGCTCTATCACAAAATGAGCAAACTAAAAAAATCAAAATCCTAAAATCCAAAGAAATAAATGAAGGGAAGGTAATTTAATCCCTAGAACTCTTATCATATCCAAAACCATAGGGTTACCCTCATTACAACAATAGGCTAAATAAATCCCACTTGGCAATGGGTTATCCTTATGCATGGTACCATGTCTATCACATTAGCAACCTTATTTTGTAAATCCCAATGGCTGCTCATAGACGAGCTAGCTTATTGACATAAGATACAATTTATTAGTTTGAACTAAATCATGATGTAAAATGAATCTTCATTGAAGAACACAAACTTATACTGAGAGGGGTGGTGAACAGTATAAAACCACTTTTTACTTTTTCTTCCAATTCAATATTTTGTTGTGTAAATATAACAATATAAATAATAGTAATCAAAGCAATGCATAAAATACCATACACAATAAAGACACCACAATTTATGTGGTTCACCCAATGTAGGCTACGCCATGGATAGCCATGGAGAAAATATTTTACTAAAACTTTCTCAATCAATATCTTTGGGAATCACTCCCAATTATAATGTTTATGGATATCTATCCAAAATATATGCTGATACCTTAATCTCAAGTTCATGTATCTATTCCACAGAAGAACTCTTTCCCCTTATGATCTAGCTATATGATATTATAGAAGATTCTATCTCTCTACTGCATATACTGGTAGACTTATCTCCACTTGAAGACTCCACACACAGATCTGTATTCAATTGTGATGGTTGCTAGATCTCTATCCACTAAAAATTTTTCCTCTATACTTTGTCATCTCCAAAGCTCTGTCAATAGGCTCACTAAGAACCTACTCAATAGGTTCACACAAAACCTTCTTAACAAGCTCACACAAAACTTGTCAAATACTAAATAAAAAGCTCACACAGAACTTGTCCAATGCTGAATAACAAGCTCACATAGAACCTGTCCAAATCTGCTCCAACAAGCTCACTAAGAACTTGTCCAAATCTACTCTAGAAATTTCACCAAGAACTTTCCCAATATACTCTATAAAGCTCACCAATAACTTGCCCAAATCTGCTCTAGAAAGCTCACCAAGAACTTGTCCAAATCTACTCTACAAATTTGTCTCAACACTGTCTTCAAATTTGTCCCAACACTGTCCTCAAATCTATCCCAAAGGCCTTCTTAAAAGCTCAATCAATCTTGCTCAAGTAGTACTCAATATGAAATCAACAATGAATGTCAATCTCAACTCAAATTAACTTCATAGAAGCATAAAGAGAATTTTTAGAGACTCAATATGTTCTAATATCACTCTCAATCCAAATCAATCTCAACTCAACTCATAGAAGCATAAAGAGAATTGTTAGAGACTCAATATGTTATAATATCACTCTCAAATCAAATCAACCTCAACTCAATTCAAGTCAACCTCAACTCAACTCAAGTCTTATAGAACCATAAAGAGAATTGTTAGAGACTCAATATGTTCTAACCTCAATATCAAATCAACATGGAATTATGGAATAGTTTGTTTCATATATATTGAACAATCACTTCACACATCACTTGACTAGGCTCAATCAACTCAACTCAACCAATCATCACAAGGTGCAACTCTTTATCACACAACCCTAGTCCAAGTATGTATCAACCAACTCAAATATTTCCAACAATGCTCAACCACAAATATCACATAACAATGATACTCATGTTCTTTTCTAACTCAACCATATAGACAAATTTGGAAATCGGGAGTGTGAGTCTGTGTCTATTTCCCGGTGCCCCGTCAGTGGTATCATAGCAAGTGATCTTGAGTGCGTAAATAGATCGCCGAATGTGAGGCAGTTTACGCTAGGATCTGTGTGAGGGTTCTGAGTGAGAGTGAGTGAGTTAAGATCCTGGGAGTGTTAGCAGATCGTCGGACGTGAGGCAGCTGCATCGGATCATTAAAGCTTTGTTGGAAAAGCAAGGAAAATGCATTCCTGAAGAATACAGGATAGCAAAGAGGATATGGTGTCAGAGGAAGAAGTCTTAACTTTACAATGACAATTAAAAGCATTGCAAAAAGAATGGCTTGGGATAAAGTTGCAGGAACAAGAGGAGCGGCAAAGAATGCGAGAAGAAAGACAGAGAAAGAAAAAGGAGTTAAAGCAGGCTACAGAAGAAATTTGTAGCAATGAGGAAATCTGTCCCGTAGAAGACAGAAGTATGGACCGGGAGCTGGGGTTAAAGCAAACTGCTGAGCCAAAGATGAGTCCGGGAGTGTTGCAGGAGGTAGCAACCGGACCAATCAGAAGTGAAGATCACTTCTCCACTTACCCTGGGTGTCTGATGCAGGAGCATCCAGCAGCATCGATTGCAGAGGCATCCAGTTATGGGGAAGTCAGTGCTGAAGAGTCGGAAGAAGAAGCAGAAGGCAAAGAGTGCAAAAACTATCATGATTTCACTACGTCACGAAATTGCGATGTTGGGCAGGAGAGAGAAAGTGCAGCCAATGGGGCCGCGATTTCGTGACATGTCACGAAATCGCGACCGTCACAAAATTGCGACACAAAGTTAGAAGCGGACGAAGGACGAGGAAAGCGTAGCGAAATCGTGATGTCACAATTTCACAACATTGTGAAATCATGACGTTGCGAAATCGCGATGTCGGAGCAGCAGCTGGAGGAAGGCAGAAGAAGTGTCACGATTTTGTGACACATCGCGAAATAACGACAGGAACGAAAATCAGGAGCAGTAGAGGACGGGGTGTCACAAAATTGTGACACAAAGGCATAGCCGGAGTGGAGCATCAGGAGTTGTCACGATATGATTTCATGACATGTCATGAAATCGTGACTGTCACAAAATTGTGACATCAGGGTGGCAACAGAGTGGATGCAGCGAAGGTGTCACGATTTCGTGACATGTCATGAAATTGCGACTGTCGCAAAATCGTGACTGTCATGAAATCGAGACACAGGGATGAAGCCGGAGCAAAGCAGTGGGAGTTGTCACAATTTTGTGACATGTCGTGAAATCGTGACTGTCACGAAATCATGACAAAGGCAGCAGAACTGGGGGCAAGGCAGCAGAATGATCGTGATATCATGATGCCGCGATATCACGACGTTGCAATATCGCAACATAAACAGGAGCGAGGGTAGTCAACAAGAGTTGGTCGCGATATCGCAACATGTCGCGATATCGCGACCAAAATGAAAAAGGAGCGCAGAGAAGTTGGAACGTCGCGATATCACTACGGAGAGAGAAAATGGCACGAGAAGAGAAAAATATGGGGAGAACGGTATTTTCGAGGACCGTTCAAAATTGACACGTGGCAGAAGTAGAAGTTAAAGCGAGGGATAACCAAGAAGCACGAAAGACGAGAAGGATGGGCACGCAGGATTTTTTGACAAATTTAGAAATGATAGGGACTGTGTGGAGAGGGGTATTTAATCGGGTTGGTGTCCCGATTCTCGTGTTTTCTTTTGTATGTTTTGGAGGGAAAATTAAATTCGGGTTGGTGAATCCTTTAGGCGGGAGTTCATGCATGAGAGGGTCAGGGGCCTCTATAAAAACCCATTTTATTGTTTTAGTCCAGAGGGGTGGATCGGGAAAGAGATGTAGAGTGTGGAAGTGAGACGACAAAGCCGGGCACTAGTCATTTGTAAGCCTGCGGGCCATTTGTAATGTGATTTTCCAGATTAATGCAAAGAGAAAAATTTGGAAATCGGGAGTGTGAGTCTGTGTCTATTTCCTGGTGCCCCATCAGTGGTATCATAGCAAGTGATCTTGAGTGCGTAAACAGACCGCCAGATGTGAGTCAGTTTACGCCAGGATCTGTGTGAGGGTTCTGAGTGAGAGTGAGTGAGTTAAGATCCCGAGAGTGTTAGCAGATCACCGGACGTGAGGCAGCTGCACCGAATCATTAAAGCTTTGTTGGAAAAGCAAGGAAAATGCATTCCTGAAGAAGACAGGATAGCAAAGAGGATATGGTGTCAGAGGAAGAAGTCTTAACTTTACAATGACAATTAAAATCATTGCAAAAAGAATGGCTCGGGATAAAGTTGCAGGAACAAGAGGAGCGACAAAGAAGGCAAGAAGAAAGACAGAGAAAGAAAAAGGAGTTAAAGCAGGCTACAGAAGAAATTTGTAGCAATGAGGAAATTTGTCCCGTAGAAGACAGAAGTATGGACCGGGATCCGGGGTTAAAGCAGACTGTTGAGGCAAAGATGAGTCCGGGAGTGTTGCAGGAGGCAGCAAGCAGACCAATCAGAAGTGAAGATCACTTCTCCACTTACCCCAGGTGTCTGATGCAGGAGCATCCAGCAGCATCAATTGCAGAGGCATCCAGTTACGGGGAAGTCAGTGCTGAAGAGTCAAAAGAAGAAGCAGAAGGCAAAGAGTGCAAAAACTATCATGATTTCACTACGTCACGAAATCACGACATTGGGCAGGAGAGAGAAAGTGTAGCCGATGGGGCTGTGATTTCGTGACATGTCACGAAATCGCGATCGTCACGAAATCGCGACGCAAAGTTGGAAGCGGACAAAGGACGAGGAAAGCGTAGCAAAATCGTGATGTCACGATTTCATAACATTATGAAATCACGACGTTGCGAAATCACGACGTCAGAGCAGCAGCTGGAGGAAGGCAGAAGAAGTGTCACGATTTTGTGACACATCGCAAAATCACGACAGGAACGAAAAGCAGGAGCAGTAGAGGACGGGGTGTCACAAAATTGCAACACAAAGGCATATCCGGAGCGGAGCAGCAGGAGTTGTCATGATTTCATGACATGTCATGAAATCATGAATGTCAAAAAATTGTGACATCAGGGTGGCAACAGAGTGGATGCAGCGAAGGTGTCACGATTTCGTGACACGTCATGAAATTGCGACTGTCGCAAAATCATGATTGTCATGAAATCGAGACACAGGGATGAAGCCGAAGCAAAGCAGTGGGAGTTGTCACAATTTCGTGACATGTCATGAAATCGCGACTATCACGAAATCATGACAAATGCAACAGAACTGGGGGCAAGGCAGCAGAACGATCACGATATCGTGACGTCGCGATATCGCGATGTCACAATATCGTGACATAAACAGGAGCGAGGGTAGTCAACAAGAGTTGGTCGCGATATCATGACATGTCACGATATCGCGACCCAAATGAAAAAGGAGCGCAGAGAAGCTGGAACGTCGCGATATCGTGACGGAGAGAGAAAATAGTGCGGGAAGAGAAAAATATGGCGGGAACGGTATTTTCGAGGACCGATCAAGCAGAAGTTAAAGCGTGGGATAACCAAGAAGCATGGAAGACGAGAAGGATGGGCGCGTAGGATTTTTTGACAGATTCAGAAATGACAGGGACTGTGTGGAGAGGGGTCTTTAATCGGGTTGGTGTCCCGATTCTCGTGTTTTCTTTTGTATGTTTCGGAGAGAAAATTAAATTCAGGTTGTTGAATCCTTTAGGCGGGAGTTCATGCATGAGAGGGTCGGGGGCCTCTATAAAAACCCATTTTATTGTTTTAGTCGAGAGGGGTGGATCGGGAAAGAGATGTAGAGTGTGGAAGTGAGACGACCAAGCCGAGCACTGGTCATTTGTAAGCCTATGGGCCGTTTGTAATGTGATTTTCCAGATTAATGCAAAGAGAAAAATTTGGAAATCGGGAGTGTGAGTCTGTGTCTGTTTCCCGATGCCCCGTCAAGGACGAAGGACACCAATCATTTGTTTAGAGAGCAACATCATCATCATATTGAACACTTGTGTTGTATCATACATTGAAACATTGCACCCAACACACTTAGGACAATTTAAAATAAATATCATTGTAATATTGGGAGATGTAGGCTCCCCTATTAATACAAATAAGATATATTATTTACATTACAAGTGTTCATTTTCTTATCTTTGTTGTGTTCATTTATTTTGATACAATATCTAGAATAGAGTTACTATATAAAGTATATGATAATGACAATATTCTAATCATATAAAACCCATAAAAAATTTTTGCAACAAATCATAAAATGGCCATTACCAAATTCTCATGAAAATAGTATTTTGATATAGAATAAACATCTCAAATACACCATACTTCCACACACTCTCACTCTACATTGTCTCTCTCTCTCTCTCTCTCACACATAGACACATATATAATAGAATGTGACTCTTCATATGGAGTAATCTTGACCTTAATTCTTCTTGAGACTCTTCACTTTACTACTCTAAGAACACATGTGCACTATTACATAAAGGACACTTGTGCACATCTACACTCATTATAATTTCACAGTTAACTACAAGACACTTGTGTATTTACTGCACATTATTACATTACATAGAATATTTAGACACAGTCTAATCTAAGACACCCTCTTAATCTAAATATGTACCCAATGTGGTACATTAGCATGTACCAAATAATTTAATATACTCTAATAAGGAGGGGCCAAAGGATTCAAAGGACTACCAAAGAGCTCTAGGATCACATGAGTATAATCCATGACCTACTAATTATAGTCAAAGTGAAATACAATAATTTCATAGATTAAAAAGAGAGAAAAAAGAAGTTATCAATTAAAAATATACAAATTATTGCTTGGAATTTATTCTTGTTATCATACATGCCTAAGTTTGTGCACCTCTACCAGATCTTGTCAAACTAGTGGTAAAAAACTATGACCCAAAATCTAAAATACTGTGTATCAAAATAGGGCAAATATTATTTGACATTGTAATTAATACCTTTAAATCAATTTCATAATAGGTGCTCACTCTGGCATGAATCCTAAAATTTTATGTGCTAAAGACAAAGCTAGTTATTATAAAGGTGATATATCATTTTTATTTTTTCTTGATAAGCATTGTCTAATGTGTGGATGCATAATAATTTTTATAGTACATTCTAAATTATTTTTAGATTCATAGGCCAATGAATAAAACCTTTAGATAAAATTTATAGGCCTACATTCAATCTATGAAATTTTCTTTTGATTCATATCCCCCTAAAACAAAATTTTCATCTAAAATTTATTCAAGCGACAAATTCATTTAGAGTCATATTTGTCATCATATTTCTTGGTTCAAAGTATTTTCCATTTTTAGTTCACTCATTCTTGATAACCTGCAAACCCCTTATTGACTAAGATCTACACAGTCCCATATTTTAGATCCCTATTTTGGTTACTCACCTACAAAGAATGAATCTTCCACCTATATCTAGGGTAGGTGGTAGATTTGTTAGCTAAAGATATAGTTTCTAGGACAACTCAAGGATACCTTCTACATCATAAATCATGCATATATTGATCTCTTTACTCGATAGTTTGTTAGGCACTTTTTTCCTTCCATAATTCTTCACTTATTTTTGATATCGAATCTACCATTTATCACATCTTCAGGCAACTAATTCATGATATAATAGTTACAATAAAGTTCTAGAATCTATTTCAAGTTCTTGCATCATTCAACTCCTAACTACAGTGTGAATCTACCATCCAACATAACTTTAGGTGGCAGATTCATAATAGGTAAAATGCTACATCCATTGTAGGTTAAATTCAATTTTGTATGGTGAGTGCAGGCAGGAGCGGAGGCAGGAATGGAGCAAAGCGGGAGCAGAGGCAGGTGCAATTTTTGCAAACATGTTTTTCATTCTGTTGGAGGTGGGAAACAGGGTTTCCAAACCCCTGGAGGCTGTGAGGCTCAAGGAGGGAACAAGCAAGGTTACGAAGCAGGCGAGGAAGAAGCAGGTGGACGGTGACAAGGACAGCGAGGGTTTTAAAAAATTAGAGGGACACGAACCCCCCGATATTATTTTTGATAAGAAGGCCCACATCAAGAATTTCGAGGGCAATAAGTCTTTTGCAGAGGCCCTTAAAGGTGGCAATAGGGTTTCCTTACATTCTTTACCACCTCTCACTCCCAATGGGCGAGAAGGTATCCAGTGCACGAAAGCGTAATGGCAGACTTTATATCGATGGAAAATTTTTCTCTGGTAGGCAAATTCATAGGGGGCCGGCCGGATATTGAAACGATTCGACGATGGGCATCCTTGAAGTGGAAGACTTCTGGACACATGGAGATTATTGCATTATCAAGGGGGTTTTTGCGGTACGCCTTAACAATAGTGAAGATGCTAGTCGTATTCTAACGGGAGGACCTTGGTTCTTGGGCCGAAGAAGTCTTTTTCTTAGGAGATGGGGTGAGGATTTTGACCCGAAAAGCGAGCATAAACTTTGCCCCCATTTGGGTCCGTCTCCCAAATCTCCCGTTTCATTGGTGGCATGAGTATTTTCTTCGAGGGTATTGCCAAGACCATAGGGGAATTGGTGGCCATTGATAATCCAACCCTTGCACGCACCGGAATGACGCATGCTAGGATTTGTGTAAATGCAAACCTAGAATCTGAGCTTCCTACTCATGTGGAGTTAGAATATGGAAATATAACAAGATTACGGGTCATCGAATATGAAAATAGACCGGCATTTTGCTCGATTTGTAATATTCAAGGCCATCTCAAAGGACAATGCTCTTTTTTGAGAAGCCAACAAACCCTTCCTAGGAATAATGATTCCAAGCGGCGGTCTTTCGAAATAATGGCAAATACACGGGAATGTACGGGGTTAAAGATCCAAATGTTGAAAAGGCAAAGGCCTACGGTTTGGGACAAATGGAGAATGAGGCTGAGCTTCACATGGACAATGGTAAGGACAAGCAAATTGCTACATCACAAACCGACCAACAAAAGGTATGCTCTCCTTTCGAGAATCTAAATAAATTTAACATTTTGGCTGAAAACCAAATAATTACGAGAGGAAAATCAGAATGAAGGGTCTAATGTTGAGGATATAATTCTTGGTCTCCCAGCTTACCTTGACTCCCCAACAAAATCTGGACCTTCCAATCCTCCTCCTGTTGGCCATAAAGAATGCCCTAATGATGAGTCCTTTTCTGTCCGAGAAAGAGAAAAAGTGCTTTCCGAGTTAATCAGCCCTTCCAAGCGACATTTTTCACCTTTGTCTTTGTCCCAATCCGAGAGAAGGGGTTTCCGATCTTGTTATCCAACGGGGTCACCCAAACCAAATTTAGCCCGAAACGGACTAGAAGCTCAATGAAATCCCCCATGATTGGTTGTGGAGGTGAGAAAAAAAAGGGAAGAAAGTCAAATGCCCGAGCAATGGAAAGAAGAGGTCCAAGATGAGATAGCTAATGGAATTCGAGACTACTCTGTTTCCACCAGCTGGAAATCTTCCCTTTGAAGAAAACAAAATTCTTAAGCCCCCTCAAGTCCAAGGCGGGGGAAGAGGAAAAAAACTTTAAAAGTTCCAAATGAAGATCATATCCTGGAATGTAAGGGGGCTCAATGGCCTTCCTAAACAGCGGTTAGTCAAATATTTAAGAAGAGATTTTGATCCCACTATTCTTATTTTGCAAGAAACTAAAGTCGATGAAGTTTTGTCTAGAAAAATTGCCCTCAATATACGGAAAAATGGAGAAGCAATTTTTTGCAAAGCCAATGGAACCTCGGGTGGTCTTCTTTGTATCTGGAATCTGGGGAAGGTGGAAGGCAAGGTTATTCAATTGGGGGAAAGGGTAATGAGCATTATTTTTAAGGATAAGGTTAATGACCTTTCTTGGATATTAACAAATGTGTACGCCCCTAATTCTATATCTGGGAGAGCTGATATATGGAATTTACTCAGTCATTTCAAGGAAGCTTTTCAGGATATCCCATGGATAGTGGCGGGGGACTTTAATACCCCTCTTTACCCCTTTGATAAAAAAGGGGAGTAGGAATTCCAGCAAGAAGTATGGAGGACTTTCAAGATTTCATCAACAACAACAATTTATTGGATGTCAAATTAAAAAATGCTAAATTTACTTGGAGCAATAGGAGGTTTGGAAATCAACTTATAATGGAAAAGCTTGATAGGTTTTTTTTGTCACGGGAAGCAATACAATCTTTTGGGGATGCAAATCTGTTGTCCTTGCCTCGCATTGGGTCTGACCACAACCCGATTTTACTTGAAATTGAAGAGACTCCAAAATTCAAAAGGCCTTTTAGGTTTGAATCTATGTGGATGCACCACCATGATCTCAGAGACAGAATTTCTCAGTGGTGGCAGCATTCTTGTCGAGAGCGAGGCCTTCATTCGGATTAGCACGAAACTTAAAGTGGTGAAAGAAAATCTAAGGATGCGGAATAAGGAAATTTTTGGAAATATTTTTGAAAACAAGAAAGCCATCTCTGAAAGGTTATCAACCATTGAGAAAAAACTTGAAGAGGGATTGCCGAGACCCTTCCCTACGAGCGAGATGAAAAGAAATCCCTTGCTTGAGTACCATAATGTTCTAGCTCGCGAGGAGACTTTTTGGCGGCAAAAGTCTAGAGCTACCTGGCTAAAATAAGGTGATGCCAATACAAGATTTTTTCATGCATCAACCTTAAGGAGCAGAAGCCACAATAGAATTAAAGAACTTGTTAGAGATGATGGATCACTCCTTTCTAGTCCTAATGAAATCAGAAATGAAGCAGTTTCCTATTTTCAGAATCTTTTAGGAGAAGAACATTTCAGTTCTGCCTTAGCTTCAGAATCAATGCTTTACCATATTCCTCATTTAATTTTTGATGACTTGAATGGGAAGTTAATTAAGCCTTTCACGGATGAAGAAATCAAAGAGGCCCTCTTCTCAATGAACCCTGATAAATCTCCAGGTCCAGACGGGTTTTCACCTCGTTTTTTTGAGGCTTTTTGGGATATTGTAGGTTTTGATGTATGTGCTACTATCAAGGAATTTCAGTCCACAAAGCATATTCCAAGAAGTTTTAACTCCACTTTTATTGCTTTAATCCCAAAGATTCCTACTCCTAGATCTATGATGGATTTTAGACCTATTAGCCTTTGTAATGTTGTTTATAAAATTTTGACCAAGGCAATTGCAAATAGAATGAGGAAGATCCTTCCTATGTTTATTGATGTTTGTCAAGGCAATTCAGTCCCTGGAAGGTCCATCCTTGATGGGGTCATAACGAGTTCATGAAGCCCTCCATTCGGTAGTCCGGACTAAAAAACCTGCTTTTGCTCTCAAGTTGGATATGAACAAGGCTTATGACCGCATAAAGCTGGAGTTTTGTCTCCGCCATTCTTCAGAAATTTGGTTTTCATCATGAATGGATCAAGCTTTTGGAAGGATGTTTTATGAAACCTTGGTTTTCGAGTCCTTGTTAATGGTGCTCCTGCTTGGATACTTTCAAAGTAAAAGGGGCCTAAGGCAAGGTGACCCTATCTCTCCCATGTTGTTTATCATTGTGGCTGAAGCCCTTGGGAGGACAATCAAAGCTTCCTGTAATATTGGTCTTATTTCAGGAATTAAAGCATCATCACAAACACAGGCAGTTACACATGAACGGTTTGTGGATGATACTTTGTTGTTAACTCTTGCATCGAGTTTTTGAGGCTAAGGTCATAAAACATATTCTAGAGCTATATGAGGATCTTTGCGGGGCAAAAGGTAAATTTTTCAAAGAGTAAAATTTATTTCTTTAACACTCCCATTCAGAGGCGGATTAAGATTGCTAGGATTCTTGGATGCTCGGTGTCTACTCTTCCATCCACATACCTAGGCCTTCCTTTATTTACAGGCAGAGCTACCGATTCCATGTGGACTAATGTAATTGAAAGAATTCGAGAGGAAGGCTGATTTGGATGGAAAGGGAATTTGTTATCTCAAGGTGGCAAGGCGGGTTCTCACCAAGTTTTCCATTCAAAGCATCCCTGTCTACTTTATTTCTATTTTCAAAGCTCCTACAAGTGTCTACACTAAAATTGAGCAGAGATCCGGAAGAGGTTCCTATGGGTGGTTCCGAATCTAAGCGGCGCTTTCACTTGGTGTCCTGGGATAGGGTTTGCAAACCAAGGGAGTTTGGAGGTATTGGGCTAAGGAGAATACAACATTTAAACATGGCCCTCCTGGCCAAACAAGCATGGCGTCTTTTGACAAATGCAAATGCGAGAATGGATTACTATAATCGAGAAGAAAGTATTTGCAAGAAATTGAATTCTTAAGTTATTCCTTTCCTCCCGGGGGATCAATTTTTTGGAAATCAATCCTTCAAACTAAAAACTTGCTAAGCAAAGGGCTACGTTGGAAACCGGGAAATGGAAGAAACATTGATTTTTGGGACCACAAATGGTTAAAGGACTATCCCCTCTCTGGAGACCCCATCATTTCAACCCTTAGAGCTTGGACAATTGAAGTTTTTGGTACCAAAGTTGCAGATTTTATTACTTTGTCAAACAATAGAAGGGTATGGAAGCCAATAATGAATAATGATCTACCAGGGGCATCAATAATATTGGAGAATGAATTAAAGCAGTCTTTACTCCCTTACGGCATTCTTGAGGACCGGCTTATACGGGAAGCTTCGGACAATGGGGAATTTTACATCAAGGCTGCTTATCCGATGCTTATTGATAATGATGAACCTACTTTCCCTCACTTGGAAGTTTGGCCCAAAAGCATTGTTCCGAAGGTTGGGTTTTTTGCATGGTGGCCATCCAAAATAAGATCCTCACCATGGATAACTTAATAAAAAGAGGTGTGATTGTTGTTAATAGGTGTTATCTTTGTATGTCCGAGTGGGAGTCTATTGATCATTTGTTTTCGTATTGTAATTTTTCTGTCTCCAATCTTGTTAGGTCTCGTTACAAGTGTTTCATATTTATTGGGTCCATCCTCAGTCCATTTTTGACTTATTTGTCCAGTGGCCTTCCCCATTTTTGAATAGGCGTCTTAGGTATATGTGGAAGATCTGCCTTCATCACTACTTGTGGCAGATATGGTTGGAAAGGAATCGTCGGGCCTTCTTGGATAAGGTTTCTCGGTCATCCTCTCGTCTGTCAAAAATTTTAGCATATGCTAATGAGAATACTTGTTTAGTGCTGCAGGCATCTAGACCTCCAAATCCTTTTGAAGCTTCATTAGGCCGGTCATTAAACTTACCTCTCACTTGATGGCCTCAATCATCCTCAAGTCTGTCCTAGAACCATGATCACATGGACCCCACCCCCCCTAGGGTGGATTAAGTTAAATTTTGATGGGGCATCTAGGGGCAACCCAGGTGAAGCCGGGGCTGGTGGCTTACTTAGAGACCACAAGGGTGAGGTGCTTGTAGCTTTTGCGAGAACATCTTGGAGCTCAAACTAACAATGTGGGTGAAGCAAGGGCGGTTTGGAGGAGCCTCAAGGTGGCGAGAGAATTATCCGGGGAAGCTGTTGGTGGAAGGTGATTCTCTTATTATTATAAATCTTCTAAAGAACACTAAGAGAGCTCCTTGGAGATTTGATGACTACATCCATGAAGCAAGGGCTCTAATTCATGACCGACCTGAGGCCATAATTTTGCATACCTTATGGGAAGCAAACATGGCAGCTGATAGGCTGGCAAATGAAGGCATTGTAGCAGCAAATTTGATCACGTGGACTGAAAATCTTCCTCATGCAGTCTCAATGGTGATAGATAATGAAAAACTTTAGATTGGAAGGCTCAAAGTGGATCAATGACAGAAAATGGGGGCATTTTAAAAAAAAAAAAAAATTGAACCTTATAATGGATTTTGTCATATTTGTTTTTTTTGTTCATGTGACTAGTGTTTTTTGCGATTTGGTGGGGCAGCGATATAGGTTTTTTATCTACAAATTCATGCATGGGAAAAATCTGCTTTGGCCTCAAGTATTTCCCAAGGTGTGTTTGGATTCGATGTCGCAAAAAGGCCCTAGCAAGAAATAACAAAGTGTTGGAGATCCATGACAATGAGGCACCGAGACCCCACCATAATAGTCTTGGAGAAGATGACAATTTCATCGGCCTCCAACGGTATCAACCTGATTGAAGAGTGCAGTACGGCCTCATCAGTGCAGCTGTTGATTTGTGTGATTCCTTAAATCTTATGTTTTATAGCCAGCAGTTCCAGGGGCACAAGGAGTCAAAGGCAAAATCTAAATATGATGGCAAGAACGATGATAAGAAGTTAGATGAGGACTACAAGGAAGGCTGCTTGGCCTCTTGGCTGTCCATTCTATGGGATGTTTTTTTTTTTTTTTTTTGACCATATTCTATTATTTTTATATGGGCACAAGCTACTCTGCATGGTGCTTGCATGATTAGTTTTTGTCTTTGTTAGTTCTTTTTTGCGTCTTTCTTTTCTGATGGCCATAATATTAGGCTTCCATAGTTTAGTTTGGCTGTATTCTAATGGAAGAGTAGGTCTTGGCCATTTTTGTTGTCAGTTTAAACTTTTAGGGCTTGGCCTTTGTCCAGTTGGTCAGTGGACCCTATTTTGTAAAATGGTTTTGGGTCAACCAGTTAAAACCCGGTGTTAATTATAATATTCTCTTACTTACCAAAAAAAAAAAAAATTCAATTTTGTATATACATATTAGGGGTCTATTTATGCCAACTAGTTAGTGTATTGTTCTTATTGTTTGACATGTCCTAAAAAAATTTATTCTCCCTTCGATTATTTTATTTTTGTAGGTTTTAATAATTATTGTAGGTTTTAATAATTTTTGTATGTAGAGAAGTTGTAGGTAAATATTTTTTGTAGGCACTATTTTTTTCCTTATGCAATGGATTCATCTCAACCATCAAAGCAAGTAGGCACTTTCTATTTCTATTTTCATTTCCTATTTTCTAATTATTTTTTGCCTTTTTATTTCATCTTAATGTATCAAAAATATCAATAACAAAAAAGGGAAAGGAATCTTACTTATATGTTTAACATAAACGTATTTTACTAAATCAAGAATTCAAAGAAAAAGTCTATGAAGTTTGCATCTATGCTATATTTTTTTTATATGCATTACCCCTTTTTCTTTTGCTAAAAGAGAATATAGAAAAAAAAATGTTTTTCTATTTGGTATTTAGGCTAGTTTTCATTAAATAAACAAGAAATATCCCTAGGCTATATACTTTATGACCGTATTTGACATTATGTATTTTTATTTATTTTTTGATAATATACGTTGTTAAGGATTTTAACTTTTAGAGACAACAAAAAGACACTTTTGGCCGAACATTACCTCTTTTCATTAGGTATTTGAAAGGAAATTACATGTAGATATGCATTAAGCTATTGCTTTGTCTACATTTTTGTTTGAAAAAATATTTTATTTTGTAGAGTTAAGATTTAGATTGACATCAAAAATCAAAATTGGATATATATCTTGCTTGCTACACTCATATTCATTTGCATTAGCATATCATATGTTACATTTAGAGACTAGGTTAGAATGTGAAAACTTAGGTGATTGTAAAACTAACACATAAATATTAGATTTAGAGAAATAAAAAAAAAATCTATTTTACCAAATATAAAGCTTGGAGAAGGCATAGATGGTGGGGTGATAGTAGTTCCCTCTCATTTAAGTGTAGGCTCACCGTTAAGGAATGTGGCTTGGAGGCTAGTGCCTTTGTGATCCCATTTTTAGAATCCACATATTTTATGAACCCTACGTGAACACCACTTGGGTCCCCATCCTATATTTTGACCAAGCCTACATTTTATAAAGATTAATTCATTAAATTTTAACAAATATCATTCTAATATTTTTTATTAGTTAATTCACATTAAATCAAGATAACAAGAACATAAAAAAATATCATTCCTACTAGGGGAAAGTTAATGACCCCTTGAGTAACCCATCATATGAACCTTGGGGGATATCTCCCTTATCTAGTATATTATAAGGGGTTAGAGGGAGTCATAAGGAGGGATGTTATGCCAATATGAATAATTATCTCAAACATCTTATGTTCTTTGCTATAAGTACCATGAAAACAAAAACATGAATTAATTGAATTCCCTTGGCCATGGCTAAACTAGTATATATAACTTGATATATTGTGTGTCAAATGGAACTAAATCCAAATGCATCACCTAATATTCCTAACAAGAAAAAGTTTATTAAGAATCCTATTTTTGAAGAGGGAAATGATGATGGAAATCCTCCGTTGAGTACCCTTTCCACTGTACATAATTAATAGTGGGAAGTATAGATACAATTCCTCACCCACATCCATATCCTTAGAAGGAGATGAATTTTTCCAATAGAAAATTTCACCAGTTTGCTAAGGTAACCTCAATAACTTACTCGGACACCTAAAGTAGTCAGCACATCAAGAGGAATACAAGTCAGGTAGGAGGAATTTCATGATGGCAAATTTTTCTAAGTGTAGAAATTTGCCAAAAATTTTGAGGTGATGTAATTAGAAACAAGCATGAAATCATATGGAATTTTACAACTAAAGGTAAAAGAGTTTGTCTATTGACACTCATGTTAGACTCAAATTTTCACTATGTAAGAAATAATACTAGAAAAATAAAATGCTAATGTTAGCAAGGTCTTGATAAAATCTTGCATGGAGGACCATATAACACATTAATAAAAATATTTTGGCTAAGTATTTATGAAAGCCAAATGTTCAACATTGAAGCAGAGCCTATTAGGTACAATAGAGTTTAGACTACATGACAAAGAGTGCTAGATAATTTAGTGTTGACATTAATAAAAGTAGCATAAAAACCTTGCGCAACAAAGGAAAGCTTGAATAAAAATATTCTAAGGCATGGAACCTAGCACTAAATACAAGTTTACCTTTTCATGGACAAAGAAACTAAGTGTTGCTACCCTACAATAGCCGAAATTAAAAGAAGAGAGTTATAAGAAAAATGAACTTTGGTGTCCTTCCCAAAGAATCTTAAGGATAAATTTCTCTCTCTCTCTCTCTCTCTCTCTCTCTTTCTCTCTCTCTCTCTTTAGAAAGCATTAAAGCAAAATCATTCTCCATGAAGAAATCAAAACTAGCATCTTAAGTTTGGAGAAATAAATCTATCTATCCAATTGAATAAATATTTAGCATGGATATGGATCATAAAATTATTTAACAACATAACATCATGTGGTTATTCATTAAAATATTTAAATTATAAAATTATAGTGTTTGCTTATATAATATTAAATACTCTTTCACCACGAGTGACCATCCAAAGTACTCCAAGATCAAGGTGGTGTTATCCAATTATGACCTTTTCACCATATTTTTATGGCCTCAGTGGTAGTTTATAGAAAAGTGGGATTAGAATAGCTCATGCAGGTATGAGTACATTTTTAAAAGATTCAATGCATAAACAAAAGTAGCCCTTACTACTTTCCTAAAATATTTTTCACAATTTTTTTTTTTTTAACCCAAGCACTTGATTTTCTATAATTCAATTAAATATAGAAAACACAATAAAAGAATCCCATACTTCTTCCCAATTTATTTTCAACAAATATCAAATACCATCTGTTCGCATAGCTAATTCATTGTAGCAAGTCACACAAAGAAGCCCATACTTATTTTCCAAATATTTTCCACAAATAGCATTTCCCTATTTTTTCACATAGCTAATTCATTGTAACAAATCATACAAAGAAGCCCATAATTATTTTCCAAAATGTGTTCCACAAATATAAAAATTTATTTTTTCCACATAGCTAATTCATTGTAGCAAATCATACAAAGAATTCCGTACTTTTTTACCAAATACTTTCCTCAAATATCACAAATCCTAAATAGTAACAAAACACAAAAGAAGCACACACTTCTTTCCAAAAATATTTCCTACAAATATCTAGTTACCAAATATTAGAAAGAGTTCAACATTAGTCTAGTTACCAAACCAATCTATCTTTTGATTAGTTAATAATCTAGAGATTAAAATTTAGATTCATTGCCAGTGTGATATTTTATTTGATTAGCTATAAATTTAGAGTTTGTAATGCTTTAAAAGTTAAATTCATTTTCAAACTAATATATCATTAGATTAGTTATTAATCTAAAACATTGGATTGCATTAATAGTTGTATTCATTTCCAAACTAGTCTATCATTATGTTTGTTATCATTCTAAATATTGAAAAGCATTAAAAATTAAATTATTTTTCAAACTAATCTATCAATAGATTATTATTATTATTTTTTATTTGTGGAAAACATCCCAAAAGGGATTCCACTTTCGGGTAAGACCCAAGGAGGAAGGGGTATCCATTCCAACAAAAACGCCCAGGACTCGAACCTGGCCTACCACCTTTGACACACTCAAGGAGCAAACAAACACACAAACCCAATTAAAAATAAGCAGATAACAACAAAAATAATAAAATAAAATAAAAAACATGCTCCTTGAGTGTGTCAAAAACAAAAGCACAACCAAACACACACTATAAGATAAAAGAAACCACAACACAAACCACATAGAAAAACACAAGAAACACATAACAAAACACAAACAAGACAAAAAAAAATAGAACACTACAAAGACATAAACCAAAAAAAAAAAAACAAGAAAAATAAACACAACCAAAACCTAAAAAATTAAAAAATAAAACAAAAATAAAAATAAAAAACAACCAACAACAGACAATAAAAAAAAAACAAAAAATATAGAAAACACTCACCCATAAAAACATGAAATAACACAAAAAAAGAGAAACCCAAGAACAAGAACGAAAAAAAACACAAGAACAATAACAAAAAACATAAAAAAACAAAACAAAACAACAAAAACACAAGAACAACAAAAAACAACACAAAGAACACAAAAACAAAACAAAATAAAAAAACCCGCCAACCTTAAAAAACTAAACAAAAAAAACAAAAAGGAAAAAAGAAATAAAAAATGAACAAAACAAAGACCTATCTAGACCAGAAGACTATTAAGGCAAGATTGGAAAATGAACAAAACAAAGACCTATCATTAGATTATTTTGAAAAATAATTTAATTTCTTTAATTAATCTAAATATTGGAAAATATTTTAAGTTGTATTCATTTATGAACTAATCTATCATTAGATTAGTTATGATTCTAAAGATTGGAAAGTGTTAGAAATTAAATTATTTTCCAAACTAGTCTATCATTAGTTTTTTTAATTAATCTAAATATTGTTAAACATAAAAGCATCAATCTAAGATACAACTAGCTAGTTCTATCATAAGCTTTACATAGGTCTAGTTTAAGGACCATTGCAAGAAGATTTTAGTTTTAATAGAGTGAATACCCTCTTGTGCAACTCCTATGGATTCAAAAATCTCTCCCTACTATACACCCAAAATGCTCTTAGGAAATAACTTTAGAGAAAATCTTCTTCAATCTAACAACTAGAATCTTTGCAATGATTTTATAGATATAATTACACATATAAATAATTCTAAATTCATCAAAGGTTTTAGGCTGGTCCTTTTTGGGAATCAAAGCTTAAAAAATAGATTTAAAATCCTCCAAAACGTGATAATTCAACATAACTTCCTCCATTACTTTGAGAATATCATCCTGAAAAATATCATAAAAAAGGTAGAAAAAAAAAATTATAGGCCATCCATTAGGCCCTGGAATTTTATCCTTTTTGAAAGAAGTCAAAGTAGCTTTCAGTTCTTCCTTTGTGACCACCTTCATAAGTAATTGATTGTCCTCCTCTATCATAAAACTAGGGAAGAAAGTATTTAACTTTAAAATTTCCCCATATTGCATCTCCCTAATAGTGTTAACCTTCTTCCTATGATTAAAAAATTATGAAAAAACTTAGTGTTTTCATTCCTTTTTTTTAACCATACAACTATACTTTTCATTCTCTATTCGACTTCCCTCCACTTAAAGAATTTTTTCTATCTTAATTTCTAGTTTTACCAGTCTTGCTTTCTTGTCCTCTTAAAACAAATCAACCTTATTATTTTTATTCATATATAAATATTTCTTCTCCACCAACTTAAGATCTTTATCCATATTCTTTTTTTTAACTGCAATCTAAGATGACACAACTCCTTTTTAAGTTTTTAAAGCAGCGGTAAATTGAGAACTTATTTATAACCTAGAACTTTGGTCATAACCGATCCATTATTTTTTAATCATTTCTTAAAAATTTTCTTCCTCCAACCAAATTGGATTGAGCTTAAAAGGACTAGCAGGTTTTGCTTCTTGACTTTCTAATTGAAAAAGTATGGGATAATGATTTGAGCCACCTACAATCTCAACCCATGATAATTTTTTGTCTATTTCATTGTATAATGAGTTTGAGATTAAATATTTGTCCAACCTCTTTGAGATACCAGATTCCCTATCTCTATTATTTTTTTTGGTAGGTTATATATCAAAAGTGGGTTTTTATCAAGGATCCCAAAACCTGATTACAATGGATCAGACTGTAACACAAAACAACAGATTGAAGCAAAAGGAAACACTATAGAAATAAAGATAAGAAGAGGGAAGCACCATCCTAAATGCCAGAGGAAGATGCAATCCTTTGTGATAGAGGAAGACTACTTCCTAAGCACCAAAGGAACCACGATAAGGGAGAGAAAGCCTCCCAAAAATTCAATTTTGAATCAAAGGGCGTGAAGTAAGAATTTTCAAGCAAACCTAAGGTGGGATAAACCGCCAAACCACCCCATCCACTAAAAACCAATTTGAAACTTTCCCAAGGGTGGGAAAAGAAATTAAAACTAGATTTTGAATTTTATATCAACCCAATGGTGAGAAAACTAGAAACCACCATTGAGAAACAAGCCTGAGAGAAACCTCCTTCCCACGCAGGGGAAAACCAGAAAGAAACAAAAAATACACCATGAAAAATAGGGTGGTTTAGTGAAGTAGAAAGAAAAATATAGGGAAGGTGCAAGAAAAAAAAACTAAGAAGACCATTCCCTGAACACCTTAAAAAATGAGACAACATAAAGAGGAAAATCGTAGGCAACAAAATCCTCATGCAGTGGAATAATAGCTTGGAGGATAGTGCATCAGTGTAACAGGAACAAGAGTAAATTCCCAGGCTATGAAGTCCTCAAGTAGGTAAAAAGAAGTCTTCAAGAAACAAATCCCATCATAGGAAACAACAACAGTGGAACAACAAGTCAAAAGGAAAGGCAGTGCCACAAGAATCCGATATGGAGTCACGAAGAAGCACGATTGCAAAAATAGAAGCCCAGAACGAAAGGAAGTGGCCAGGCCACCCAAACAACCTTCAACACCAAGGCTTCAAGGATGCAGAAAAGGAAAACCTGCAAGGACTCAATAGTAAGAAAAGCAGAGGTCCCTCCAAAGTCATGAAAGGAACTGAAAACCTATAGGAACCAGCACCACAAACCCAAAGAGTAGAGTCACGGTAGAAAGTACATGGTCCCCTTCAAAATCAAAAATATGTGCAAAAAATCTAATGAAGCCAAAATTCCTTAGCCCCACCAAAATACATTTTCAAGGAACAAAGGAGGAAGTCCTAAAAGGAATCAGCAACAAGAAGAACAAAGGCCTATCCTCGAAGCCATTAAAGGATCTAAAAACCTCCAAGAACCACCAATTCAAACTGAAAGAGTAGCGCCATAGTATAAAGCACATGGTCCCTACAACCAAAAGGATGCTATGAAAAACTGCTCATGAAGCCATAAATACAAAGACCTAGCAAAACCACAGCTGAAGCAACCCAAATGATAGTCGATAGGAAGACTTCCAAATAAATCCTAAGGAAAAAACCCTAAGAAAATTCGTAAGGAGAACCTGACCACAACCCAAAACCCAGGCATCAAAGGATGGAACAGTTGAACAAAAATGGGACAGATTTTCCCACCCAAGGGCAAGGCAAGTGGTTGAATAGTGGATCAAGGATCTCCCCCCAAATGAGATCATCTCCAACACATTCCTTATGAAAAGGATGGGAAATATGCCAAGGAATATGAGAAAGGAACAGGGTCATAGGACTAGAATAGGAAAGGATGTAGGTAAAAGGAAGGACTTCCATGGGAAGTCGCCTTGCAGATCCTCGCTTCTTAGCTCTATTATTTCTTAATGTAGGAATTAAAAATTTTATTGGTTCTAAATAAATTAAACCAAATTCTTCAATATTATGTCTAAAGTAATCTACAAGTCTATCGCGTCTTCAAGATTTTCTTCATATATTACTTCTATTCATAGTAAAATTTAAGTCCTCATCAATGATAACTCTTTCATCCCTAACACACCTTAGAGAGAAAAAGTCATCCCAAAAGACATACCTATCTTTATAGGAACCATAACAATTAATAATTGATAAACTCAAACCCAAGTCCTTCAAAATGATTTTTTTCCACAAGCTTGAAACCATAAAGGAAGAATTAATTAAGGAAAATGGGTTATTTCAACTAGTGAAAACACCCCCTAAATTTACGATAGCATCTACAAAAAATAACTCCTAGTCCTAAGAAATTTACTTAAACCTTCAATGACTTTTGTACTTGCCTCCATGGTTTCTTGTAGAATGATAACATCCATATTATGAATTTCCACTAGCCTAGCTAAGATAAGTCTTTTAGAGGGACTAACAAGACCTAAGATATTAAGGAATAAAAATATTATTTAAACATATTAGAGGGGTTTTATCCTACTCTAAGGACCCCTTTTATAGATTTTTGTTCACCCTATATAATTTCCCTCAAAGCCTTTTCTTGTGCGTGAAATATAAGATTTCCTACTTGCTGAAGAAGTGAAGAGTTCTTTATAAGGTCCAGACCTAAACCTAACCTTCCAAAAATAGCACAAGTTATTATCTCGAATTCCATTTTCCTATAGTATAACAAATATATACAAGAGGAGTACGTCTCCAAACTATCCCCTAAAAAATATATCTCCCTAGAAGATTAACCTAATAAGTCAAAAATACTTCCCCCAATAGTAAAAATATTTGGATCACAATCCTTATTCAATGTGTTTGAGGTTGTCAATCGATTGTCCAAATTCCTAAAAAAATCCATGTTCATAGGACTTCTCTTTAGATATTCATGAGGAAGTGTACAAAATTATTTATTACCTAATTTGATATTTTTCTTCACATATGTTGGATAGTAATCAGGGTTATGCATAGCGGCAAAACTTTTCCATTGCGACAAAAAAAATGCATTTTCAGAAACTCAAATTTGCAAAAATTTTGGGCCCCGGATGTCGGCAATTTAGCCAGAATTTTTGAGAAAAAATAAATTTTAGGTTTCGGTTAGCCGTCCTTTGATGAGAGTATCATGAATATTTTTAAAAATTCGCAAGTAATCCCACCTAAATAAAGTACCCTTTTTGCCCTAAAATTTTAAAATTTCTCAATTATCCCACCAAACTCACCAAGTATACCTCTATTTATAATTAACACCCTAGGGATACAAATTCATTTTCGAACCTTGTTCTACACCCGACGAATATATCGACCCAGTTCTGTAACCATCCGACACCAACTATATATCTGCCCGACACCATAATTCTGTAACTGACCAAAACCCTGTTCTATAGGATGAAACCCTATTCTACAACCAGTAGTACCGGATGGAACCACACTATACTATACCTATGCTGCAATCGATTGAAACCATTTCTATAGTAGATCGTGTGCATTTTTATCGGATGCAATTTTGCACCCGGGTTGCATCCGATTGCAGTTTTGCACCCGGGTTGCATCCGGATGCAGTTTTGCACCTGGGTTGCATCCAGATCCAGGTTTGCACCTAGGTTGCATTTGGATCTATTTTTGCACCCAAGTTGCATTCGGATCTAGGTTTGCACCCGGGTTGCAATTGGATCTAGTTTTGCACCCGGATTGCATCCAGATCCATGGGCACTGCCCCTTGGAACCCTGTTCACCAAATTTTCTATGTTTTGGTGAAAAATAAGGTATTTCACCATGTCTTCCTACATGAAGCTACCTAGGATTCGCCAGGGTTTCGAAATAGATTCGCCATTTTTTTACAAGTACGTTTTGGGTCCGACCCCTTATGCATAACCTTGACAGTAATCATCACGAGGCTTAGATTAATAACCAAATAATTAATAATATCTATTTCCAATTCTTTTATAGTTTTATTTATGACTCTATATCCTTCTCTAACATCCTATGAATAGTGATATGGATACAAATCTAGGCCCAAATTGTTTTCCTCCTCCAAATTTTTAGTTCTAGATTCATCAACATTGTGTTTGCTTGTTTTTACCAACCATGGAGCACTATTGTGCTATGAAAAAATGGATATTTCTTGATTTTTGTTTACTGACTTTATATCCCCACTAGTCTTATGTTTTCTCCTCCATATTTTCTATATGAAATATTAAAAACTTTCCTTAGAAATATGTTCATAAACATGACAATGAACACATCTAAAAGGGATATTTAAATAGTTCAAGATTTTATTATGAACTATATTCGCTATAACTATCTCCATACTATCCAGTAAACCCTCACTAATATCCATCTTAACTAAAACCTAATATACAGACAAAAAAACACTAGATTTAAAAGAAAAATCTATATCCAGGTTTTTACCTAATGAATATTCAATCTCTTTTAGAGCTATTTCTAACCATAACTCTATTACCAGACCTGGAAATTTTACCCATATCGATATTCTCCTAGAAACTTTAGTTCTAGGATAAAATAAAGTTATCCATGTATTTAAAACCAAAAAATAATACCGTCAATACCAATGACCTTAGATAAAAAAAGGAAACCTATCTATCATCTAACAAGTAAGTGAAAAATTGATCCATATCCTAAAATTAGAAATCGTACCATCCACAACAACTCATTTACTGTGTTATTAGTTATTTGATGTACATGAAACTTCCTAATAAGGGCCTTCCCCAAAAACTCCAAAACTTGTTCCATCCCCACGTCTTCTCCAAGTACCATTTTGATCTTTGACCTTCTCTTTCTAACTACTTTATGTGTCTTACACACTTTATTAACCAAATTTATAGTCTATGCTAATTAAAATTTTGGATCCACTTCACTTAGGGCCTCTAAATCAAGCCTTTTACCAATAAAACTTGAATCAAACAAAGGAAACTCTGTCATACAAAATGGGTTTGTGTTGTTTGTAGCCTACTCAAGTCTTTAATCCCTGTAATGAATGTTGGACATTTTGAGTCCCTAAGTCAAAGTTATCATTGATGTCACCATTGATGCCACCATATGAAGTCATCATTATGCCAAATGTTTTCAGTAGGAAATAAAGAGGACAAATATGGTTATTTGATATCCATATAGAAGGCCAAAGTTCAAGTGAAACTATGCAAAAGACAAAATTTAAAAGGGAGTTATAATATATTTTTTATAAATTATTTAAATTTGGTAGAATTTAAATTTTATAAATAAATATTAAAAAGAAATTTATCGAAGGTTAAAAAATATTATAATGGTTATTATAATATTTATCAGAGTGGTAAAAATCTAATTAGATATTATAATTTTTAATTATAATATAATTAGATTGGAGAAGAAAAGTTTAAATTATTTAAAACCCTAAGGTTGGGTTTTAGAAAAATCAAGAGCAATTTTAATAATGTGAAAAACCCAAGGTATGGGTTTATTAAAGGCTTTCGAAGCCTTAAGTAGCACCGACGTATATTAATGCATGTGAGCACCAACATTTCCAAGTGAAGGGAAAGGCATATAAATATGCCACTAAGGTTTTAAAACCTTCATACTTGCTCGAATTGATAAGTGTATGACATATGAATTATATGTAGAGATCATGATATAAAGTTGCAAAAATCATGGTTGATTGATGGAGAAAGGGAAAAAAAAGATAAAGCATTGATTAGGTGGAAGTCACCAAGGCATTTTGGCCTAGTCGCAAATGGGCTTCTAGATGACATTTTTGGTGTGCATGGTGGATAGTGTTCGAATACCAGTGGAAGCATTTTGTGGATGTATTGAAGGTTCCAAAAATTAGGCGCATTCATTTTGCAAGGCAAGAGAGGACAAGGTAGTTGAAGCATGTGGTACTTCTTCCTTTCCAACAAGCTTGTAGCTCATGTGGTGGTTTGCGTCATGGGCAAAGATGTTTGTGTAGGTTGCATTGAGAGTTCAAAAATATCCAAAGGCAAAGGTAAAATTTTTGGTGTTTTATTTTATCAAATCCTAAGTTGGAGATATAAGGTATTTAGTGGTTGAATTTTTAAAAATTTTGCTTTGTGATAAAGGTTGGTAGTTGAGAAATACATTTAGGAGTTATAAGGAGAATTTTGTTTTGTTTATTTTTAAAGTCTTAAAACTTGCCATTGTGGAATATTGAAAAGTTAAGACTTTATGGGTTGTATGTTATTTTGAATAAAGGGTTTTTGTGGTTATTGTGAGGATATTGATTATTGTTTAAGTTGGAGTGATAAGGTGTAATTGTGATATTATTTTTGTGATATAAAAATTATCCTCTAACCCTTATTGAGTTTGTTAAAGAAGTAATTGTGAGTGTGGAAGATTTATAAGGACAACTACTCTTAAAGAAAAGGTATGGGTAAAATTCTTCTTTGGGAGTTACGTGATTGGGTTTACTGGAAATTAAGTTTGGAGAGAAGGATTTTATTTGGGTTTCCTTTTCAAAAGTTTTTGAGTTGTTGCTTCAAGGTCTTCTGAATTTGAGATATTGTGATTAACCCTTGTTTTATTAGCATTGTTGTTGAAGCCATTGGTTGTGTGAAAAACCCAAGTTAGAGTTTGAAGAGAACATGAGTATCATGGTTATGTGAAGATTGTGTTATAAGTATTGTTGTTGAAGTGAGTTGCTGTGCAAAGAACTTGAACTAGAATTATGGAAAAAACATGAGTATCATTGTTATGTGAGATTTGTTGTTGAGCATTGTTGGAAATATTTTGAGTTGATTGATAATGCTTGGACTAGGGTTTGTGAGAAAGGGTTGTTCCTTGAAGTGATTGGTTTATTAGAGTTTATTGAGCCTAGTCAAGTGGATGCATGAAGTGGTTGTTCAAGTTCCATAAAACAAACTATTATACATTCTGATTTGAGTTGAGATTATGGATTGAGTATAGAATATATTGAACCTCTAACAATTCTCTTTACGCTTCTATGAGATTGAGTTGATATTGTGGATTAAGTATAGAACATGTTGAGTCTCTAACAATTCTCTTTATGTTTCTATGAGATTGGACAAGTTCTATATGGACTTGTTAAGTAGACTTGAGGTAAGTCTTTGAGAAAGCTTGTGGAATGAATTTGTAAGATTTTGTTGCTAATTTGAGCATGTCCTAGAGAGGAATTGTTGAGAAAATTTGGACAAGTTATGTGTGAGTTTGTTGAAAATATTTTGACAAGTTTTGTGTGAGATTGTTGAGCAGATTTGAGCAAGTCCTAGAGATGACTTATTGAAAATATTTGGATAGGTTCTATGTGGACCTAGTGAGCATATTTTGATAGGTTCTGTGTGGACCTGATGAGCATATCTGAATAGATTTTGAGTGGAACTATTGAGCATATTTGAGAAGGTTCTAAGTGGACTTGTTGAGCAAATTTGAGCAGGTTCTGAGTGGAACTATTGAGCAAATTTGAGTAGGTTTTGAGTGGACCTATTTTGCATATTTATGCAAGTTCTGAGTGGACCTATTGAGTAGATTTGAGCAATTTCTAAGTGGACCTATTGAGTAGATTTGAGCAGGTTCTAGGTGGACCTGTTGAGCATAGTTGAGCAAGTTATAGATGGATATATTGAGCAAAGTTGAGCAGGTTCTTATTGGACCTATTGAGCAGATTTGAGAAGGTTATGAGTGAACCTATTGAGCAGATTTGTGCTAGACCGATTGGACTATGTTTAGTACAATATTGAGATAGAGCTTTGGAGGTGACAAATTAGAGATGACAAATTTTCCAATGGATAGATATCCATCAGCCATGACATTGAGGATAAGTCTTCTAAGTGAGGACAAAGATCCTTCAAATGGAGAGATATCCATAATAAGTGCATTGGAGGCAATGTCTTCTAGAGGATCACCAACCAGAGCACAAGAGAAGGAGTTATACTATGGATAGATATCCAAAAACTAGATTTTGGGGAGTATCATATCCTTTGGATAGAGATTCATAAACATTGTAATTGGGAATGATTTCTAAGAGATCATTTGAGAAATATTTAGAAAAAATATTTTCTCCGTGGAAGTAGTCATCTTTTGGTGAACCACGTTAAATATATGTTTGTATTGTATATGTTGTTTTGTGCATTGTTTTTATTACTACTATTAATACTACTATCTATACACTACATAATATTGATTTGAAAAGAAAAGTAAAAAATGGTATTATACTATTCACCCCCCTCTCAGTATAAGCTTGTGTTCTTAAATTGGTATCAGAGCGAGTTCCTTCAGAATAGTTTGATAGCTTGAAGGAAAAGTGGTCAAAGAACACAATAGATCAAAAGGATCAAAGGGATGAGTCCATCAATAATGCAGTACTAGTATTTTATGGAAGTGACTTCTTGTATTTGTGTGTGTTGATGATATTTCACTTGATGGTACTTGGCAATGAAGTTTGGGATGCAGTGGAACTTGGATATGATTCAAAAATCAATCCTCCTACAAATAAGGAAGGTAAGCTTCTAATGCATGCAAATTTAAGGGCTATAAATGCAATTATAAAAGGATTGGGTAGTTCAAAATCTATGAAGGTTATGGATTGTAAAATAGTAAAAGATATGTGGAAATTACTGCATATCATATATGAAGGAGATAAAGGTGTTCGAAAATCCAAGATCAAAAATCTCAAAAGAGAGTTTGAAAACTTAAAAATATGGGATGATGAAAATTTTCATGACTATCTCAATAATATTGATGAACTTGTACATGAGATGAAAGGTATTGGAATGAAGGTTTATGAATCTGATGCTTGTGATAATATCTTGAGAACTCTTCCAAAAAGGTATAGTGAAAAGGCATTTGTTAGAAAGACATCAATTGATAGTGATTCTCTGACAAGAAATTATTTACTTTGCATGCTTACGATGTTTGAGATAAGAACAAAAGATCCTATTCCTCCAAAAAAGGTTTCATTCAAAGTGAACAAAAATATGAAAGGTAAGAAGTTAGAATCAAGCAGTGAGTCATCTAGTGATGAAGAAGATAACTATAGTAGAAGATATAAAGGTTGTAGAAGACCCATAGATCTAATATTTGTTAAGTTTTTTAATTATGGAAAGTATGGCCATTATTCAATAGAGCGCAAAAATCCAAAGAACAATAATGATGAAGAAAAATAGGATCACAGGTAAAGGGAATCTGAAATATACAAGTACCAAAAGAAAAGAAAGGAAGGACAAAATAGACAAGGAAATAAGTTATTTCGAAGGCAAAAGAGAAGCTACCATGCGGATAATGCAAGTAAGTACTAAATGATAGTGATGCTAGTTTTTTAGACAATGATAAATATGAAGTCCTATTTATGATTGACGAAAATAAACCAGTTAATAAAAGGACTTTAGTTATTCTCAAGTGTTTTAGATGTGGTAAATTTGGACATCTTGAAGATGATTGCACAAGGTATGGTTATAGTTTTAGTGATCATGATTTTGAAGATGCACTTGAAGAAGTGAGTGATCCTATAGAAGATAAACCAAAAGAATGTAATGATGTGGACAAAGCCAAAAAAATAGAGGATTATTTAGTAGAGAATGGTTTTGATATTAAGGGAGAACTTATCTATGCCCTTGAAACAGTAGAGAAGGTAAGAAAGCAACACTCTAAGCTTGAAAGTTAGTTTCAAGAATGTGATGAAGAAAGATTATTGCTCATACAGGATTTAGAAAAATCAAAGGCTAATTCAAACAAGTTCAAATATAAGTTAGAAGCAAAAATATTGGAATGTGAGAAGTTAATACAAGAAGCGGTGCTACTAAAGGAATATTTAGAAGATTCCAAGAAAAATTTATACAAGTATGTAAAAAATGCAAAGAGTGTGGATAAAATAATCAAGATACAAAGAGGAGCAACAAACAAGACAGGTCTTGGTTCAAAATAGGTTCAAAAGAAAAGGGAAGAATATTCTACTTCAAGTCTTGAAGAAGAAGAAACTTTAGATGAAGATACATCAAAATAAGATAGTGTAAGTGGGAGTGAGACATCAAAGGATGAGTTGGATAATAAAGGGTTCAACAAAGATAAGAACAATGCACAGAGAAGGCCCATATGGAACAATAATTAGAACAAAAGACCAATGAGGTCAATACAAGGAAGCTTCATTGGAACATGTTTTTCATATCACAAGTTTGGGCACATGGCTTCATAGTGTATGACACATGGAAGATAGGAATATGGGAAAGGATAACTTTTCCATGGGTATTGCTACTCATGTAATGAGTTTGATCACAAGGCAATGGATTACAGGGTTCATGATAGAAGAATATATGGCTTCACTAGGAGAAATACTAAGACATTTGCACCTACAAGGAATAATAACATTAAGTGTTATAAGTGCAATAGCGATGGTCACATAGCAAGATGGTGTAGACCAAATATTTCAAAAACATGCATGAACAAGAACAGGTATATGAATAGGAACATGAACATGAACAGGAACAAAATATAAACATGAAAAGGAACATGGATGAGAATAGGAATAAGAATAGGAATAGGAACATGAATGATAATAGGAATAGGAATAGGAAAAGGAATGATGTCAGGAACAAGGATTATGACTTGAACATAAATAGTCAGAGGATTTAGAAAAATCATAAAAATAGGGAAAAAGATAAATGTAAAGAACAATTCTTTTGGGGAGTAGAAATACTCCCACCCCAAAATTAACCACCTCATGAGGAGGTGGGGGTGGGGATAAGGTAAGAGGCTCATTATTAGCCCCTATCCCCAAAGGTGACACTTTGTCATTGATGTCAAATGGGGAGAGATTTGTGTGATTTGTGTATTGGGGAGAGATTTGATATTTGAGAGAGCATTGAGCCAAGGTAAGAAATGTCTCAGGGGAAGTAGAAGAAAAATAAAGGTTGGGTTTCAATAAAAAAATATGGGTTTACATCAATGACAAAGGGGGATATTGTTGGACATTTTGAGTCCCTAAGTCAAATTTGTCATTGATGTCACCATTGATACTGCCAGATAAAGTCATAATTATGCCAAAGGTTTTCAGCAGGAAATAAAGGGGACAAAGATGGTTATTTTATATCTAGGCAAAAGGCCAAAATTCAAGTGAAACAGTGCAAAAGACAAAAGTTAAGAATGAGTTATAATATTTATTTTATAAATTATTTAAAATTATAATAATGTTATCGAAGGTTAAAAAATATTATAATGGTTATTATAATATGTATCAAAGTGGTAAAAATCTAATTAAATATTATAATTTTTAATTATAATATAATTTTATTAGAGAGGAAAAGTTTAAATTATTTAAAACCCTAAGGTTAGGTTTTAAAAAAATCAAGAGCAATTTTAATAATGTGAAAAACCCAACGTATGGGTTTATTAAAGGCTTTTGAAGCCTTAAGTAGCACTGACGTATATTAATGCCTATGAGCGTAGAAGTTTCCAAGAAAATGGAAAGGCACATAAATATTCCACAAAGGTTTTAAAACCTTCATCCTTGCTCAAATTGATAAGTGTATGGCATATGAATTATATGTAGAGCTGGTGAGATAAAATTGCGAAAATCGTGTTTGACTTGATGGTGAAAGGGAAAGAAAATACAAAGCATTGATTACTTGGAAGTCACCAAGGCACTTTGGCCTATAGAGAAGTGGGTTGCTAGCTTACATTTTTTGTGTGCATGGTGGATAATGTTCGAATCCTGGCAGAAGCATTTCGTGGATGTGTTGAAAGTGCCAAACATTAGGCACATCCATTTTGCAAGAAAAGAGAGGACAAGGTAGTTGAAGAATGTGGTGCTTCTTCCTTTCCAACGAGCTTGTAGCTCGTGTGGTGGTTTGTGCCATGGGCAAATATGTTTGTGTGGGCTGCATTGAGAGTTCAAAAATCTCCAAAGGCAAAGGTAACATTTATGGTATTTTTTTTTATTCAAGCCTAAGTTGGAGGTATAAGGTATTTAGTGGTTGAAGTTTGAAAAAGTTGCTTTGTGATAAAGGTTGGTAGTTGAGAAATATATTTAGGAGTTATAAGGTTAATTGTGTTTTGTTTATTTAAAGTCCTAAAACTTGCCATTGTGGAATGTTAAAAAGTTAAGACTTTATGGGTTGTATATTATTTTGAATAAAGGGTTTTTATGGTTATTGTGAGGATATTGATTATTGTTTAAGTGGCGGTGATAAGGTTTAATTGTGATATTAATTTTGTGATATAAATATTATCCTCTAACCCTTATTGATTTTGTTAAAGAAGTAATTATGAGTGTGGAATATTTATAAGGACAACTACTCTTCAAGAAAAGGTATGGGTAAAATTCTTCTTTGTTGAGTTGGGTGGTTGGATTGATTGAAAATTAAGTTTAAAGCAAAAAGGATTTGATTAGGTTTTCCTATTTGAAAGTGTTTGAGTTGTTGCTTCAAGGTATTCTAAATTTGAGAAGTTGTGATTAAACCTTGTTTTATTAACATTGTTTTTGAAGCCATTGGTTGTGTGAAAAACCTGAGTTAGAGTTTGAAGAGAACATGAGTATCATTGTTATGTGAATATTGTGTTATAAGCATTGTTTTTGAAGTGAGTTGTTGTGCAAAGAACTTGAACTAGAATTGTGGAAAGAACATGAGTATCATTGTTATGTGAGATTTGTTGTTGAGCATTGTTGGAAATATTTTGATTTTATTGATACATGCTTGGACTAGGGTTTGTGAGAAAGGGTTGTTCCTTGAAGTGATTGGTTGAGTAGAGTTTATTGAGCCTAGTCAAGTGGATGCATGAAGTGGTTGTTCAAGTTCCATAAAGAAAAATATTCTATATTCTCATTTGAGTTGAGATTGTGGATTGAGTATAGAACATATTGAGTCTCTAACAATTCTCTTTATGCTTCTATGAGATTGAGTTGAGATTTTGGATTAAGTATAGAATATATTGAGTCTCTAATAATTCTCTTTATGTTTCTATGGGATTGGACAAGTTCAGTGTGGACTTGTTAAACCGATTTGAGGTAAGTTTTTGATAAGGCTTGTGGACTAATTTTGTAAGATTTTGTTGCTTATTTTAGCAAGTCCTAGAGAGGACTTGTTGAGCAGATTTGGAAAAGTTCTGTGTGATCTTGTTGAGAAAATTTTGACAAGTTTTGTGTGAGATTGTTGAGCAGATTTGAGAAAGTCTTAGAGAGGACTTATTGATCATATTTGGATAGGTTCTGTGTGGACCTGGTGAGAAGATTTTGATAGGTTCTGTGTGGACCTGGTGAGCATATTTGAGCAGGTTTTGAGTGGACCTATTGAGAAAATTTGAGAAGGTTCTGAGTGGACCTATTGAGCATATTTGAACAGGTTCCGAGTGGACCTAGTTAGTATATTTGAGCAAGTTCTAAGTGGACATTTTGATCATATATGAGCATGTTCTAAGTGGACCTTTTTAGTAGATTTGAGAACGTTTTGATTGGACCTATTGAGCAGATTTGAGCAGGCTCTGAGTGGACTCGTTGAGAAAATTTGAGTAGGTTCTGAGTGGACTTGTTGAGTAGATTTGAGTAGGTTATGAGTGGACCTGTCGAGCATATTTGAGTAGGTTTTGAGTGGACCTATTGTGCAGATTTGAGTAGGTTCTGAGTGGACCTTTTGAGAATATTTGAGTAGGTTCTGAGTGGATTTTTTGAGTAGATTTGAGCAGATTTTGAGTGGACATGTTGAGTAGATTTGAGAAAGTTTTGGGTGGACCTATTGAGCAGAGTTGAGCAGGTCCTTAGTGGACCTATTGAGCATATTTGGGAAGGTATTGAGTGAACCTATTGAGTAGATTTATGCTAGACTTACTAGACTATGTTTAGTACAATATTGAAATAGATCTTTGGAGGTGAAAGAGCAGAGAGGACTGAGTCTCTAGTGGATATAAATCCATCAGCTAGAATAATGAGGATAGGTCTTCTGAGTGAGGACAAAGAGTATTCAAGTGGAGAGAGATCCACAGTTAGTGCAGAGGAGGAAAAGTATTCTACAGGATCACCAACTAGAGTAGAGGAGAAGGATTTCTATTATGGATAGAGATCCACAAACCAGATTTAGGGGATCAACATATCCATTTGACATAGGTCCATAAATATTATAATTGTGAAGGATTCCCAAGAGATAATTTAATAAATATCTAGAAGAAATTTTTTCTCTTTGGAAGTATCCATATTTAGGTGAACCATGTTAAATATGTGTCTCTATTGTGTATGGTGTTTTGTGCATTATATTGATACTTCTATCTATACATTACATAATATTTATTTGAAAATAAATATAAAAAGTGGTCTTATACTATTAAACCCCATCTCAGTATAAGCTTGTGTTATTCAATGAAATGATTGCTCATTCATTAGACCCATCACTTGAGTAGACTATTTTCAGACACCTGATAGTGAGTCATCAATAGGACATATAACCTAATCTAATATTTTTGACACAGACTCCCCTCTTTCCACTAAATTTTTATAACATGTAGTCTTATTCTAACCACTCAAAAAACCCAAAGATCCACAATTCTCAACATCTAAGCCTTGTATAGAAATGGTATCCTTGGCCCTTGGAGTTGAAAAGATGTGCTACCCCTCAAAGAGGTCCTTTGAGAAGTCCAAACATTCCTCTTCATTCTCCATCAAAATAATAAATAAAATTCTTGAACTATACTACCATTTTAAAAATACCAAATAAAAACAAAAGTTAATATTTTCCTTTTGCAAACCCTAAATTTGTTGTATGAAATTCATGATCCCAATTGACAAAATTCTTCAAACAACCATTCACATGCATTAAAAATTTCTCCCTAGTAAATTAAATCCATTAACCTTTTACAAGATTTGAATATGGAATGTAAGTTGCCCAACCTTCATTTTCTTCACATGAATAGATTTGAGTACACTTTGGTTTTAAAAAAATGGTCATGCTTCTTGTGTCATTTTTTAAAGATATACATCAAGAACTAGACCCACCTTCATTGTATTCACATGAATAGATCTGAGCACATTCTCATTTTAGGAAAATTAAAATATTGTCACTTGTATTTTTTTTTACTTTTCTCTATGCTTCACTTGTAAACCCTAGATTTACTGTGTACACTCTATAATTCTAGCCAACTGAATTCTTCAAAATGTTATTCACATGCATATAAATATTCCTCTGTAGTAAATTAAAACCTTTCACCCCTTTGATTTAGTTCCTCTATTTTCACTTTGCATTTCCTAGCTTCATTGCATACCCTTCATAATTGCAGCCAAAAAACATCTTATGTTTGATTTTACTTTTATTTGTGCTTCAATTTTAAACCCTAGCTGTACTATGTGCACTCTGTAATTATAGCCAAATAAATTCTTCAAATCATTGTTCACATGAATATAAATATTTCTCTCGAGCAAAGTAAAACCTTTCATCGCTTTGATTTAGTTTCTCTATGTTCCACTTTGCAAACCCTAACTTCAATGCATGCACTTCATGATTGTAGTTGACAAATTTCTTCTAAATAAAAGTTAAATATCAAAAGAAGGAATGTTTATCTCCTTCACAATATGAGATTTATTCAAAATTGTAGATGGATATTTAGTTGTCATCGGGAAACAATGATGATGGATCAACTACAAGTTGCTATAGTAGCAATGACAACCTCCACTAAACTCTCTCTTCTTCACTTCTCTTATCCTCCTCCCTAGACCTAGGTGTATATGTATATATATATATATATATATATATATATATATATATATATATATATATATAGTATATAGTAGCGATGACAACCTCCACTAAACTCTCTCTTCTTCACTTCTCTTCTCCTTCTCCCTAGACCTAGGTGTATATGTATATATATATGTATATATATATATATATGTATATATATATATATATATATATATATATATATATATATATATATATATATATATATTAATACCTATGCTTTTTATGTTTTTTATGCTTTAGATATTTGCATGTTCATAATTGTCATTTGATTTTGATTCACATTTTGTTATTGATCTCAGTTATACATGTTTGATGCATATTTGTATAAGATTTGTGTTTGATTGTTCCAATGAGTAAGCAAATATTACCACCAGATTCTACAAGTTAGTGTTGGTCAATAGTATTCATATTGATGAAGGCTTTCCTTAGAACATGCCTTGTCGTTGTTGAAAATAAGACCTACAAACAAAGAAACCAAAAAATAGAGCACCAAAATAATAATAGTCATTTATAGAAACAAGATACCTTAATTCATTACTACTAACAATGATGGTTTTTGAAGCCTTGATATTAATGTAAATTGATAGGACAATTATTCATAGGATAAAATATATGATTACTGCAATATAATAAGATCAAATATTAACAAAACAAATATAATATGAGACAACTAATATGTATTTATCAAGGCTAATAATAATATCAAATAGCATTCATTAATATACAACAATATGAATATAAAAGAATGAATCATACAATATAATAAGACTTACAAGGGATATTTGGAGGGAGATCTCTAGAAGAGAAAACTAGGGTATTAGTTGGGTAGCCAAAGAGAATTTTTGATACTATGGACTTGAAAACAAGATTGATTTCTTGGGAGAGCCCAATGGGGACACATTTATATCCTCTTTTAGAGATACATAATTATTTTGCAGATTTGTTAAAGAATAAATCTCTATTAGAGACTGAAGAAGCATAAAAAAATACTTAAAAAATTCTCTTATGTCTGCTAGAAATAGATCAACATCTCAATGATTTAATGGATGCTTGCCATTGTAAAATCAAGGCCAAATATTTTCATTGAGAAAAGGATGGTTAAAGAAAGTTTTTTATATAGATTTAATCATGATTTGATATGTGAATTCATGGGTATTCACCCTACCCTGAATTTTTGCATTTGTGGGTCCAAAAAAATTGGGATCCTCTTGGTGAGTATTATTTGTGATTTATTGGCAATGAATATTTTATTTTTAGTTTTTATTCACTTATCGATAGAAATAGGGATTTTGAATCATAAAAGAGGAATCACGGTATGGTAATATTATTTGTTTAACATAGGATTAAACCCATTGTTGTCCCATTTTGGATCTATTTGTATGCACTTCCAATGGATTTTTGGAGTGATCAAGTATTGGAAATTATTGAGAATTCCCTTGGAAGACATTTGGGTATTTCCAAAGACAAAATGGAAGAAAAAATATTTTTTTATGAAATATTATGTGTGAAAATAGATCTTAGCCAACCTTTGTTAATATAGGTGGAACTTGAACTTGCAGGTCTATCTTGGATGCAACAACTAGATTATGAGTTATTGCCCTTTAGATGCAAAGTTTACCATAAATATGGGTACTACACCTTCTCCTACCAAAATTATATGAACATAACAATGGAAGCTCCTATGGGAATATCAAATATTACTAAGGAGGGTAAGTCAAAAATCAAAAAAGAAATAACCAATATTTCATAGGGTGAAGAAGCATAGGGAGATGGTTTTGGACAACCCAAAAGAAGGAGAAGAACAAATAAAAAATATGGTAAAGAGCAAACCCAACTCAAGCCCTCCAATAGGTGTCAGATATTTAAGACACTAATGGACCAAGAAGAAAAAAAATTCATGGAAGGAGTGGATGGAAATAATGAAAACCATAATAGCCATGTTCAAGCCCCTCTTTCACCTCCTCTTACCATAGAGCAGGTAATTGAGTGGAGTGAGTTACTACAATCAGAGAGTGTAGGGGTATTGATAGTGCATAACAAAGATAAATTGATAATTAAGGATATCACCATGGGCATAGCATAAAAGATCAAAGATAGACCAGATCTAGGTATAACTCAGGTGGAAAAGAGATAAAAAAATAGCAGCTCTCAAGGAGTCAGTAGAAAATAAAATAAGAAATTGATAACAATTCAAAAAGACAAATTGATCACTAGAGGATCGATGAGGCCAACATATTTTTACTGTTCTCATGGTAAAAAATGATTATATAATCATGGAATATTAGGGATTTAAATAATAAAACCCATCAATCTGTACTTCGAAGAATCTTAGAAACATGTAAAATAAATATTTTTTCTTATCCAAGAGACAAAAATGTCATTGGATCTTATGTGTAAAATAGTAAATAGAATTTGGAGGGGTTTTGGTCATATTGAAGTGGCTACCCAAGAGGTCTTAGAAGGGATAGTTACTTTTTGGAACTCTCTTGAATGGACTGCAATAGAACATATAGCTTGGAGGGTTGTTCTCACATCACATTTTAGGAATAATATCATAGCTAAACATGTTTTAATCATAAATTTTAGTGGGGCTCAAAATCTATATGGTCAGATGCATCAATGGAAAATTGTGCATAATATGAGAGTCTCAAGAGAAGAGTTATACTATATTATTTCTTAGGATTTTAATGCCAAATTATCCTCTAGAGATCAAGAAGCAGGAACCCCAGTTTTAGATCCAGGGGATCAACTTATGATTTCCCAAGTCTAGGCATTAAACTTGGTGGATATTAAATGCTCTGGAACCAACTATACTTGGACTAATAAGAGGAGAGAGTCACGCAATAGAAATGTGAAGTTAGATCATTTTTTGGTTTCATAGGATGCATTTGTAAATTGGAATATAAAATTTTAGATTTTGAAGGGTCTACTTTCAGATCACTTTCCCATGTTGTTGGAAGGGGGTCAATACATTGTAGCATCATAAACCATTTAGATGTAAAAAATTTTGGTTATAAAAAGAGAAAATTCAAAATAAAATTCCATAGTGGTGGGAAGAAGGTCGCCCAACATTTGGTATGGAAATATTTTAAATTCTACAAACAAATTCATTATGTCAAAGATCAACTGAAAGAATGGAGACAAGCTAACAAGATAAAATTATAGGTCCAAAGAGCTCCATTGGTGGCCATATGAGATGAGGTTAAAAAAATTAGGGAAGGAACAATTATAGAGTAGCTCTAATAAGAGGATGATGCATTGAGTAAACTGGTTGAGGATATTGACAACCAAGAGGAGACCTACTATAAATAGAGAGAAAGAACCACTTGGTTATTAGAAGGTGATAAAAATACCAAATTATTCCATAAAGCTGCTTGTGCTAGGATACAGATAAAAAACATGGAAGCTCTTCAAGATGAGAACAGACACTCCTTTGATATAATTCCAGGTATGCATTTCCATTCAATGGATAATTTTTCTAAACTATTTAAGGAAAGTATGGTCCAAGATGAAGAGGATAAAAATAATTTCTTACTATCATATTATCTTTTATTCTTGTTACTTAAACCCATTGATAGAGAGGAACTGAAGCATGTAGTATTTGGAATGAGCAACTAAAAAATACTAGGTCAAGATGGTTTTCCAATTGAGTCTTTTTAGGCTTTCTAGGACAACTTGGAGGAGGATGTAATGTCTGTTATAGAAGATTCCAAAGGGAGTAAAATAATGCTGAAAGCACTAAATCATACTTTCATTGCCTTAATTATTAAATGGAATGAGGGGGTTTATATTTTAGATTATAGACCTATTGCCTTATGCAATGTCATCTATAAAATAATTACAAAGGTAATGGTTGAGTGGTTAAAACCTCTTCTACATAGCATTATCTTCTTATAGCAAGGGGGTTTTGTAGAGAGTAGGAAGATCTTGGATGGTGTTATTCTATCTTAGGAGGCAATCCATTCAATGCAAACATCTGGTAATAGAAGAATGTTCATAAAATTTGATATATCAGTCTTATGATATGGTGGAGTGGAGCTTCTTGTCAAAGATGATGGCAACATTTGGTTTCTCTCAATATTCGATAGAATGGGTTGCGTGTTGTGTTTCTACTCCAACATACTTAGTGCTAATCAAGGGTATTCCCTCGCAACCGTTTGGAGCTACTTGAGGCCTTCCTCAAGGATGTCCTTGTTCCTCTATATTTTTCTCATATTTGATAAAGGCTTGGGTAGACTATTCTTAAGGAGAAAACAAGGCTTACTAATAGGTATCAAGGTGGTTGAGGAAGTTTTGACTCACCTACAGTTTGTGGATGACATAGGATTGACAGGAGTGGCCAAATTTAGGGAAGCAAGAATGATTAAAGATGCATTTAATGTCTACCTTAGGGCTAAAAACCAAGTTATAAATGATAAAAAATCAAAAGTGGTCTTTTTCAATATTTATAAAATGCTTTAGGACAAAATTTTAGAGATCTTGATATTCACAAGGACTTCTCTCCCAATGGTATACTTGGGGGTCCCTTTGCATTTTAAAAAAATTGAAAATAGATATTTGGAGGAATATTTTAGACTGTATCAAGTAAAAGTAATCATTGGTCTCACCAATGGTTAAGCTATAGCGGTAGATTAAATTTTTTATAGTCGATCATACATGCCATGTCAATTTATAAAATTTCTATCCTTGCTGCCCCATATACCATATGGAAAGAGTTGGACAATATGGCTATAAATTTTTATGGGAATGAGTAAAAGGAGAGAGGAAATGGGCCTTATTAGGTTAGTATAAAGTAATACAATCCAAGGCAAAAGGAGGTTTGACACTGAGAAGATCAAAGTTAAATAATAAAGCTTTGGTTGGTAAGCTTTACTGGATGTGGATTTCCAAACCAACTTCTTCATTCAGTAGAATTTCAACTATTAAATATTTGGGACATGTAAACCCAAATGAGGTGGGTCGATTTCTATTGTATGGTAATGGATCCTTAGTGTGGTAGACTCTTAAGTTAGGATATCAGGTAGTGAAAGATGGATTATTTTGGAAAGTGGGGAGAGAAGAGAAGGCACAATTTTGGACAGATTCATGGGATCAATACCCACCCATTATTGTTGAATTACTTGAACTACAACCAATAAATACAACCATGGAAACTAGGGTTTGTGTCCAAATTGAAATTTATTTCAACACTAGTCAATTGGGGGATTATACATTTAAGCAGTTTAAGAAGTTGGATGAGTGGCCAATTTCAATCTCTCTGGATTTGACATCCATCATGACTAAAATCTTGGCAGAAATATTTCTCACAGGTGGAGATGAGGAGGATGAATTAGCTTGGGACTATGGGAACCTTGGTATCTACACAGTGAAGGATGGATATGATAAGATACTTCCATAGACTCCTCCTCATCCATATCAAGTTGATTATTGGAGAAATATTTGGTAGTCCAAGGGTTGGTCAAAAGTAAACTTTTTTCCTAGTAGTTCATGCATAATGGAATTATTACTTTTGATAGTCTCATATGTAGGGAAATCATTGATCCATATCAATGTGTTTAATTCTACAAGAGTGAGGAAACATGTGATCACTTGATGTTTTAATGCGCATTCATGTGCTAGATCTGAGAGAGATGGGTTTTCTGTTATAAAATTTGAGTTAATGGTGATTTGAGTCAAAGTAATATTTGGAAAGATGAAAGAGGGGCAAATTTAAATCTAAAGATCTTTGTATTGGTTTGGAGATTTGATTAAACTTCATTTGGTGGAAAGTATGGTTGGATATAAATGGAAATTTTTTTAGAGAAATCTTTTCATCTTTAGATGGAGTTTGGCAGGTCATTTGGAGCAAAGTCACAAAAACTATGGTAGTGTATGCTAAATAGGAAACACAAGTTGTTATAGGGACAATGGAGAAGGAAGTTGAAGTGCAAGAGAAGCAAGACAGAGCTAGTTGGAAACCATCCCTAGAAGATTGGATTAAAATTTATACTTATGGAGCTACAAAAGGCAATCTAGATAGAGCTATAATTGGAGTGGTTTACCAAAATCATGTTGGAACAATGCTCTATTGGGATATGGAAGGCTTGGAAAGGGCCACAAAAAATGAAGTGAAAGCCTTAGCTATCAAATTTTCTTCTATTTATGCAGTAAAAAAAGGTTATAGGAGGATAATCCTAGAATTAGATTCTAAAATAATGGTGGAGATCTATATTGCATGAGGAACTTTGCTTTGAAGACATGGAGGTTGAGGATTATTGTCACTCAAATTAAGGAATTGTGGAGGAAATTAGATGATTTGATTCCAATTTTTTTGAGTAGAGGTCTAAATAAAATGGTAAAATTCCTTGGTAAGATGGGCACTCAAAAGGAGGTAGGGGTTTAGTGGCACAGTGATATGGCTATTAAGGATGATATGGTTAGGTAGGTTGGTGATAAAATCCAGTGTTTAGCTAATTTGGACAACCATTACAGAAATATGGTTTAGGAGATTTGTGTTCCAATGTAGATCTTTTATTACAGTTATAAATAGGTGAACAACCATTTTAGAAATATGGTTTAAGAGATTTGACTCCAATGCAAATATTCTTTTACTGTTGTAAACATGTGTTCTCTTTGGATAAGGTTGGGAGAAGTCTCATCCCAACTTGTAAATGATATTTGTTTTAATACAAGTCTTTTCAAATTATTTTACAAAAAATTAAGACTTACAATATTAGTTTCTCAAATGTATGAAATTTGTATTACTCATATTTATGTTACAAATATATCATAAACCCTCTCATACAATAATACTCACAATACTCACTATGTAGATAATGTAGGCTATGAAGGCTTTGTATGTGATTTAGGTGATATATGCTATATCCTCTATGATGTAGGATGAATTTTTGATTACTTGATTCTTCCTTTCCTTATGCCAAGTTTCATTACTATTGGCTTCTCTACTTGACATTTGCATACACATAACTCTATCTTGTATGCACACTTGGACATGACTCTTCACACAACACTTCATAAACTAATAACAAATGTGCACACTTATATATGGGACACTTGTACACATTTAAACATATAATAGTTGCATACTTATTTACATGACATTTGTGCATTTACATAAAATATTTACTCACACCCTAATTTGGGACACAACTCTAATCTAATATTTACAAGGATCTACCAAGTAGGTACATTGGCATGAAACAAATAATGTAATATTCTCCAACAAATAAAATTGAAGGAGAAAGATCCTTTTCATGATATTACATTTAAAGAATATTGATACATTTAATAGGACTACATAAAAGTTATGAGCAATTTATATAACAAGACCACTACTGTTTCATTTATCTTATCAAAATCAACCTAGCTATCCTTGAGCATTACAAATAAAAATAATTATTTAATATTCTCCAACATTCTCCCCCTTAATGCTTAAGGTTCCAATTTTTTATTTGTTGAACAAAATGTCTCCTTGCAAAAAAAAAAAAATAGGCTTATGCTTCTAAACTACAACATTCACCCTATTTTTCTTATCATGATGTGGCCTTTAACATTCCAAAGCATCACACAAGGAAATGGTGTACACCCAAAATGAATTTTAATAAATTTATTCACCAAATAAAAAACATCAACTTACAATTTTTAATAAATTTTCTTAAAATAAATATGCATAATTAAAAACTTTAAATAAAGTAGAAAATGACATTAATAAATACACAACTAATTTTAACCAATCCAAAGAATATGGAATTTTTTTTTTCTCCATCACTCCTGCTTTTTCTCTTCTAACTTATCTAATATGCGCATCTTATCGTCTGTTTTTCTTTTTTATATATATAATAAAGGAGGCGAAGGGGCACTTTAACCACATTCCTCATGCTCTCCCACACGCTCCGGGACAGGATGACCATAATGAATATAAGGATGGGGCTTAAAAGGCAGGTGGAGAACCCAATTCTCGTAATCGTGGACCTCAAACAACAATCTCCACCGACGAGATTATCCAGAAGAATATCGGACGCAATATTAGTGATATCACTGATTCGGAAGATGGCTTGGGACGTCATATTAGTGACATCACTGATTCGGTAGTCACCTTAAAGGTAAGACTAGAGTTGTATTCGTGTGACTCAAAAGGAGCCTCTCCCTTGCCCATATATATGTATGTAATGTTGTCCTTTGTGGAGGGCATTCGAACTCGTCCTTTGAGAAGTAGCTCTACTCTATTGGATTCTAGATTTGTGTCTTTCAAGTTTTAGCAGTCTGCAGTTTGGAATTGTAAAGAAATCCTTCTGTGTTAAGGTAATTCCAAAATGGCCCTCAAAAATTTGCTTGGCCATGTTCACGGTATTACAGACCAATTTGTCCCTCCAATTATTGATGACCTATATCATAAAATTGCCCCTCCCTGTCTGCAATTACCACCTATTCCCGGCAAGTGTGGTTGTAATAATAAAGGCTGTCGCGATTGGAAAACCTGTCCAAGACCCCAACCCGATTTTAATATTTGTGAGAAATTTGTCTCTCTTTATGAGTTCTGCAGGAATCTTGATCAAAAGGTCAAGGAGCTTGAGGAACGAAACCAACGTCTCGAGAAGGAGATCGCTATGCTGAAGGGTATGATTAACACAGGTCAGACTAACAAGGGTCATAAAGCGGTGAGGAACTATAACTCTGCCCTTCCTACCCTATCGTATTTGCTTTATTTAAAGTCTGAGATGGAGGGGGAATGAGAGTTTGCCATTTTGAATTTGTCAGGGAAACAACAGTGATGGAAATAATAACATGAATCCCGGTGGCGGCAATAATACCAACCATGGAGGTATCACCGAGACGACCACCAACCATGGAGGTATCAATGGTGGGAAATTTGGAGGGAATAAGGGTGGGAAAAACAACTATGGAGGGAATAACAAGTACAACTTTGGAGAGGATAATGATGAAGGGAAGACTTTGGTGGCACTACCAACTAAGGGAATACTTTATTGGGAATTATGAATTTGGAAACCCGAACACCAGTGCCACTTAGAGTGGAGAATGTTATGTGCACTCGACTATAATAAATAAATAAAGGAGAGTCAGTGTTTTTTACCCTTTTACACTCCCCGTAATTAACACCTCCGTTTCGTATGTGTCTTGTAATCCAGTTATGTTAGACTAGAATGGTAGTCATGTGATTCGCAAGAAGCCTCTCCAAGCCTCTCCCTTGTCTATATATGTAATGCTTTCCTTTGAGAAGTTCAAACTCGTCCCGGAGCTCTAGTCTCTTGGATTCAAAATTGGTGTCTTTCAAGTTGTAGCAGTTTGCAGTTTGGAATAATGAAATAATGCTTTTGCGTTAAGGTACTTTCAAATAATTAAGTAATGCTCTTCCGTTAAGGTACTTTCAATATGTTCTTCTTTGGGATAAAGTAGCCTCGATGTTCAATGTTTATGATGTTTGAATAATGTATGAATAAATTTCTTATTAATAATCGAAAAGATACTTTTAGTAAGCGATAATCAGCAGTGAAAGAGGAATTAATCTTTATTTTGTGTGTTGTTTGCAGTTTTATCCTATGAGGACTAAATCCTGTATTTAAGGACTTAGGCTTTATTTTGTGTGTTGTTTGAAGTTTTATCCTATGAAGACTAAATCCTGTATTTAAAAATCAGTAATAGATTCTATATAGAACAGTAATTTTTCAATATTTTCTGACTATTGAATATAGTATTTTTCTTTATTCTAAGCACCAACAATTCTTTTACTAATATGTCAAAAACTAAGAGCAGTAAAAATGATAGTTAAATTCATGTCTTTAAAGTTTTAGTGGTTGAAAATGGAAGAACTAGAACTATGACGATATTGAGAAAAATGAGAAAAATGAAGAAGAAAGCCTTGAACATATGATTAATTTAGAAGAGAAAAAATATGATAATAGAGATTATAATGAATTGAATGAACCTAAATGGGAGAAGATAGAATTCCACCTTTCAGGCTAAAATTTTATTTGAATTGATAGAGGAAGATTCTAAATTATGTCTATTGTAGAGAAAGTAATTCCACAAATACATGATGAGTACCAGAACAATATAAATATCAATCAATAATACCTGAATCAAGGAAATAAAAAGGTTGAAAAAATAAAATCCAACATTGTAGCATCTCCCAACTAATTGAAGAAGTACCTAGAAATATAGAAAATTTGGTTAGGAAAATACCATGGATGGTATTTTATCAAGATAAATAAAACCATAGACAAAATGATACAACTAAATTATAACGTTTCCTACTTCTCCAAAGAAAAACTAGTGAGAATGTTATGTAAATTACAAGGTCTAAAGTCCAAGAATAAAGGTCATATGTACCTAGGGTGTAGCGCAACGGTTTGGGTTTTCTCGACGAATTGAATGCTTGTCCCTTTCATGTTGCTTTTAGCAGCATAAAAGTTTAAAATGATTGTGGCATGGCGGTTATAGAGGCGGACTGCGTGAAGATCTATGTGGTAGTTTCTGGGGCGAACAACGCAGATTACTGTGGCAGCCATAAAAGCTGGATAGCCTGTCCGAATTCATGGCAGCTACCGATTCCACCATGTTAAAATAAATAAATAAAGGTCATATAACTTTAGAAGAAATGTTATAGTATTAGCCCACACTTGAAAATTTTACATGAGAAGAACAAGTATTATTAAAATTACAAGGTGTACACAATGGATTTACATAATGTAATAAAATTCAGTATGTATTATTTAGCAAAGAGCTTCCATGAATCAATAAAAGGTCAACCTCAAGGTGAATTAAATCTTAGAATTCACCTTATAAGTCATTTCAACATGACTCAATCTTAAATATCCATACTTTTTCTTTCCATGAGTGATGATATGATATTGTTGCTTTGTCAAATTGTCTTAGAAGTCCTTTCAAAATGACTCGATATTATATATATAGTTTTTTTCTTCCCATTAATGATGATATGAGATCGTTGCTTTGTAAAATTATAATGTCTCTCTACAATTTAATATTTCATCAAGAATATCTCATATAGATGCTCTCATATAAATTGATTTGAAATAACCCAATAGTTTAGATTTTTTTCTTTTTGGTTCTTTTCATGATTTGATGTCATTCTTAGGTCCATCTACCTTATGGCTTATTTTAGTACCTATAGTCAATCAAAAATATTAATAAAATAAATTCAAATAATCAATTAGTATAAATGAAGTATGTGAGGTTATTGACAAATTACATTCTAATTTTAGACAAAGCATACAAAGAACATATTAAGGATTTCTTCCACAAAATTTCCCCTTTTCCCATGTGCTAGTCTTATTCTTCCATAAAACATGTTATTTTCACTAGGATTCTTCTAGAAATTCCCTCTACTTTTCTACATACTAATATTGTTCCTCCACTAGGTTCTTAGTTATCTCTAATTTAAGGTGGGAGTATCATGAAGGATAATTAAAGCACTTTAGGATAAAGGACCAAGTCAAAGCACCAAGGCAAGCATTTTCATTAGTGCAAGCATCATGAAGCTTGATACTCTAAAATCTAACACAATGTATCTTCTCTCTATTTCGTTTATTTATTAATTTTTTCATTCAAGTATTTAATTTATGAAAGCACGAGGATACGGAAACAAAAAGGAATATGCCACAAGAAAGAACAAGAAAGAACATATACGAATTGACACAAGATAAAAGCAATATGAAATATGGTAATCTCTTTATTGATACGCTTTTTAAGTTGTGTTACAATACGTCTCCTTCCTTTTTAGGGGATAGGAGCATCAAATATGTTTCTTATCACAACATCCATGGATAGCAATCCTTCTTCCGCGTGCCCACATGTAAGATGGGCGGACCAAAATGTCGCCGCCACTTGCGTATATGATTGTTTATTCCTTCCTACTCCTCTGATGTTAGAAACCTACGTTCAAAGAAATAGAAAATATTAGTAGCACCTGCGGATAGAATAAAGCATGTATTTCCCAAGGCCTACTGTCAATGTATGCATGAAAATATTAAAACGATTATCAAATGACCTCGGATTGACCTAAAATTTTGACAGAAGCATAAATATGTTATCAGAAGACCACTACAAAAAGAACAGTCTAGAAATTCCTCATAGATTTGTATTCGCTCCAGGGTGGGACGAATAGGCCTGCAATAATTTGTCAGAAAGCACCCTCTTCAATGTCCTACTTAGGAAGCTCCAAATGACCTGCAAAGTTGGGGTTAGCTAATTGGGGGTGTTTTGGGAAGACCCAGATGGTCAGATTTCTCCAATTTGGCCTCTAGGACCCATATTTTTATGATGGCATCTGCAAGTTAGTAAAGGCGGGAAATGACAAAAACCTGGTCAAAATTGCTCAGAATGAAATGAAATTTAAACTGTAACCTATTTAACATATCTAGAATAAAATGCAAAAGAAAAACCAGAGAAATCTATCACAGATTTCTAATCATCCCGGGGTGGGGCGAATAGGACTGTGACAGTTTGGGGAGCGCCCGAGGGCAGGACGCCCACCGTTTGGGACACTATTTTGGCACCAATCCACTTGGGATGGGTCCAAAACTGATTATGGGGTGTTTTCGACAAATTTTGTGGATTGTTGTGGCCAAAAATTGGGTTTTGGGTCCGGATTCGTGCTTCCAATAGTCACCCAATAACCTCCCTTTCGAATGAGAGATTAAGGATGTGAAGGCACAAATCGCAAGTAGGTATGTAAATTGGCAGCACTTCGTTGCTCAAATGCTCCTTCTCTGTATATCTTTTGGGTGAGAAAACTCACCAATTTATAGACCTTAGGGTCTCTCTGTTTGAATTGCGCATGCGAGGGTGCCACTTGAGTTGTTTTTCCTATTTTCAAAGAAAAGCTAAGTCCCTGATTTAGAATCTCCTTGCATGAGGTTTCTAAAATAAAGACATTCATAACTGAAGTCTCTCTTCTTGAATAAAAGCTATTCCTCACAATTGCATGGCCTGAAGCCTCAGTTAACTGGTGAAGTTGCCGAGGTTTGACTTTTTTCCAATCAAACTTGCTATTCGCCTCACCCTAGGGCGAATGCCGCTATTCATCCCTGGGTGGGACGAATGCCGCTTTGTATTCGTCCCTGGGTGGGACGAGCAGAGAGCAAGGTGCCAAAAAGGTGCCAAATTGACCTCTGACCTCTAAAACTACTTTTGGAAGTGGTTAGGACCACTGTTTAACCTCTGGGGGCTGCCCTAGGGGCTGTGTGTGTCAATGCGATCAACGCTTGTTGTCACGTAATCGGATTGGTGTTGTTTTGGTGTCTATAGATGCCCCTTTTTGGGAAGCATTATGCAAGGCGCAGTGCCGAGAAAAAATAGATAACCAAAGCACTAATGATTAGGGTTTCTCAATAACCTAACCAACTCTTGATGCCCCAAGTATGGAAAGGGCACGCATTCTTGAATCCTTGCTTCTGACGAGCTAAGGAACTTCATTCAAGTGTTAACCTGGTTCGGTGAGGTGTTACTTGAGCTTGGACATTGATCAGTCATGAATAGGCAAAGGGCACAACCTTTTTTCTATGGGAACCTTGAGTTCATGATTCATGAATGCCAAGTGTTTGATCAGCTTGTGATTATTGCTTGTTTGCTGCCCCAAGCAGGGGCACGATTGTCTTTGTCAATGATCCTTTGAATGCGTGTCATTTCCATGATTGGGTATGTTTTTGTTGATTGGCGACTAAGTGTGACTACCCCCTCAAGTGACGAATCGATGAGGGAATGACCGACATGAGAAAAGCGACGAGTCGCTTGACCCAAGATGACTTAGGTAAGGGTGCCTTCAGTTGTTTACCATTGAATGCGAAAGCAGTTTTTGAACATTCTGACCTATTTTTGGTGGGTTTTAACCCTTTTTGTGATGCATTTTGGAGCTAAAATTGACAAAAATTCATTCTCTCGTGGAGCGGTCCGGCTATGGTAGCCTTCTTAGGGAGTAGGATAGTGACAATTTGTAACCCCAATGTCTATTTTGGATGCCAAGAATGTCAGCGCAAAAGCGCCTTCGTTCGGCAATGTTATTGCTATTTTTGGATGGGTTTTGACCCATTTTGGTGACGTCATTTGGGGATGAAATTCTCAAAAATTCGTCTTCCCGTGGAGCGGTCCAGCTATGGTAGCCTTCTTAAGGAGTAGGATAGTGAGGATTTGTGACCCCGACATCTATTTTGCATGCCCGGAATGTCAAGTGCAAAAGCACTCTTATCGGACACTTTTAGGGCTTGTTTTGGTGCATTTTTTTGCTATTTTTGAAATTTTTGCTCTGTATTCATCCCTGGGTGGGACGAATTCCTATTTAGTATTCGTCCTAGGGACGGATGAGCACTAACTAGAGTGCTCATCCTAGGTGGGGAAAGAGTACAGGCTCAAAAAGCCTATTTAAAGGCCAAAACTGAGTTTTGGGCTCATTTGCATTTGTTTTTCCTGGCGATTTGGAGCTCTGAGGAGGAGGAGGTCAATTCTGTGAAGCGAAGCGCTACTGAACTTTTCTTGCGACCATGAGTTCTCATACCGGATCGAGCGGTGGAGCCGAAGCGATACCAGTGAGTGCCCGTCCTCTTTATTATTTTGCATTACAACTGGAAAATCGCAAGTTGTGTTTATTGCTTGTGTTTTATTGTTTTTCTGGTTTTTTCAAATTGTAAAAATGAAACCCTAGTCTATGAACACTTAACTAAAAACTTAATTTAACCCTAGTTAAACACAGATCAAAAGTTTAGTTGAAAACTGAGCTAGAAACTTAGTTTAGAACATAACTTAAAAACTTCGTTGAACCTGAATTGAACCAAGATCAAAACTTTAGGTTAAAAACGTAGGGTAAAACTAAGCGGAAAGCGTAGCGTGAACCCTAGTTAATCTGTTGTTTTTTTGTGTTTTTAATTTTTCAGTTTAAAGTTAAAAACCCTAGGTCTAAAAAATTATTTTGTGACTGTTTTTGTTTGTTTTTTAAGTGAGCAGTTAGAGTTAAAAACCCTAGAACTGACCAATGATTTTTTTAATTTTTTTTGTTGTTAATTTATCAGTTAGAGTTAAAAACCCTAGATCTGACAAATTAGGTTTTGTTTTTGTAATTTTTTTTGTTGTTAATTTATCAGTTAGAATTAAAAACCCTAGATCTGACAAATTAAGTTTTGTTTTTAATTTGTTTTTGTTTTTTTGTTTTTGTTGTTAATTTATCAGTTAGAATTAAAAACCCTAGATCTGACAAATTAATTTTGAATTTTTGTTTTGTTTTTGAATTTATCAGTTAGAATTAGAAACCCTAGGACTGACAAATGATTTTTTTAATTGTTTTTGTTGTTAATTTATCAGTTAGAGTTAAAAACCCTAGATCTAACAAATTAATTTTGAATTTTGTTATTACTATTTTGTTTTTGTGTTGTACATTTTGATGCATTGTTGTATATTCATGGTATTGTTGTACAATTTTTTTTATTGTTTTAATGTTTTTGTGTTGTTTTCTTTTGCAGGTTGTGAAGAGCTAGTACCGGGTGCCTACTATTTTTATTGAAGCACGTGCGACGCTGACCTTGGCTGACTGGGACTGGCTTGACGCCCTTGGGCTCAAGCAGGTGACTCGACTGGAGCCGGTGGTCGGGGATCGGGCCTATCTGACGGCCCTGATCAACTTGTGGGATCCCTAAACCAATACCTTCCATCTCCCAATAGGGGAGATGACAGTGACCTTGGAGGATGTCTATCGAATTCTTCAGATTCCAATAGACGGACTACCGATCCGAACAATGTCGTGGGATCGGAGGACAATAGTACTGATACGCTATTTTGGGCATGGAGAGGAGTTGGGTGTGGAGAGCCCCGTGGAGAGGGCAGAGAGCGACTGCCAGATTGGTGGCATACTGGTTCGATGGTGGCTAGAGAGGGGTGTGTTGGGAGTGAGGCACACATTACTCATGGGCCTCATTTCCAACATGTTGCTTCCCGACTCTTCGAGTGCGAGGTTCCCATGGAACCTGCTAGAGGTGGTGTTCTGATTGGTGGAGTGTTTGACAGATGCTCCAATGATTATGAGATGGGGATAGACTCTGCTGGCATAGCTCTATGATGAGTTGTATGAGGTCCACTGCTAGAAGTGAAAGGGGATCAGTTGTAGCTATTTGTTGCAGTGCTAGGCTTGGCAGCACATAGCAGTAGAGAGGTCGACGGGGCTGCCCTGGATGACTTGAACGAAGATGGCAGACCGAGAGATTGGATACGGGGTACTATGGTGGAGGTCGGAGGAGCAAGGACAGAGTTAGCGATGGGCAGGTGTCGTAGGGCACTATGCCGATGCCTTCGCTCGGCTTACTCCAGGGGAGGTGTTCTGGCGCCCCTATCGAGACTGTCTAGCCTGGCTTGAGGCTGGAGAGTGGCTCCGATAGGTACGAAGGGGGCGGTGGCTGATTGGGAGGCATGGGATAGAGCAGGAGTTCTTCCCATACGGTCGGGTGACCCGACAGTTCAGGGTGCACCAGGGGTTGCCTGGTGAGCCCGTGGTCTATCGACATCGAGGGGATGAGAGGACTCTGGACCGGCCAGTCGTTGTGCCACTTGGTGAGGATTCAGATACGGTGATTGACATCCCAGATGTGGATGACATCGGGGTTACTACCGAGTATGAGTAGTGGTGGACTCTACGGCGATGGCGAGGCGAGGGGCCTCTAGGTGGTGCAGAGGCGACAATAGTAGGGGATGAGGGTACAGAGGCACCAGATGAGGGTTGGGGTGTTCCGCATGATGATGCAGACATGGTAGAGGTTGAGGATGTTGGAGGGGATTTTGGGGTGCCGAATCAGTCGAAGATGCAGGACGTCCCGGAGCAATGGGAGCCAGAGCAGGCTGCTATCCCAGATTCGCCGAGGCCTCAGGCAGGTTCGAAGGATGTGGAGGCAAGACATGGCACTGAGATAGCACGATTGGAGGACCTGCTATAGAGATGATATGGGGAGCTGGGAGAGGCTTTGCAGGAGAGAGATATCCTACGGACTCAGCTGGCAGAGTGGGAGAGAATGCATGGGCTACGTCCCACCGGTAGGAGGGGGATACCGATGCTACACGGGAGAGGGATCTCCTGTGGATGCAGCTAGCACAGCACGACGACGTAGTAGCTTACTACCATCGATGGGAGGCAGAGTGGGGTCAACGAGAGGCAGAGTGGCATCGACATCGGATGGATATGGAGGGAGAGATTATCCGCCTTGGTGGGCGGATACCTAAGCCCCCTGGAGGTGGCTCTTCACGTCGAACGAGAGACAGCGATACTGAGCAGTTAGCATCGTCCCGTCGCAGGCGGCTAGATGAGGGGGGCACTAGTGGGCGTGATGCAAGGGTGAGCAATAGTCTCCCTGAGAGGTCCCATAGGACCCACACCACGGGGGGTAGTTCCCGTCGCATCGATCCTGCGTGATCATGGTGGTCGACGCCCTAGGCTTGGGGGTTTTTGAGTTTTTGGTTTTTGTTGCGAGGTTAGAGGACCGGTTCATTGTAGCCTACGGGCATTTTTGATGATATATATACAGATGACTCTTTTTTGGTGTTTATGCACTTTTCATGGTTTGTTTTTATGTACATGTTTTACATTGATGTATGCAAATGTGATTATGAATGCAATGTTTCTAATTTGTATGATGTATGCATATGGAATGAATGAAATGAGTTGTTGATGACTTGTCGATGCACCATAGACTATACAAGATTTGACTGACTTGCTGTACTAATGGGATGACTTTGTGGAATGACTTTGCATGTGAAAACTTTGTTTTTGTATTTTGCATATTTTTTGATGGTGATGTACGGAATGAAATGTACCAGTTGTTTTAAAATGTAGTTAAGCTTTTCTGAGATTCAGATATTTTAACTAACTAGCCAAGACTGTACATTTATCTCGCAAGACTTTTGAACAAGGTATAAATCCGACTTGAATTTAACCAAGTTATTTCACATCCCCGTGTGTGCAATTGAGTTCGTTTATGTGGTATTTGTCAAGATACCGCCAGTGCCAGATAGGCTATCAACCAAACCTGTACTGAGGATCACCTAATTAGCTCCACTAACTCCGTTGTTGTACTTAGTAAGATTAATCCACGGGACAATCTAAGGTACCATAAGCTAGCTCATCCACATGCAAACATTGGTCTGCACACATGCAAAGCTAATGTGACAGACATATCATCATGCGGTTAGGATACCGCCATTGCCAGGTAGGTTGTCCACCAAACCCGTAATGAGGATCACCTAGATGGTTTTTCAAATGCTGAGAATTCCAGGGATTCAAGTTCAGGCTATGTGTTTGCTCAATGATTTGGGATACTTGCTCGTCTATATAGTGATGAAAATCACTATTTATTTTTCTCTTTGTTTTTCTTTTTGAGCAAGGATTTTGAATAGTGGTGATAACCACTGTTATTTGATTTTGTATTTTGAGCTTTGCAAGGTTGAGCTTGTAAGTTTGTGGCTTATGAATGGCCTTGATCCTGTTGGCCTTGGGGATGACTACCCATCCTGTTCAGGGACGTGTAGTACGAATCCTTACGACTTTGGGAACCAAGGAGATGATGGAGATTATGAAGTAAGGGCATTGATCTTGTAGGCCTTGGGGATGACTACCCATCCTGTTCAGGGACGTGTAGTATGAATCCTTACAACTTTGAGACCAAAGGTGAGTGGAGATGGTTGTGATGATGGTTTGTTGGAATTTTGTTTTTGAATGGCGTTGACCCTTTTAGGTCTTGGGGATGACTACCCATCCTTGGCAGGGACGTGTAGTACGAATCCTTACAACTTTGGGGACCAACGGTGATTGGGATTTTGGGTAGTGGTGAAAACCACTATTTATTATGGGGAATGGATAGGGAAGAGCTCGTCCTTTTGTCAATTCTCAGCATTCTGGAACCATTCGCACAGGGGGATGAACAGGCTAATCTTTCACCTATGGTACCCTAGACTGCTTTGTAGGTTTCTCTTGCATTCACACAACTTAGGAATTATTTTATGTGTTTTAACTTGTGTTGGGATGCTACGTAACAAGGCGTGATCCAAGTAAAACTTTCCCGTGTAAAATTTGTTTAACTTTGTATAGTTTTTGGCTAGAAATTTAAAGACAACTGAATGACGAAAACCCTATATACATTAGGAGACAACTGACGATGCTAAAAATGGTGATGGTGTTATTCTGGATGTATGCGTTTATAAAATGGATTTGATGTGGAAAATGATGGAATTGCCAAGTAATGACAATCTATGGTGCTTTTGACGTGTATGACCTAGCAAATATGCAATGTATGGATGCGATGCCTAATGCAACCTATATTTTTGTATTTTGATTTTTATGAGTATGCATGGAATTGAAATGCAATTTTTTTTTGTTATTTTTTATTTTTATTCTTTTTTTTTTTTTATTTTTGATGATTTTATTGTTTTTGTTTGTTTTTGAATATTTATGTTGACCAAGCAGTTATGGTAACGCTTGGAGCTTTTGGGTTGACCAAAGGGTTTATAGATACCTTTGGGGCATTTTGGGATGACCAAGCGATTATGGGAATCCTTGGAGCATTTGGGTTGACCAAAGGGTTTATAGATACCTTTGGGGCATTTTGGGGTTGACCAAGCGATTATGGGAATCCTTGGAGCTTTTGGGTTGACCAAAGGGTTTATAGATACCTTTGGGGCATTTTGGGTTGACCAAGCGATTGTGGGAATCCTTGGAGCATTTGGTTGGACTATGGCTCTCTAGATGTGGAATGGCCTCAAATGACTGATGTTCAAGGGTTCTGTTTCCTTGATTCCTTCAAGAGAGGCAAGCCGGTATGTTCCAGGTCCTATTCTACTGTCAATGACATAAGGACCTAACCAGTTTACCGTGAACTTGTCCCATAGATGGGATGGCAAATTAGAATTTTGTTGGTTCTCTTTTAAGACCAAGTCACCAACCTGAAATTCCCGTAGGTGGACCTTCATGTTGTATGCTTTCTTAAGTCGCTCTTGATAGATACGCAAATGCTCGAGAGCATTGACGCGTCGTTCATCGAGAAACATCAGTTGGTCTAACCGGGCCTGCCATGCAGTGTCATCATCGATGAACTCTTGCATTGAAATGCGCAGGGAAGGGATTTCCAACTCAAGAGGCATGACCGCCTCGGAGCCATACACCAACGAAAATGGAGTTGCCCCAGTGGGCATCCGAATGCTAGTGCGATAAGCCCATAGGGCAAGCGGGATCTGAATGTGCCAATCCTTATGATTCTTTGTGACTTTTTTTGAGGATGGCGACTAGCATTTTGTTTGATGCCTCTGCTTGCCCATTTGCCTACGGATAATAGGGTGTTGAAAAACTGTGCTGAATTTTGTACTTTGTGGTCAAAGCACGCACATCTTTGTTCTTGAATGACGTCCCATTATCTGATAGGATCTTGGATGGAATACCAAAATGACATATGATGTTATGCAAAATAAACTCCGCAATGTGGGATCCAATCATAGAGGTTAGCGAAATTGCTTCCACCCACTTGGTAAAATACTCTGTGGTCATTATGATGAACGTGTGATGACCAGATGATGCAAGGGAGATCTTTCCAATTAGATCGAAGCCCCACTACAAAAAAGGCCAAGCTGATTGGATCGGTTGCAAGGCCTGAGAAGGTACATGTGTCAAATTAGCATGGTGTTGACACTTCACGCACTTCTTTACATATGCACAACAATCTCACTCTAAATATGGCCAATAATAGCCCATGCAAAGAATGCACTTTGCGATGGCCATACCGCTGAAGTGGCCACCACATGTACCATCGTGTGCTTGGGTGATCACCCAAGCAGACTCTTGTTGGTCCAAGCAATGGAGGAGGATTCCTTCATAGCTTCGATGATACAAAATGTCTCCTAACAAGACATGTTTTTCCGCTTTCTGTTTGAATGATATTTTCATGGCTTGTGTCAATCCAAGTGGGAGGTTACCTAGCTTGAGGTAATCCCTAATGGGTGTGTACCAATCCTGCTGATCAAAAACCTGGATAGTATGAATGACCAATCCCTCTTGAAGTCTATCCCTAGCAAAAGCTGAGCGGGAAAGAACTTGTAAAAATAGTGTTGTGTTGCTATTAAGAGGGGTCGAGGAGAACAAGGACCCCCAGTTGGCTCGATTCAAACAATCATGGATTCGAGAGAACCTATCCTGAGATGGTTCAATCTGGATCAGGTGGATTCCTGGTGTTAGGTCAGAGCTTGCACGCTCCATTGCGGATTGCGATAATGTTTTAACCTGAATGGTTGTCATTTCACCAGAAGGGTCTTGTGGGATTAGTGACCCCAAGGAGGCCATAGTATCCACAAAATGATTCAATGATCGAGGGAGTGCCTCGATGTCATACCATTCAAGTTGTGCCAAGAATTTGTCCACAAGGGCTTTGTAGGCCTGTAGAACTGGACATTTACATTGGAATATCCCCTTTACTTGATTGACAATTAACAATGAATCACCAAAGATGTTTAAACATTTAATGTTCATGGTGATTGTTGTCTGAAGACCTATGAGCAAGGCTTCGTATTCTGCATTGTTGTTGGTGCACAGGAAGTCTAATTTAAATGACAGAGGCATTGGAGCCCCTTGTGGAGTGAAGAATACAATTCCTGTGCCACCTCCTTGCTCACATTTAGAACCATCAAAGAATAGGGTCATGTCAGCCTGTGACTCAGGCTCATCAGAATCTGATGATTCTGAAACATGAAAAACCCTATCATCTAGTAATTCTACAGTCAGATGTTGATCATCTTCAAGAGGAGCCTCTGCCAGTTGATCGGTGATGACTTGACCTTTTATGGATTTTTGTCCAATGAATTCTATGTCAAACTCTTTCAACAACATGATCCATTTTATCGTGTGGCTACTATGATAAGTATGACTCATCATGTATCGCAATGGATTCTCCTTAGACACAACATACATCGTATTTCTAAGCATGTAGTGGCATAGCTTTTTGGTAGCAAACACCACTATCAAGTAGATCTTTTCAACGTATGCATAGTTAAGTTCATAACTGACCAGGGTGCGGCTAAGATAGTAAGTAGCCTATTCTTTGTGTAGTTCATTTTTTTGGGATAGCATGGCACCCAGTGCCACCTCAATAGCTGAGATGTATAAGTAGAATGACACTCCTAGTCTAGGTGGTGCCAATACTTGTGAAGAAGCCAAGTATTGTTTAATGTCATCAAAGGTTGACTGGCACTCGTCATCCCAATGAAATGTTACCCCCTTATGCAATAATTTATTCATGGGTCAGCACTTGTCAGATAACTACGCTATGAAGCGCTTGATCGACGTGACCTTTCCCTATAGACTCCTGAGCTGCTTGATGGTAGTTGGGGGAAGCATTTCAAGGATTGCCTTGACTTTGTGTGGGTCTACCTCGATTCCTCATTTAGAGACTATGTAACCCAAGAGCTTTCCAGATGTGATGCCAAAGACGCACTTCTTGGGGTTTAGTCTAACCTTATGCTCCATGAGGCGATCGAGGATCTTGCTTAAGTCATCGAGATGATCTGGGTGCAAAAGAGATTTGGCCAACAAATCATCCATGTAATCCTCCAAAGTTTTGTGCATGTAATCATGGAAGATGTACGTCATGGCACGTTGGTAGGTGGCACCAGCATTTTTAAGGCCAAAAGGCATGACCTTATAACAAAATGTCCCCCAAGGCATTGTGAATGCCATTTTTAGTTGGTCCTCGAGATTGATACGAATTTGATTGTATCCTAAGAAACCATCCATGAGGGAAAGCATTTCGTGGCCCGCTGTAGCGTCTACCAATGCGTCGATGCTCGATAAGGGAAAATCATCCTTAGGACTCACTTTATTTAGATCTCAAAAATTGGTGCATATGCGAATCCTCCCATCGGGCTTCTTGACGGGAACCATGTTAGACAACCATGGTGGGTAATCCACGCAGATGACAAACTATGCATCCAATAGCTTTTGTAACTCATATTTGACCATTAAGGCCACTGTTGGGTGCATCTTACGTAGTTTTTGCTTTACTGGCTTGACTGTTGGATCAAGCGTTAGATTATGCGTGACTAGCTACGGGTCTAGTCCCAGCATGTCTTTGTATGACCATGCAAAAACCTCCTTCTTCTCTTTGAGAAGGGCAATGTAGTCGGCTTGCTCTTCGAGGGATAGACTTACCCCTAGCTTGATGATTTGCAAATTCATTGGATCTGAGCTAATGTCTATGTCAATCATCTCCTCGATCGACATGTGGGATCCATCCTCCAACTGGTGTGGAGTTGGGATCAAGTGGATATCGTTTGCCAAATTTAGATCATCATTGGGAACATCAGGTTCCTCTTCGACATGGAAGACATCCTGAGTCTATCCTGGAGTGAAATGAAACATTCCTCCGCAAGGCCAGTACTCTGATGGGGATGGCAGGGTGTCAGCGCGATCCCAGTCGATAGCATCTAGATCTAGATACAATGACCATGTCGGGTCATCGGATCATGGATGGGGGAAGTTAGGTCAATGGAGATCATGTTGATGAAATGATTGTGGTCTCCATTATCGTGGGTGTGACTGCTCGAACATCCTAGACAATCTGTGTGCTCCAGATATGGCTCTGTGGGCACTGGCACAAATGGATCGGCCCTATGCGTGGACACGTAGATAGGGTCTACCCTAGGCACTGATGGTTTGATAGGGTCTCCAAGCGGAAGATGCTCTCTATGTACCTGGAGTGGCGGGTGCAGTAATTGCTATAATTGCACTGGGTTGAGGTGCCACCTATGCCTTGGCCCTATGTGCAGGTGTTCAAACATGTCATCTATGTCTAAGGGATATTGTTGTTGCATTTGTCGCATGTGGTTGAGATAGGCCATCTCAGTTTCATCTTCATAATCACTGTCAGAGATCCAAAGGCCTTCATTTGCTACAATAGTGGTTTGCGACATATGAGGCTCATCTTGTTCGAGCAAATTAATGTGGTCCCATCAAGGTTGTTCCACTCTCTACGGGGGGACCTGATTCTCTTGAGGTGGCATATGCTCAACTGGAGCATCCAATGGGAACATTGTCAGGAAGCTTTCCTGATCATCATTCATGGGATATACCTACGAATGATTGCTATCAGACTCGAAAGGATCCCAAGGGGCTACCTCGTACTCCGACTCATCTTCTGAAGACCCTTCTTGGTCTTGTCCATATCCCTCTTGTGGGTGAGTCCTTGAATTTTCTCCTTGTTTGACGGAAGGGAAAGGGTTGTTATGGTCAACAAGGTTGGTTGTTAGCAATGGGAGATAATCTCCCAATGTATAGTTTGTGTTAGGATTGGCATATGGATCTGATGCCAACCCATCCTTGTTGCCTATCCCTAGGCCTTGCATGTTTTCCACCAAGATGTCTAGGGGCAAGGGGTGGTTGAACCCTACTCCTGACTTGTCATACGACATTTGATATCTCAGTTGGCAAAGAACACACACTCCTTGCTCATACCTACCCAACCCATATCCATGCCAATTGCATTGGCCTAGATATCTTAAAGCAAAATCAGGGTTGGATAGATAGTTGACATCCTCAGCAAAGGGCTCTTCATCTTCATATTCTTGCATACAAATCTCAATGCCATTATCCAGGCCCCCATAAACAAAGTTTGTTTGATTGGGTGGGTAGCCTAAAGGAACCACTGAGCCGATGGGGAGTCGAGGCCTCCCCATGTCTTGCATGGACTCAAGTGTGGGCATTGCTATAATGTTCCTCACTAGATACTCCCCCAGGCCCGTGCTGGCCATTTCAACGGTGACCGTTGGTGGTTGAGGGGAAGCGAATGGGAGTCCTTCCTGAGTCCACTCCATGTGGGGTGAACTAGGCGTCTCGACTTCCATTCTGCTAGGCATCTCTTCTATCAAGATGGTTGAGACGAGAGGTGGTTCTTCTTCTAAGGGTTTCTTTCCCTTGTCCTTGGATGTGGCCACCGTAGGTGGCATCATTGTGGAAGGACTAGCGGAAGAAGATGGACCCGACTGAGGACTCGATAGATTAATCACTGGAGATGCCTACAAAATCAGACCCTGTTGAGATGGATTCAACTAAAAATCCAAATGTGTTGATGGAAGGGTCGATTGCGGCATGAATTACACTGTATTGCAGTATTTGAAAGGCTCCAAGTCCATCGAGACTACATGCACCTGTCCTTCAAATGTATACTTTAGGCACTGATGAGCTATTGAAGGGACACACTTCATGTCCCTAATCCAAGGCCGGCCCAACAAGATATTATAAGCCATCTCACCTTCCAAGATGTGGCACAATGTATGAATAGTATTTTGTCCCACTTGGATAGGTAGGACAATTGTGCCAACTATCGAGCAGATTGCATCGTTGAATGCTCGCAGTGTGTAAGTGGAAGCCACAATATGAGATGCTGGCAACTTCAAATGCTTCAGAGCTGTTGTAGTGATGATATTACTGGACGAGCTAGTGTCCACCAACACTCTCTTATATGAAATCCCATTGACCCACGCAATAACGTGCAGGGGTGGATCCACCACATCACCAGTCACTATTTTCAATTCATCTTCTCTAAAGGTGATGATTGGTTCTGTACATTGTTTTACATGCCCCACAAAATTGTTGAAAGAGTTTGCTTCATGGGGCTGCAGCTCGATAGATTTTAAAATATCCATTAGAGCCTCCCAATGGGGCGTTGATTGTTGAATTAGCTCATATATGGAGAGCCTAGCCGACGTGGTCCTTAGACTTTGGGTAAGTCTAGTTCGAATCATGGCCACTGGTCTAGGCGAGGGAAGTTGCATAGGGTGTTGTTGAGCTTGTGACATCGATGGAACCTCTCTTGTGGCTGCCGTAGGCGTAGCTCCTGGGTACTTCTTGTTCCTAGTCACTATGCTTATCATCCCTACATATCCCTACATAGGGCAATTCTGTTGCACCTCATTAACTTGAAGAGGTTTTGCCTGTGCCTCATGGGCAGGCAAGGGGTCTCTGAATACTCCCATATGTTGGTTGTTTGGTGCTATAGGGTTGTCCACCACCAATGTCTTGTTGTCAATGAGATCTTGTACCAAACCTTTGAACTTCCAACATGCGTTAAGATCATGTCCCTTATGCCTGTGGAACCTACAGTACAAATCCTCTCAGTACCCCTTAGGCTTCGGTGCATTGGGATCTATAGTTTGAATTTCTAGAAGGTTGATCAAGTTTGCCACTAAAAAGTAGTCAAACAGAGAATCCCTGGACTCTGTGTAAGGAGTAAATTGTCACCTAGGGCGACATTGCTAATTTTTCTCTTGCCTTTGGTTTTCTCTCTCATAGTTGTTAGGATGCACTGCCTGATAGTTAGCCTTTTGAGGCTGTGTTGCTTGTGCATGCTTAGGGGTGTTGATGGAAACTTGATTAACTGCAATAGGTTTTGGTTGTGTGGTCCATGGTTTAGTGTTCTTTGTCCATTATTTCTTCTTAGGTTTGGCAATCTCGACATCCTATATCTTAATCTCCTCAATGACTCTGGCTTGCACTAGAGCTTCCTCTAAACTGGCATATTGCTGAAGTTGCAATAGCATGGAGATTGATCTCAAACAACTTTTCGAGAACATTTGGGTCAGATATGACATGGGAGGGAGGTAAGGCAGGTTCAAAAGCAACGTCCTCCACTAGTTCCCATATGCCATCATGGTCTCTTCGTCATACTGCTTGAGGCTATCTAGGTCACTTAATGACAAATTTTTCTTAGTGTTGAAGGCGAAGCATTCGAGGAACGCATCCACTAGCTGATCTAAGTTACTGATGCTATGTTTTAGTAATTGGGTAAACCAATCTGAGTCAGGGCCTACGAATGTGGTTATAAATGTTCTTAACAAAAAAGCATCATTGTCCTAATTACCAAAGCACTGGCTCAGGAATCTAGTCACATACTCTTGGGTGTCCTCCTCCCCTCTAAAGAGTGCCAACTGGGGCAGTTTAAAGTGTTCCGGGTATGGAGGTTCCGACACTGACGGATGCACAGGATGACTATGGAGTTGGCGTAAAGTGGGATTTTGGGACCCAGAAGTCTTGATATCCATAAAATCTAAGAGCTTTACCATCATTTTATATGCATCAGAGGATTTAATTTCTTCCTCCTTAGTTTGCTCCCGTTGTGGGTTGCGAGGAACTTGAGGCCTATTGAGAGGTAGCTAGATAGCACCCCCTCTGCCTTGATAGAGCATTTTAGCCCACTCTTCTTCTTGTTCATACTCCTCATAAGCTTCTTGAGGAGTGGTTGGCCAAGACCTATACACATGGGTGGGTACCCACGGAGGGTGCCCATCATTGTTTCGTGGAGTGGCCTCCCGCTCAGGTCTAGGAGGTTTCGGAGGTAATACTTGATAAGGTCACGTGGACCATTCTCATACCAAGGGGTTATGCCTCTCATACACTTCTACTTTATGCACGTGATGGATTGGAACCTTCGTAGGCACATTGTTATGAAGCAATTTGACTGTCTGACGTTGAATGCGCTCTTTGTTAAGCCGACAAAGATGCTCTAACTGTTCTTGATCTTGCCTAAGCTGCGTTATTTGTGCTTTGTAGGTGGCATGTTTGGCAAATGCCAGGTCACTTTATTCTGCCATATCTTGTTTAGGAAGCCTAGATGCCTCTCCTACATGTCTATCTCAGTCATGGTGATCCAAGACCTCTATGGGTTGCTTTCCTCTATCAAGGTTAGTTGCATTAACCTGAGGCTGTAGCCTCAATGGGTGATCCTAATACATGGTAGGTGTGGAGGTACATCACTCCCGCACTGTGTACTACTCTTGAGGAACATCGTAATCTTCCTCATCCTCTCTTTCATATGCATAAAAGGTGCAGGCAAAAATGTCTTGCCTTGTCTGGAAATCCTGATACTTTGGACACTGTCTAGTGTTTCTAATAGTAATGTGGGGTAGAGGATGGAGGATGAAATCTTGTGGCCCCTCCTTCTGGACCCTCTGTTGCTCTAGCACTTCATCACTAGTCCACCCATAATAAGCTTCTAAGGGAGGTCTTATGTCTATGTTAAGTGCTACGTGTAGGTTCTCATCTTGAAAGGACCTATGCTGAGTGGGGGTGCCCCTCAAAGAGGTGCCTCTATAGTCCTATTCTGTTATGGCATGATGTGGACTCTCTTGTGTGTTAGGCCACCAAGGCGGGATGACCAGGTCCTCAAGACTATATTGGAGGTGACTTGTCCCCGTGATTGGGCTCATCTATGAGTGAACACCATGGTGATATGCTCCTAAAGATGAGTAGATTTTTATATTTTTTAGGATTTCTTACGCTACAATTAAACAAAAAGGAAACACGCAATCAATGCAGTGGTTATCTCGTTTAAATATTTTAAAAGTGTGCCCTAAAATTTGGTTTAGTGTGTTTTGATATTGTTTTGAAATCTTTTTGAAAGAATTTTTAAATGCAAAATGAGGGCTCTTATGACTCCCAAAAATGGTCGCCCCTTCGATATACCATTGCCAGACCGATATACCAACCTCTCTATATACTCGACCTTACGTGAGGGAAACTATTGGTATGTGAGAGCAGATGGTACATGGAACATAGGTGGTACATAAGGGGGATCGCTTTGTTTATGACACCTACCATAGAAGACTTATCCTCATGCACTGGGAATCACCCCCGCTACACTTGGTCAGCTTTCGTCAGGATTTACGTATAGCAACAGTCGCGATTGGGATAATGTATGCAATATCTCAAGCCAAAGTGATGATGGAATCCACCTTTGGTCTTTCTCAAGGGTTGGGGTTTTACGACCAACTCCTTGTTGTTTTAGTTACCACATGGTGTGTGGGGTTATTTTTAAGTTGCATAAATGAAGCAAACAAGCATTCAAAATCTCCTATGTCTTGAATTTGGACAAGGAGGTAAAACAAAAATTAACTAAATAAATCAAACTTAATATTAAAATTCGTGCAGAGCTATTACAACCCTCAACCATAGAAAATGCTCACTAATATATACGGAGAGGATAGGGAGGAAGTCGGCGGAGAGGAAAGGAAGGGAGGTTGGAGGAATAAGGGGAAAGGGAGTTGGAGGGATAAGGAGGAAGAGGGAATAATGGAGGAAATGGAGGGATAAGGGGAAGAAGAGAAAAATTAATTAAAACAAACATGCCGACATTATAAACTTGCCGACAACTAAACCTAAACCATGTGTTCACACTGCTACATTCTCCCCCTTAAAGTTGAGAGGTCTGACAATACAGTCTCTCAGCTTTACAAATTGAGCTTTAGCCGATGCCTTGGTGAAGATGTCCGCAACATTCTCCAAAGTGGGGCAATACTGAAGCTCAACAGTTTTAGTTTCCACCATATCTCTGATGAAGTGGTACTTCATATCAAAATGCTTTGATCTACTATGGTGGACAGGATTGTATGCCAACTGAATGGCACTAATGTTGTCACAGAATAACCTTGTTGGACCACTTTGCTGCTCTCCAAGTTCTTCTAATACCTTTCGTAGCCATAGAGCTTGAGTACTAGCATGAGTGACCGCTATATACTCAGCTTCTATTGAAGATAGTGCTACTATTGTCTACTTCTTGGAACTCCAAGTTATTAGTCCCGATCCCAGACTAAAAAAGTTCCCTGAGGTTGATTTTCTGTCATCAATGTTACTACCCCAATCACTATCACTGAAGCCTACAAGCTTGATAGTGTTACATTTCTGGTAATGGATTCCAAAATCCCATGTACCCTTTACATATCTAAGAATTCTCTTAGCTGCCTGCAAATGCAACTCAGAAGGGTTAGACATAAATCGAGAAACAAGAGAAACAACATACTGAATATCAGGTCTGGTGTTGGCGAGAAACATCAAACTCCCAACCATGCTTTCGAAAGTGGTCACGTCAACTTTTGATGCTCCATCATCTTTGCTTAATTGGATCCCATGTCCAACTGGAGTTGCAATCGGTTTGCAATGCTCCATAGTAAACTTCTTAAGCATGTCCCGAACATACTTATGTTGACAGATGAAGATCCCTGTATCTGATTGATGAACCTCCATTCCAAGGAAGTAGTGCATTAAGCCAAGATCCTTCATCTCAAACCGCTCCATCATGGAGTGTTTGAACTTCATATTCAGTTTTTCATTACTACCCATGAATATGAGATCATCCACATACAAGCAAACTATGAGGATGTCATTTCCTTGCTGGAGGTAGTAAAGGGTGGGTTCATTTCTACTTTTTGTGAACCCAAATTCTTTGAAGTACCCATCAATGCGTGAGTACCAAGCTCGTGGTGCTTGCTTGAGGCCATAAAGTGCCTTCTTCAGTTTGTAAACAAGATGTTCCTTGTCTTTTTCCTCAAATCCTTGTGGTTGCTCAACATACACTTCTTCTATCAAGTAACCATTTAGAAATGCACTTTTCACATCCATGTGTTGAACTTTCCATCCCTTATTTGCAGCTAAGGCAAGAACAGTTCTAATAGTCTCCTATCTGGCTACAGGAGCAAAAGTCTCTTCATAATCAATTCCATATTTCTGAGTGAATCCCTTTGCAACTAGTCTCGCCTTGTGCCTTTCAATGCTACCATCAGCATTAAACTTGGTCTTGTAGACCCACTTACATCCAACACATTTCTTGCCTTTAGGAAGCTTTACCAGTCTCCCAAGTGTCGTTGTTTTTTATAGAGGTTATCTCCTCTTTCATGGCATCTTGCCAAATTTTCTGAGTACATGCCTTCTCATAACTAGAAGGTTCAAGTTGTGCACTAGTTAACAAAGCATAGTTAACTTGATCTCCCCTAGGTTCCTGCTGGGAGACATCATCACCATACAAGTGCATACTTTCTAATCTGTGTAAAACAGAATCCATTTCACTAGCTTGACTCCTAGTGTATCTTCTTGAAAAATTTTATCCAACATCTGAGATGATGGATGATACCGTAGAGTTCTCTTACGTTTGGATGGAGAATCAATGTCCATTGGTGAGGAACGTACGGATCACCGTGGAGAAGGACTTGGTGAAGAAGAGGAATCGAAGATGAACTTGGACTTGTTGGAGGAGACCGCTTTCCTTTCTCGTGGTGTCCGTGGTTGCACTCGCCGAGAAACTACATCGCTGGATTCAACATCATCGAATATTTGGGGCTTACCCCATTCTCCCCCTTCATCAAAAATCACATCCCCGGAAATCACAAGCTTTCTAGTCCGGGGATTATAGAGTCTGTAAGCTTTTGTATTCTCACAGTATCCTACAAAGATACATGCCTGACTCTTTGGATCGAGCTTCTTCCTAAGCTCATCAAGAATGTGAGAATAGGCCAGCGAGCCAAACACTCTGAAATGCTTAACATTTGGCTTTTTACCATACCATGCTTGGTAAGGTGTCTGTCCTTCCAAACTTGAAGTAGGACTTCTGTTCAAGATATACACGTTGGTCCTAGCTGCATCTGCCCAATATGAATTAGTCAAATGCTTCGTCTGAAGCATAGACCTTGCCATCTCCACAATGGTGCGATTCTTCCTCTCTACGACACCATTCTGTTGTGGAGTGTAGGCAGCAGTGAACTACCTCTTAATGCCATGTTGCTTACAGAAATTCACAAACTCATTAGAGGAATATTCTCCTCCCCTATCTGATCGAAGACATTTTACAAAATGTCCACTTTCACTTTCAACTCTTGTTTTGAAATCAAGAAAACATTCATATGCTTCATCCTTATGTTTCAAAAAATATATCCAACACATTCTAGTATAATCATCAATAAAGAGTAGAAAGTAAGAGTTGTTACCCACACTCGTGTCCGCATCGGACCACGTATGCTCGGTATGCACTAGCCGGAGTGGATAGCTGGCCCGCCATACTTGTCCATGAGGAAACTTTGATCTGGCATGCTTTCCAAGAGCACACCCTTCACAGACTTCTTTACCATCCCAAACTTTAGGAAGTCCAGTGACCATGGCTTGGGAAGTTAGCATTTTCAAACTAGCAGAATTCAAATGGCCATATCTCAAGTGCCATAGAACACTTGGATTGGAAATAGCAACACTTGCTAACTTATCTCCCCTCGGATGGCCAAAATTTAAATGAAACAATCTATTCTTTGACATTGGCACTTGAGTAATGATTCTATTATTTTTATTTTTATCAAAAATAGTGCATTTACCCTTCATCAAAAAGCAACTTGTAGTTCTTTTCTAACATTTGTCCAACACTTAAAAGATTATGTTGGAGATGGGGTGTATAATAGATATCACTTACTTGTTTGACTCCTTCTTTAGTTGGAACTGCCATAGCTCCAATGCCTTCGACTGCCAATGATTTATCATCTCCCAATTTGATGCTGGATTTGTAGGAGGAGTTTAGAGTAGCAAAGAGCTCTTCTTTGCCACTCATATGGTTTGAACACCCAGTGTCCAAGATCCATGTATCATTCATGTTCTGATCTGCTTGACCATATGAGAGAAAGAGATTTGTGGCCTCTTCCTCTTCTCCAAAGTTTCCAAACTGACTACTCTGGCTGCTACTAGCTCCCCGTGAAGTCTTAGTCCAACAGTCACGAGCATAATGGCCAAGTTTGCCACAATTGTAGCAAGATTGTTTTGACTTATCTCCTCCTTTACCTCTCGCCTCGATTGTTTCCCTCTATTTTGCTGTCCTCCTCTATTCTCGTTGTTGTTCACCGTTGTTTGAGAATCCTCCTCCTGTTCTCGATTTCCTCCCCTCGTTAGGGAGTTACACCTCTCTGATTATTTCTACCTCTTCCTCTAGACTTTCCTCTGCCATGACCTCTACCTCTGCCTTCTTGAGAAGCAAAGGCTTTATCATCTCCTCCGTAACTTGTGGAAGGAGATGGCTGTAATCTCTCCTCATGTGAGAGAAGTGAGCCAATGAGGGTTTCAAAAGACAGAGAAGTTAGGTCTTTAGATTCCTCTATAATGATGGCTACTGAATTCCACTTAGGAAGAAGTGTTCTCAACACTTTCTTCACTATAACTTCAGGCTTTACATCTTCTCCTAAAGTGACCATCTTATCTACTACGGCTTTCACACGCACGCAGTAATCACCAACCTTTTCATTTTCTTGCATTTTAAGAGTTTCAAACTCTCTTTTCAAGGTTTGGAGTTTAACTTGTTTGATTTGGTCACTACCCCTATAACTGTCTTGTAAAGCTTTCCAAGCAGATTCAGCAGTTTTAAAAGAAGCTATTCTAGGGAAAATACTTTTATCAAGGGCGGCGTGAATGTGATAAAGGGCAAAAGAATTATTCTTCTGTGCTTCTTTTCTAGCCCTTTTATCAGCACCACTCAAAACTGCCCACTCAGCAGCTTGAAGGTTCAATATATCCCTCTTCAATTACATCCCAAAGACCTTTGCCAATCAACAGAGTTTGCATTTTAATTGACCAATACTCGTAATCACTACCATTGAATTCAGGGATTGGTAAACTAGTATTGGAAGCCATTTTAGAAAGCAACTTTTATTTCAACTTCAAACAAGCTGTACAAGAAGTACAAAATAGATTACTGATTTACTGATTTAAATCAAATCTAGCTTTCTTAAAATTCTCACTGATTTGGCATTCTTCTTCTTGAGGATTTCCCAAAACTGGAAAGGTGAAGTTGTCTGCTTCGTCGTCACTGATGATAATGACTTCTTTTGCTACTGCTGCTGGCTCAAGACGCCTTTTGAGAACAACTCGTTCTTCAATTGTAGGTTTCACCTCCACTGGTTCTTTTTCCTCTGCTTCGCTTCTACTCGGTTCTCGGATCGGAGAGCGAGGTGTATAGCTCTCACTCGTTTCAACTTCGTGCACTCGCAGAGTATAACTGTCACTTGATTGTCCTTCAGGTACTATTTCAACCGTCTCGGATTCAACTACTCTTTGCCCGAAGATATTATCTTCTAAATCTGCCTCGTATCCAGAATCTGGTTTTCTCTAATGTGCAATCACTTGGTTTTCCAACTGACAAAACACAGTATGAAGTCCACTCTGCTGGACTTTCCTGTCAAAGGAATCAGGATTCTCTCTTCTCAACAGAGAGAGCAATGCATGATAGCATCCAGATGACCGAATCATCTACCCAAAAATTTCACCGCATGCACTGGGTTACAATAATGATGCTAAAAAAAACTTTTCACCCTTTTATTTTTTAAATCAATTTTCCAAAATTTATTTTAATAAAGCCTTTTAAAATTTTTTAACAATTTTCTATAGATATTTTAAATTAGTTTTTTAAATAAAAGTTTATTTAAAAAAACTTAATAAAAAATATAAATAAAAATTATTAAATATTTTAAAAACTTTAATTAAAACTTAATAATGAAAAACTTAAAAAAAAAAAAAAACTTTTTTTTGTTTTTTGTCGTCACAAAATCCCCGACGGGATTCGACCTCAGGACCTCCGTGTCCTGCCTGCAGCCTCTAGCCGCTACACCACGCGGCGCCGGTGAGACCAAAGGGGATGGCCACCGTTTTATATTCTCTGACGTCCGAAGTTTAAAAAAAAAAAAAAAACTTTGTTTTAACCCCCGATGGGATTCGACCCCGGGACCTCTCCTCCGCAAATCAGAGACTCAACCGTCTGCGCTACGCCCTTCGGCTGAAGATGAAAGGAGCGGGCTATTGTTATACTCGTCGGTGGTAGTTTTTTAAAAAAAAAAACAAAGGGATTTATCCCACATGCAGTGGGCAAAAGACTTTTTAGTCTTCAAATATGCGGCCGCGCGCATATACCATCGATTGCCTTCGGGCAATCGATCCTCACCACTATGCTCGCTCCTCGACCAATCCGCGATCGCCACGTGTCTGTTTCGGACGAATCTCTGCTTGCCACATGTTTCAACCAAATTTTGCCACCTCAGCGTGCCATGTCAACCACCACCTTAGCACACCATATCAATCGCCACGTGTCAGTTGCCGCCACGTTAGTGTCCACCTCAACACCTCGATCCACGTGTCCACGTCAGCCGTCACTTTGCCTGCCACGTGTCACCTCGAAATCCATGCAACATCGAAGTCTGTGCCCAGCTCTGCCACCTCCTCGATCCGATCTCTAGCTCCTCGGGATGCATGCCCAAAACGCTCGCCAGCCAGTCATCATGCATCCTCGAGAATCGTGCCCGTCCGATCTCGGGAATCGTGCCCATCCGATCGATCTCGACTCTGATACCAAATATTGAATTTGGACAAGGAGGTAAAACGAAAATTAACTAAATAAATCAAACTTAATATTAAAATTCGTACAGAGCTATTACAACAACCATCAAACATTGAAAATCATAACAAATATATATGGAGGGGATAGGGAGGAAGTCAACGGAGAGGAAAGGAAGGGAGGTTGGAGGAATAAGGGGAAAGGGAGTTGGAGGGATAAGGAGGAAGAGGGAATAATGGAGGAAATGGAGGGATAAGGGGAAGAAGAGAAAAATTAATTAAAACAAACATGCCGACATTATAAACTTGCCGACAACTAAACCTAAACCATGTGTTCACACTGCTACATTATGCAAGAAAATAACCAGAGAACATAAAGCAAAGAATTGACAAAAGGTGTTTAAGACCTCTACCTCTTCTTTGCCCAAATCAGATGTCTCCGAATTTCTGCTCTAAAATAGTCCAACGTTGGAAAACTTGGTACCTGTAAGCAATAGAACAAGCAACTTTAATTAGAAATTTAATCTTAAAAATCAAGGGACAGAGGTCCCACCGTGATCACAACTGAAAGCACAAGGATACGAAAACAAAAATGAATATGCCACAAGAAAGAACATATACGAAATGACACAAGATAAAAGTAATATGAAATATGGTAATCTCTTTATTGATACAGTTTTTAAGTTGTGTTACAATATGTCTCATTCCTTTTTAGGGGATAGGAGCGTCAAATATATTTCTTATCACAACATCCATGGGTAGCAATCTTTCTTCTGCGTGCCCACATGTAAGATGGGTAGACCAAAATGTCGCTGCTACTTGTGTACATGATTTTTTATTCCTTCCTACTCCTCTGATGTTAGAAACCTGCATTCAAAGAAACAGAAAACATTAGTAGCACCTATGGATAGAATAAAGCATGTATTTCCCAAGGCCTACTGTCATTGTATGCATGAAAATATTAAAATGATTATCAAATGACATCGTATTGACCTAAAATTTTGATAAAAGCATAAATATGTTATCATAAGGCCACTACAAAAATAACAGTCTAGAAATTCCTCACATATTTGTATTCGCTCCAGGGTGGGACGAATAGGCCTGCAATAATTTGTTAGAAAGCACCCTCTTCAATGTCCTGCTTAGGAAGCTCCAAATAACCTACAAAGTTGGGGTTAGCTAATTGGGGGTGTTTTGGGAAGACCCAGATGGTCATATTTCTCCAATTTGGACTCTAGGACCCAAATTTTGCTGGTGCCATCTGCAAGTTAGTGAAGGCGGGAAATGACAAAAACCTGGTCAAAATTGCTCAGAATGAAATGAAATTTAAACTGTAACCTATTTAAAATATCTATAATAAAGTGAAAAATAAAAATAAAAGAAAATATATCACATATTTCTATTCATCCTAGGGTGGGGCGAATTTGACTATGATAGTTTGGGGAGCACCCGGGGGCAGGATGCCCACCGTTTGGGACACTTTTTCGGCACCAATCCACTTGGGATGGGTCCAAAACTGATTATGGGGTATTTTCAACAAATTTTGTGGATTTTTGTGGCCAAAAATTAGGTTTTGTGTCCGGATTCGTGCTTCCAATAGTCATGCAATAACCTCCCTTTCGAATGAGAGATTAAGGATGTGAAGGCACAAATCGCAAGTAGGTATGTAAATTGGCAGCACTTCATTGCTCAAATGCTCTTTCTCCATATATATTTTCAGTGAGAAAACTCACCAATTTATAGACCTTAGGGTCTCTCTATTTGAATTGCACATGCGAGGGCGCCACTTGAGTTGTTTTTCCTATTTTTAGAGAAAAGCTAAGTCCCTGATTTAGAATCTCCTTGCATGAGGTTTCTAAAATAAAAAAATTCATAACTAAAGTCTATTTTCTTGAATAAAAGCTATTCCTCGCAATTGCATGGCCTGAAGCCTCAGTTAACTGGCAGAGTTGCCGAGGTTTGACTTTTTACCAGTCAAACTTTCTATTTGCCTCACCCTGGGGTGAATGCTTCTATTCGTCCCTGGGTGGGATGAATGCAAATTTGTATTCATCCCTGGATGGTACGAGCAGAGAGCAAGGTGCCAAAAAGGTGCCAAATTGACCTTTGACCTCTAAAACTACTTTTGGAAGTGGTTAGGATCACTGTTTAACCTCTAGGGGCTGACCTAGTTGTTGTGTGTGTCAATGCGATCAATGCTTGTTGTCACATAATCGGATTGGTGTTGTTTTGGTGTCTATACTTTATTACATCAAGGCATTTGGCCATTGTATGCTCTCACCTTACATATTTTTTTACGATCTTGGTGATCAAAAAGTGGGTCCAAATATTTATTGTAGATCCCTTTTTTAGGTCCAAGACATGGATTTTTAACTAAAACACATGACCCCATCACAATTTTTTTATATCAACTTTTGGAGGTCATTTATACCTCTTTAGAAATTCATTTTGAGTTATGATTTGTTATCCTGACTGATTTTTTAAGGGATTTGCATTGCTGTGGTAAAAATTCAAACTTGGTGGATGGATATTTTAGAAAATTCCTATTTTTTCTACTGTGTATAAATGATTTTTTTTAGTTTTATAGTAGAATTTAAAGAATTTCTTCTTATTGACTTCTTATCTTAGTAGAATATTGTAACAAGAACTGATATAAAGTGCCAAAATTCTTGGGGGATCATTAATTTACATATTTCAATCTCTTTGTGATGGTTATAAGCCACATTCTAAGTGTTTCTTTATCTCTTGTCTCTTGTATTTGCTTTCCTTGTTTATTTTTGGGTTAAAATAGTTTCAATTAATATATTAATGTCACATAATTATTTTTACATGGAAACATAAAATTAGACAACTATACAATCAAAGGGATTATGGAAAATGTCGACACATACACCATCCTCATTCTTGAGGTAATTTGAGGAGATATTTTACCTCAATAAAGTAGATGAAGATATGGGGATCATTAGGTTATACAAGAGTGATAATCTACTTTTTCACATATTATATTGTACTACATGTATTTAGATTTAGAAAAAGTTTGAAGGAATGTTTGAAAAAGTGGATAAATTTCACTCTTTACAATTAGAAGTTGAATAATCATCTCTCTCCCTTGACAAGTTCACCATAATACAATATTCTATTGCAAATTTTATGTATCATTTGGCCCAATTGAAGGGAAATGGAAAGAGGATGAGTGATGACGAGTACATTTTTCTCATTTTATCCTAGTTAAAAGACCCATTTCAAATATTCTTCTCCACCTCCAATGCAATAATATAGGCCTAAGTCCAAAATAATGCAATGATCCACTCCACATCCTACCAAATCCACTACAAAGACCTCCAACCCTCCTAAATCCAATGAGTATTCCTCTAGGAATAAGAAAAAGTCTAGGGATACTTGTGACTTTTGTTGTAAAGAAGGCCATTTTGAGTCGATGTGTTGAAAGAAAATGGAAGCCTTAGAAGAAACCTTGCAAAAGAGTAAAATATCTCTTTCCACTCCCTCTTCAATAAACGACAAAGGAATAGCCCTTTCAGAACATGTAGTGGAGGCATCATCACATAGTTATATTATGGATTCAAGAGTTCTCATCACATAACTCCTTCTAGAGAGCTTCTTTTATCTCTTAGTCATAGTTACACTTCCGACATTGAAGTTGAAGACTCTTTTAGCATTGTAGTTTTGGAGATGAGAACTGTTGAATTAGATGGTGGATGTATCAAGGATATCTTACATGTGCCCAAAATTTTCATTAGTCTTCTTCGCATATTTTAGATTTGTTATTTTTGAGATGGAAAAAAAATCTCTTTATCCCCCATGATGTTGATATTAGGGAGTTTTTTGGAGCTAGAGACTATTATCACTATAGGGATCATTGATCATAGTACCCATATTTATAAATTTGAAGAATTTAACACTTCATATTTTGGAACTTGCCTATGGAAAAACTTTGGTATCAGATATTTTGGCACCTCAACTCTTTAGGGTGATAGGTCTTCCTAGGGTCTCTTGTTCATATGGAGTTTTTATAGAATGTGCACTTGGAAAATAATATCAAGATCCTTTCCCAAATGGATAGGTTATGATATCTATGGCACCCTTAGAATTGGTTTACAATGATTTAATATATTTTACAACTTTATCATTTCTAGGGGTCAAGTATGTACTTAGTTTCACTATAACATCTCTAGGTGCACTTGGGTGTACTTTATTAAGTATAGAAAATGAAGTGTTTACCTATTTTAAGGTATTTAAGTCCTTTGCTGAGAAGCAATCTTCTTTTTATATTAAGAAGTTATGGAAAAATAATGGTGAGGATTTTATTAGTAGATAGCTTTTAGCTTTTCTTGAGAAGCATGATATACTACATCAATATTTTGTTCCTTAAAATCCTCAAAAACCATGGAAACATTTATAGGAGTGGTGCTTCATATTAGGTATATGGGTTGTCACCCTACCATCCCTCATTGAATATTTCTGCTTGTGTTGGCTTAGTGTGTTGGTGCCCTTAGAGTGGGAAGGAAGCTTGATAATCGTTGCATGATTATGAACCATTTTAGATGGGTGTCATGGCTAGGGAAGACAATACCCCATGAGTTTAAGGTAGGTGTCATGGCTTGGGAAGCCATTGTTTCATGAGTTTTACCTTGGTTGTGCTTTGTTATTTAAATAATGGAATAGCTTATTCTATCAGTAATAGATTTCAATTAGAATTGCTGAATAAAATTACATATGGAGACTTAATTTAAAAAGGAGTACCAAAGCATAGTTTATTTCCATAAATTAAAAATAGATTTAATTTAGGGAAATAGATAACTTGCACTATTTCATTAAATTAAGAAATGAATCTGATTTGTGATATAAAAGAAAAGATAGTTTATTTTTAAATTGAAGTTATGGGGCTTTAATTTAGTAAATAAATGGGTAAATGATTTCATAAGTTAAAGTAAGGGAAGCTTTCATTTGTGAAATAAAGAAATGTATTATTTTTATAAATTGAAAGTGTAAGCTTTAGTTTATAGAAAATAAAAAAATTAGATTATTTTTATAAATTGAAAGTGTAAGCTTTAGTTTATAGAAAATAAAGGAAACAATTTTAAAAAATTTATTAGTTAAATTGTAAAATTTATATTAGTGAAAGGAAATTATTCTAATGGTTTTATTAATTATATTTGTGAGTTTTTTATTTTAAATAAAGGGGTAAAAATTTATTGATAAAAAGTTTGGATTATAAAGTACAATTGAGATTCCAACTAGGACTCAAATAAATAGCCAAACTGGCTAAAACCACTAGACTATAATGACACCCATAAAAGACAACAAGAATAAACCACATTAATTCTGTACATCCTTGTGGATCAACTCCCATAGGCATCGAGAGTCCCTAGATGGGAGACTCTTCCAATTATCTATACTCCAAGGATCTAGCAGCTCAGAAGCCCCTTTGTCCAGGTAATCAACAACCACATTCCATTCCCTTGGAATGCCCACAAAGGATATAAATTTCAACTCTTTACTCATTCTGAGAATCTGAATGGCTACAGAGGCAAACTGCCAATTAACTTCCTCCACTCTTTTACTATTTAAAATATTAACCACAATTTTAGATTTAGACTCACAGATAATCCTATGCTAGCCAAGAGAAAACCCCCTGGGTAAGGCCTCAATAATTACAAGATATTCCATAAAATTGTTGGAGTTAACACATTTATAAATGGAAAAGAAAAAACTTACATCACCAGTAGAATCTCTCCCAACATCACAAATGCTAGCATGTCCAGGATTACCCATGGATGATCCATCAGTATTAATTTTTATAACTCCTCTAGGGGGTGGCCTCCACCTACCATCTCTCCTAACCTTCTTGCTGAGCTGAGGAACCCTACTAGGGATAGAAGAGATCACACCATACCCAAAGAGACCAAGGGATTGTTGTACCTTATCCTTCCTAGAATTCAAAATAGGTTCCACATCACATTTGCTATGGATGGTTTCCTGAACCATATACAGGATCCTTTGCTAGATCTATTGAACAACCAAATAATTGGCTTGAAATATGCACTGGTTCCATTCGAGCCAAATTTTTGAGATGATGCAAGAAGGGCCCAAATTCCAAGCAACCCAAAGGAAGGGAGCCTTGGTCGGAGATCTGCCAAGACTACTCAAAAAATCCACCATGGATAGCACATGTAAACATGGATGGTTCCAAGTGATCCACCAAAGGTGCCAAATATCTCTCACATAGGAGCATTGGAAAAATAAATGAGAAGAGTCATCCTCATTCTTACCGCAAAGGACACAAAAAGAGGGACCTTGAAATCCCCTCTTCCTCACATTATCCCAAGTGAGGCATTTATTACAAGCTACCAACCAAAGAAAGAAGTTACATTTTGTCTAGGTAAATTTTTTCCACACCTTTTTCCACAAAGTGACAAGAAAAATCCAATACTTTTGCTTATCAAAAACGTGATAACCATAGGATACCGAGTAGGTTCCCTTAGGATCAGGGTTCCAAGCTAGAATATCTTTACCCCTCAATGAAGAACAAGTTATCCCCATAAGAATAAGAGCAAGCACCTCTTTGTCCTTGACCAGTAGAGCAAGCACCTCTTTGTCCTTGACCAGTCCCCCCTAGGGCTATTCTTGTTGATCTTTCCACATGTACATCTCCATATTTCCAAAGGACTAGATTTTTTTAAAGTCCTCCACATGATACCATCCTACTTCCAAGAAAAAATGTTTAGGGAATGTAACCTAGGATATTGATTCAAGATATGAGGGTGGCCATCCCAAGAATCCTCCCAAAAAAGAGCATTTGATCCCTGATTGCAAATCTAGAACAAACCCTTCTTGATTAAATTAGCTCCTCTTTTCAGAGTGTCCTAGATAACTGAACCTTTCCCAAGCAAGCTGACTCTTGGAATTTCAACCTTAGAAATACCTCTCAAATATTTACAAGATAATATTTTATCCCAATATGATCTTGAGAGGTACACCATATCCAGTAAATTTTAGCAGCCAAATCATGCCCAAAAAGATATTTTTGTCGCAATGCAAGGCCTCCCTCTTGCACCGACCTACATATAGAATCTTACCTAACCAAACTCAATTTCTATTGATTAATTTTTCCAGACCATAAAAACTATCTTGAAAAAGAATCCATGTCCTTGATGAAGTGAGAGGGAGCTATTTGTATAAAACATATATAAATGGGTATATCTTGAACAAAATATTTTTAAAGCAACACTCTACTTGCAGTGGATAGCCACTAAAATTCTATTGATTCACCTTCCCTCTAAACTTATCAAGCATAGTCTGCCAAGAAGATCTAGGTAGAGGGTGAGATGAAATTGGAATACCGAGATAAATTAAGGGGGGAATACCACCCTGGAATCCTAGAATGCGAGTAATCCTGGATTGAATAAGAGGAGGGTTATTGAAGAAGAAAATAGAAGACTTGTCCTCATTAATCAACTATCCAGAAGCACCAAGATATATGTCAAGATATTGTCTAATATTTCTAGCTTCCTTGATAGTGGAAACTCCCAAAAAAGTAGTATCATCAACAAATTTAAGGTGGGAAAGAGGTGGCAAACTACTATCCCACTTCCATCCCTGAACGAGACCCTACATGACTTGAGACTTGAGCAATCTTCCCAACCCTTTCGCCATAATGATAAACAAATAAGGAGATAAAGGATATCATTTCCTCAATCCCCTTGAGGCCTCAAATAGCTTTGATGGCTCATTATTAACAAGAACATAGAATGAGAAAGAAGAAATACAGCTCATCACCCATCTAATCCATTCATCCTCAAATCCAAAAGCATCAAGAAATTTCTAAAGAAAGGACCATCTAACCCGATCATAGTCTTTGGCCATGTATAACTTAATGAACATAGTTTTCTCCTTAGAGGTTTCCATCGAGTGAATAGCTTCTGTAGAAATAACAACCCCATCCAAGATTTTTTGGCCAACAACAAACCCTACTTGCTCCTCAGAGATGATTTTTCTTAACCATATCTTCACCCTCTCAGCAATAATTTTTGTGGTGAACTTATACACAACATTGCAAAGAGAAATAGGCCTAAACTTATCCAAGGAATTTGATCCCTCCTTTTTTGGGTATAAGCACCACAAAGGTAGCATTTAGGGCCCTTAGCATATGTTTGTTATTTTGGGACTCATGGACCACCTCCAAAAGATCAAATTTTATTAAATCCCAAAACTCCTAATAAAACTCAATTGAGAATCCATCTGGACCTGGGGCTTTTCCTTTTTTCATCTTGAATACAACATTTTCCAACTCCTCAAGGGAAATTGGACCCATAAAGTGCTCATTCATCTCTCTAGAAACAATCGTTGGAATACAATTTAGAATAAGATTTTCATTCTCATCATCTGATAGGGAGTCGTCCTTGAAGAGAGAGGAAAAATACCTCTTAGCATCTTCTAAAATATCCCTAAAAGAAGAGAGCATGACACCCTGAGAATTCACAAGAGAGGTAATCAGGTTACCATTATGGTGAGCCTTAACTAAGTTATAAAATAAGGCTATGTTCCTATCCCCTTCCTGAAGCCAATCTACTCAAGATTTTTATTTCCAAAAAAATTTGTCCCTCAGTTCCCTTTCAGCAAGGTCTTTTACAACCTCATATTCCTCAACAAGAAGCTCCTTCATGAATCCATGATATCTAATATTCCTTGAAGCTTCTTCCATCCTCATAAGAGCTATCAGATTAGCCAAGGAAAGGTTCTCGAAATTTAGTCTATTCCATTTCTTCAATTTATGTTTTACAAATTGTAGTCGCTTCATAAAGGAATACATAGCGGTGCCATGAGGAGGTTTGCTAGTGGTCCACCAACATCGCATGAAATCATGAAGCTTAGGATCACGAAGCCACATAAGTTGAAATTTAAAGGAGGGATTCTTTTTTAGCCCTAAATCCAAAGTAGAGAGTCTTATAGGCCAATGATTATATCCCCTAACCTCCAAAATCATAGAACTAGCACCTCGGTTATTACCCATCCAATAATTGGATATCAAAAATATATCCAGTCTCTCTGAGATGGAAGCTTCCCCACACCTTCTATTGTGCCAAGTAAAGATCCCATTATCTAGCTTGATGTCAACCAAGTTTAGGGCCTAGATATGAGCACTAAAGACAAAAGAAAAAGGCTCAAGATGGTCCACCCCACCCTGTTTCTCCTCTAAACAAGTGATAGAGTTGAATTTTCCAGCCAAAATCCATGGGTATAGGGAAACCAAAATTCTCACAAAGAAAATGTGCTTCCACAAATTTACTTTACCATTGTAATCAACATGAACATACACATTTGTAAGTAGGATAATTTCACTAGATTCATTATCATGCCCGACCATTGAAATAGACCATCTGTTGGAAATCCAAGTAAGAGGGGATATCTTAATTGGATCCCATAAACAAGCGACACCACCAACATATCCACATGCACAAATACACTGGCATTTCCCCCTTATCCACAACTTGGGAGCAATATTGAACATACTATCAATAGCCAATTTAGTCTCCTGAATAAACACCACATCTAGAGAATGCACATGAACCAAATCACAAACAACTTTGTGTCTGGGGATGCTATTCAATCCCCTTACATTCCATAAGAGGATAATAATTTTTAGGGGTTATAAAAATGGGATTCCAATGTTCTCACCAAGCCTGACTCCACCAAAGTCTCCCCCATTAACTTAATTTTATCCTGGTCCTTCTTTTGACCCACCTTCATATTCTTATCCAATTTTTTTTTTAATTATTTTTTGCTACAATCCCAACACCATAGGAGTTTTGCAGTCCAAGGATGACTGCATCAGTGCCTAAGTAGGAGAGGGCATAACTAAATTTGTACAACTTTCCAAAATATTTTTCCTTATAGTGCTAGACCCAACCATGTCCCCTATACTCAGATCCAAAGCCCTTTGTTCTTCATTTAAATTCCCTAGATCTGATTCCTTAAGTTCCCCCTCAAGAAGAGACATCTTATTCGGCCTTGTTATATTTGCATCAGGTAGAAACATTTCAGGTATCTACATGCACTGATAAATATCATCTAATATTTCAAAATGGTTGAGTAGAGCATCTGGTTGGCTATCCTTAAGGTATTCTTTTCCCTTCATCCTCTGTTTCAAGATTTTACTAAAACAAAACCTTCCTTACCCATTCCCCTTCTTTTATCGAGGATTTTCCTTTATCCAAAATTTGTCCAGACTGATAGGTCCTAGGATTTGAAGCCACATGCAAGATAAAATTAGGGCATTTTCTTTGTAGGTGGCCATATTCACCATAAATCCGGTAATAAAATGGAAGAGATTCATAGTCAAGTTTTTGAACCCATGTAGTTGATCCAAATTGTATTTCAATAGAATCTGGAATAGGATTATTTAAGTCAATTTCAACATAAATATAAGCAATAAAGGTTACCTTTTCATCCATTGTCTGTTGTAATGGTCCAACCGACTTCCCAAGAAGAAGGGCAATCTTTTGCAAGATATCAATTCTCCAGAATTCCAACGGGAGACATAGAAGCCGCACCCATACTAAAACCCCTGATGGAAACTCCTATGATGGGTTGAAACCCACATGCTAGGGTTTAAGAAAGATTCCCACCTAGTTATAGAAATAATGACCCCATTCAAATGCTTTGTTACAATCTGCAATACAAGAGAAAACCACCATAAAATAACTATTCGCACTCAGCATAACCTCCACATCACCTTTAGGGTTCCATGTCTTCCTAACCCAAGCCTCCACAAAGGGAGAGAAATTCAGATGCCCAAAAATTTTCCAATAAGGGCATGTTTGGTTAGATACTCCACATCTTCCGCCACCATGTTTGGTTGAACCACTAGAACTGGTCTGGCTTCACATCATTCCAAACATCCATTGTTCTTTAACAAGTGGTTCTTGACATGCACTAGAAAAAACTATTCCTTCCAATCATTTTTAGCTAAAAAAATATCACGAGCATGCACTCTCTGTTCCGAACCCCATGCCATCACAACATTCCTCAATTTTTTCATACCTCCTCCAAAAATTGTTGCCATCTCTAAAAAGTAGTTTTTCTAAATAAAACCCTAGCAGAGTAGTTTTTCTAGAGTTGTGAGCTTTAGTTAATAATAAAGAAATGGTTTATTGATGGATTAGGGTAGGTGACTTTGATTCATTAAATAAATGGTAATAGTTTATTTGTAAACTAAAGGTATGAGACTCTAGTTTATGGAATGAACGAGAAAAGGTTTATTTTTAAATTAAAGGAGTAAAGATTTAATTTAGTGAATAAATGAAAGGATTATTCTAGATAATAAAGGTATGGTACTCTATTTTATGGAATGAACTAGAAAAGGTTTATTTTTTAATTAAAGGAGTAAATATTTAATTTAGAGAATAAATTAGAGGATTATTATCGACATTAAAGGTATGGGACTTTAATACTTTAAGACAAGACTAGGTTTTATTTAAGTAATAACCGTGATCTAAATGGTGCATGTTGAGTAACTCTCTATGGGTATTAGAGAGGAGATAGTAAAAGTAATGATTCTTTTATGATATCAACTATGCTATTATATGGGTAAAGACCTGATTAGATTTTATAGTTATAATTTGGTAAAGTTGAGAAAGTAAATGCATTTAGAGGTATGCCTATCCTGAACCATGAGTGTTTTGATCCCCTACTATCCTCAAATGATTAATGGAAAAATGTGGATGACCAAGGATAGTAGCTGGAACACTTGCATCAATTTTTCTTACAATTTACTTATGCACAAATATATTAGATTTGTGGGGATATTTCCCTGATAAAATTGATGTAATATATTCTTTATTAGTATGGAGGATTTGCCATACATGTTTACATGTAATAATTGCTTATTTGATGTACCTTTAAATTACTATTTTATTTACTTATGTCTTGTATTGAATTCTTCTAGTTAATGTTTATTTTCTTAAATGTTGTTTCCTTCTAGTACCTTTGCATGTTTCATGGGTTATATTTTGTTAGATTTAGTATCTAGATCTATCTTTGTTTTTCATGGTAATATATATATATATATATATATATATATATATAGGGTGAACTTAGAGGATAACCTAAGGGATTGATACCCCCTTAGGGTGAACATAGTGGACCTAAGGTATTAAGACCCCTTAGAGAGAATGGTAACTAAGTTGTGGAAAGACTACATCTGAGTTAAGATAGCTTGTAGCAAAATGATATTGATATTTTAACTCACAATACACGTAGCATACCTATGTATAATGGCTTGTGTAGAGTATGGAGATGCATGTATACCTTCTAATGGCTAAAGTTGATAAATCTATCTCATCAAGAATGATGATATTGATGGACTTATTTGCAAAATATATGATACACCTCTGTAGATGGACTTGCATGAGAAAATATTATGAGATATATCTCTTTGAATAACTTAGGGGATTTTTTTAAATATTAATTTAACCTAATTTTGGTTAGGGGTTTATGGATCCCTCTCCTTAGTCAACTTTTTATTATGTGTGTTTCTTTTTTTTTTGTTTTTTAGGGTTGTTACAAGTCTTCTTTGCATATATCATATTTGTTATTCTCAAGATAGGAAAAAAATTCTCTTTACCCATTATGGTGATTATATTAGAGAGTGTTTTGGAGCCAAAGACTATTGTTACTATAGGAATCATTGATGATAGTACCCATATTTATAGATTAGAGATATGTAACACTTTATCTTTTGGAACTTGCCTTGTTTCTATCAACAAGCTATTAACAAATAATGGGGGCGAGGAGTTTATGAATAGAGATAATTTAGATTTTATTGAGAAGCATGATATACTACATCAATATTTTATTCCTTAAGCCCCTCAAAAAAATGGTGTTTCTAAATGAAATAATAAGAATTTCAGGGAGATGGTGAACTACATGCTTCACTCATAAAATATTCCATCAGCTTTCTGAGCCAAAGTAGTGAATTGTGCCAACTACGTTAAAACTAACACTCCTTACAAAGAATTTGAGCATATGACTCTTGAGAAGGCTTGGACCCATGTCAATCCTAATGTTTCAACATTCAAAGTTTTTAGTAGGCTTTATCAGGTAAATGTACCAAACAATAAGAGGAGATCCTTTTATAGAAAGAGTATACTAGTTATTTTTTTTTGTTATTGTGAGGATATAATGGCTTATTTGTTGCTCAATCCAAACACTCATGATGTTTATTTTTATAGAGATTTATATTTTGATAAGTAAAAAATTCCAAAAGCCTTCCTAAATTCCACTTCTACTCCCTCTTCATATTCCTCTTATTCACTTGAGGATTATTTTCTTCATTATGAATATGTTGTTGATGGCCCTCCTACAATCACCATGCCTCGGTGGGCTTTTACTCCTCTTGACGAGGCAAATTATTTTATTGATCTTCCAACTTCTTAATATTCCACATCTCACCCCATAGGTCATGATTTTGAGTCATGCGGTTTTATGTGACCCAAAATAATTTTTAAATGCACATGGAAATTCTAAGTGGAGTATTGTTATGGTCAAGGAGTATTGTTTCTATATGACGAATCACACACAAGATATTTTTCCTCTTCCTCAGAGAAAAATGTTGGTTTGATGTAGATGGATTTATCAAACCAAGTATGTAGTTGATGGTTTATCATTATGAATTTAGTAATTAAATTATATTAAGTCAATAGTTTATATTCCTCAAATTTAAAGTAGAAGACTCAAATGTTACATGCATAATTACCAAGCTATTATGATAAAATCATGTAATTTGAGGTGATACAAATGTTTCTTATTTGAATTCCATATAACACTTTTTTTATTTTTTTAAACATGAATTAAACAATAATAATACACACATTAGATTTTCTATGTAGAATAGTCACAATAACATGTCCATTTACCCAATAGTAACATATATCATATCTATAAATCAATAGATGATTCCATAACAAAACCATTTCTATGGCCAAAATGCACATTGGTAAATATTTCAAAAAGGACAATTGCAATGAAAAAACAAACAATACTATAAATTAGAGATATTAACTAATTCATCCTAAAATATAATATAAATTATATCAACATTGAAAAGGAAAATTTCAAAATAATATTAGTAAATATAGGTGAACTCCCCATAAAGAGATAAATATCAGCATTTATGAGAATGTTTTAAAACAACTTAAAAAATGATATATATAAGTTTTATGTGCTTGATTAACTTTAAGTTAACATGTGTAGAGGTTGATGTTAGATATCTACCAATGAGAAAAGGATATAAAAATGATCAATTTATATTCCAATAAAGGTATATTACATGCCCTTAGGTGACTACTAGGTGTTTGACTACCCTATGCATGTGGAGGTCATGTTGCAATGGATTTAGAGGGTTACAACTCAAAAAAAAAGGACGATATTACTTGAAACTCCCACCTCAAATTTTGGTTGCTCTTGTGATAATCTCACTATTTTTTACACTTTGCTTTCAAGTGATTTATTTCTTGGGAGTCTTTTTTCTATTTTCAAACTTGATTTTGTGGTTGACCCCCTTTATCAAGATTCGTTGGAGAGTTACTCTTACCTTATTTTTTCTAGTACTTAGTATTATAGGTTTTGTTATTTGCTCCTCCTTTTCTATTTTTATTCTTCAACTTCTACTCCAATTTGACAACAAGTTTATATGCCTCTCATAATATATTGAATTGAAAGAGGTACATGTCCTCTAAACTATACCATTGCATCCCACTACGGCACTTGAGGATTTGATACCTTTTGATATCTTGAATACCTAGCTTTGATTCCATGTAGTGTAAAGCACTAATATTATCTTATATAGATTGGTCTTTACCTTGAAATAATTGTAACCATTGAAGGTGAAATTTTTCTCTATCTGTTCTAGAAAGCTTCTCAAATTTTGAGAACTATTTTTTTGTGGCAAAAATCCTAGATAGTAGGAATAAAATACATCCAAATATGCAAATTCTAAAATCAATAAACTTCACTAGTTGTTCTTCAATCTAGTGGAACAAAATATATGTTGAGTCCTAGTCTTCACAAGTTTTTTTGCAACCCTATGGAAAGACTCTAGCCAAATAGCAATAAAAAAATTATGTAAAATAAGTCTCCCTTTCTCCTATAAATCTTCCTTGTGGATAGAATACCATTGTTAGATTTTTATGATTAATACATAAAGCAAATTAACCACAATATCTCAAATAAATTTACTATCTAAAATATATGATAATAGCAATATTCTAATCACATAAAACTCATAAATAAAAATTGAAACAAATACTAAAATTGCCATTACAAAATGCTCATGAAAATAGTATTTTAATATAGAATAAATATCTCAAATACACCATACTTCAACACACTCTCACTCCACATTTTCTCTTTCTCTCTCTCTCACACATACATAAACACAAATATAATGGAATGTGACTCTTTATATGGAGTAACATTGACCTTCATTCTTCTTGAGACTCTTCGCTTTCCTACTCTAATGGCACATGTGAACTCTTACATAAAGTACACTTGTGCACATCTACACTCATCATAATTGCACACTTAACTACAAGATACTTGTGAATTTCCTACACATCATAACATTACATAAAATATTTACTCACACTCTAATCTAAGATACACTCCTAATATAAGATGCCCTTGTGCATTTCCTGCACATTATTAGATTACATAAAATATTTAATCATACTCTAATATAATATACACTCCTAATATAAATATTTATAAAGGGTGATACATTGGCATGTATCAAATAATTTTATATACTCTAACAAGGAGAGGCCAAAGGGTTCAAAGGACTACTAAGGAGCTCTAGGATCACATGAATAGAATCCATGACCTGTTGATTATAGTCAAAGTGAAATTCAAGGATTTCATAGATGAAACATTAAAAATATACAAACCATTGTTTGGAATTCATTCTTGTCATCATACATGCCTAGGTTTGTGCACCCCTACCAAATATTGTCAAACTAGTGGTCAAAAACTATGACCCAAAATCCAAAATACTCTATATCACAATAGGAAAAATATTATTTGACATTATAGTTGATACCTTCACAATATATTTCATCATAGGTGCTAAATATTTCATGAATCCTAATTTTTTTTGTGCTAAATATCAAAGTATTTATTATAAAGGTGATTTATCATTTCCACTTTTTCATAACAAGCATTTTCTAATGTGTGGATCAATAATAATTTTTTATAGTAAATTTTAAATTATTCATATATTCATATGTCAATTAATAAACCATTTCATATCCAATTTATAGGCCTACATTCAATCTATAACATTTTCATTGATTCATCTCCCCTCAAATAAATTTTCCATCTAAATTTACTCGAGTGACAAATTCATTCTGAGTCATATTTGTCATTCTATTTCCTAGTTCAAAGTATTTCCACATTTTTTTTAGTCATTGTTAAGCACCTAAAAATCCCTATAGACTAAGATTCATACGGTCCCATATTTTAGATCCTTATTTTAGTTACTCACCTACAAATAATGAATATTCCACCTATATCTAGGGTAGGTGGCCAATTGTTTATCTAAGGATATATGTCCTAGTTTATGGATTGGCTCAAGGATACCCTCTACATCATCATTCATGCATAGATTGATATTTTTACTTGATAATTTGTTAAAAAAATTATTCCTTCTATAATTATTTACTTATTTTATAGATAGAATCTACCATCTATCACATATTCATGGAACTAATTCATGATATCACTATTACACATAATTTTTAAAATCTATTTCAAATACTTGTATCATACAACTCGTAACTATAATGTGAATCTACCATCAAACATAACTTTAGGTGGTGGATTAATAATAAGTAAAATTATGCAACCATTATAGGTTCATTTCAATTTTTTATACACACATTAGGGGCCTAACTATACCAAATAGTTAGTGTGTTGTTCTTGTTGTTTGGTAGGCCTTTAATTGTTTTTTCTTTTTATTGTTTTCTTTCTATAGGTTTTAGTAAATCTGCTATCTAGAGTAGTTGTAGGTAATGATTTTGTGTAGGCACTAGTTTTGTCCATGGGCAATGGATTCATCTCAACCACCAAAGAAGGTAGGAATTTTCTATCTCTATTTTCATTTCCTATGTCCTAATTTTTTTTTTTTCTTTTTTGGCTCGTCTTAAGGAATAAAAAGTATTAATAACCAAAAAAGGAAAGGAATCTTATGCAGATATTTAGCATAAAATTATTTTCCTATCTTAAGAATTCAAAGCAAAATTGTATGTAGTTTGTATCTAGGATATATTTTATTTATATGCATTACCTCTTTTTCCGTTGCTAAAAGAGAAGATAGAAAATAAAACATTTTTCTATTTTATATTTAGGTTAGTTTTCATTAAATAAAAAAAAGCACCCATTAGCTAGCTCTCTTATGATTGCATTTTATTTTATGCATTTTTATATCTTATTCAATAATGTACATTGTTAAGAATTTTAAATGTTAGAGTAAAAAAAAATATACTTTTGGCCCAAAATTACCGCTTTCATTAGGTATTTGAGAGTAAATTGCATGTAGATATGTATTAAGCTAGTTTTTTTTCTACCTTTTTTTTTGAAAAAAAATATTTTGTAGAGTTACAATTTATATTAATATCAAAAATAAAAATTGCATATAGATCTTGCTTGCTACACTTGTATTCATTTGCATTTTCATATCATACTTTGTATGTAGATAATACGTTAGAATAAGATAACTTAGATGTCTTGCAAAATTAACACATAAAAATTAGATTTGAAAAAATAAAAATATTATATTTTGCCAAATATAAAGCTTGGAGAAGGCATAGATAGTAGGGCAATGGTAGTTCCTTCCCATTTGAGTGTTGGATCACCTTTAAGAAATATGGCTTCGAGGCTAGTATCTTTGTGCTCCCATTTTTGGTATCCAAATATTTAATGAACCCCATGTGAATACCACTTGGATCCCCATCCTATATTTTGACCAAGCCTACGTTTTATAAAGATACAATTTATTAAACTTTACCAAATATTATTCTAATATTTTTTATTTTTTAATTCACATTAAATCAAGATAACAAGAACATAAAAATTGTCAATCCTACCAGGGGAAAGTTAACAACACCTTGAAGAACCCAACATATAAACCTTGGGGGTATATCTCCCTAATTTAGTATATTATAAGGTGTTAGAGGGAGTCATAAGGAGGGATGTTATTCCAATATGACATAAGGGTCTCAAATATATTATATTATTTGCTATAAGTACCCTAAAAATAAAAACATGAATTAATTGAACTCCCTTGGCCATGGATAAAATAACATATATAACTTTATATATTGTGTATCAAATGGAACTAAATCCAAATGTATTATCTAAGCTTCCTAACAAGCGAAAGGTTTTCGATAATCCTATTTTTGAAGAGGGAAATTATGGTGAAAATACTCCCTTGAGTAACCTTTCCCTTATATATAATCAATAGTGGGAAGTATGGGTATAATTCCTTACCCACATCCATATCCTTAGAAGGAGACAAATTTTTCCAATAGAAAAGTTTGCCAGTTTGCTAAGGTAACCTTGATAACATACCCAAACACCTAAAAATAGTCATAAGATCAAGAAAAATATAGTTCAGGTAGGATAAATATCATGATGGCAAATTTTGCTAAGTGTAAAAAGTTGCAATAATATTTGAGGTGATGACATTAACAACAATAATTAAATCATATGGATTTTGGAAACTAAAGATAAAAGATTCTATTTATTTATTCTCATGTTAAACTCAAATTTTGACATTGTATGAAATAGTACTAGAAAAACAAAATATTAATGTTAAAAATGGTTTGATAAAATATCTATATCTGACATAGCATGGAGTACCATCTAGCACATTAAGAAATGGATTATGGCTACGTATAGATGAAATCCAAATGTTCATCAATAAAGCAAAGCCTATAAGGTATAATAGAGTTTAGACTACATGACAATGTGTTCTAGATAATTTTGAGTGTTGACACCAGCAAAAGTAGCATAAAAACCTAGCACAACAAAGGAAAGACTAAATAAAAATATTCTAAGGCATGGAACCAAGCACTAAATAACATCAGGTTCATCTAACATTTGGATTTTGGCAAAGTGATTCATTTATATAAGTTTCAAAGAGCACCAAATATTCCATATGTTGAAGTCATCAAGAGAGGAAAAAATAACTTGTGTAGCAACAAAAAACTAGCAACCCATTTTTTTTAACAAGAGCACTTACCAACAAATGCTCATAAGGGGAAACACCCTTTAACTTATTTATCTTAGCATACAAGGCTTCACCACATTTGAGTTCCAAGTCACTATTAAATACCCTCAATGGATAGGAGTGGCCAAATCCCATGTTTTATTCTAGTGTTTACCTTACTAAACCTATAACAACCCCAAACGAAACCCAAACCTCAGATATTTTTCTTTGAATGATTTACAAGAGTATCCATGAAACACACACATTGACTAGACATAACCACATTTTAAGTCTAATATGTTGCATATATCACTCGAGTGGATAGGAGAAGCCAAAATCATGTAAGTATTTAGGTTCACCTTGTATACCTTTGTGGTATAAAGGCCACTTTAGAAAGGTCTTGAAGAACACAAGCTTATACTGAGAGCAAGGTGAATAGTATAAGACCATTTTTTACTTTTATTTCCTAATAAATATTATGCAATGTATAGATAGCAATATCAATAGCAGTAATTAAAGCAATGCACAAATCACCATACACAATAGAGACACCACAATTTATGTGGTTCACCCAATGTGGGCTACTCCACAAAGAAAATATTTCACTAAAATTTTATCAATCAATCTCTTGGGAATCCTTTCCCTATTACAATGTTTATGGATATATATCCAAAGCATACATCAATCCCCTAATCAAATTTTGTGGATATCTATCCATAAGAGACACCAATATCCTAACTCTTATCTGATTGGTGATCCTCTAGAAGACCTCTACCTCCACTACTCTTAGCAAATGGAACTCTATCCATAGAAGATGCCTATTCTCCCTAATCTGGCTGGATATTTCTATCCTCAACTCTATCACCTCCAAAGATCTATCTCAAATCTGCACTAAACATATTCCTTCAATTTAGCACAAATCTATTCTCAATCTGTGTCTTTGGTCTAACACAAACATATCCTCAAATATGCACCAAATTTTATCCTCAAATCTATACTAAACATATTCCTTCGATATAGCAAAAATATATCTTTGATCTATGTCCTCAAGCCTTAACTCAAATATTGACTCAATCTCAAATCAAATCTACTCGAACTGCCCCAAACCTTAACTCAAGTTTTGAACAAATCAATCAATCAAATATTCTCTCAAGTCTTCTCAAAGACTTATCTCAAATATACTTTGTAAGTTTCCATAAAATCTCAGACCAATATGTCCTCAATTCCTCTCTAGAACTTGTCCAATATGCTTAATAAGTTCTCACAAGAACTTATCCAAATCTTCTCAAAGACTTACCTAAAATTTTCTCAACAAGTCCACACTAGAAATTATCCAAACTCATAGAAACATAAAGAGAATTGTTAGAGACTCAACATGCTCTATACTCATCACAATGCTCAATCACTTTCAATCACTCTTTTAGAAACATATAGAGTTTTGTTAGAGACGCAATATGCTTCACATTCACCTCAATACTCAATCACTTCCAATCACTCTTTTAGAAAATTACAGATAATTGTTAGAGACTCAATATGCTTCAAATTCAACTCAATACTCAATAATTTTCTCAAATTAATTTATAATATAGAATAGCTTGTCTTATGGAACTTGAACAATCACTTAACACATCCACTTGAATAGGATCAACCAACTCTACTCAATAAATCACTCAATGAAACAATCCTTCCTTACAAACCCTAGTCCAACTATATAAGAACTCACTCAAATATTCCCAACAATGCTTCATCAACCAATCTCACATAACAATGATACTCATGTTCTTTTCAAACCCTAGTTCAAGTTCTTCACTCAACCAATGGCTTCAACAACAATGCTTATAAAACAATTTCACATAACAGTAATACTCATGTTCTTTTCAAACCCTAGTTTAGATTCTTCACTTAACCAATGGATTCAACAACACTGCTTATCAAACAAGGTTTTAACAACAAATATTTATTCCATAAAACCTTGAAGCATTAACTCAACACGCTCAATAAGGAAACCCTAATTAAGTCTTTTTCACTCCAACTCATTTTCCAAAAAACCAACCAATCAACTCAACTATGGAAGAATGTTCTCATACCTTTTTCTTGAAGATGAATGGACCTTAAACATCTGCCACAATCACAAAAAATTCTTTTCCAAGATCAAAGGATTTTTAATATGATAAACTATATCAAATATACAATGAAAATATCAAAACACACATACACCTTATCACTCCATATTAAAGAAAGCATCCATCAACATATACAAAAATGATTGACAAAATACACCTTATAATCTCCCAATTAAAATAATATTAAATACAAAAAATAATGTCAATACAATCTCCTTTTTAAAATAATTCAATGGCAAGAAGTCCTCCCAACACTTTAAATCTTCAATAAACCAATATGTCACAAATACTTTATTTAAAAATAAATCTAACTCCTTATTCCTTCAATTAACCAAAAAATAATGATTAATTAAAATCCTTTTTAACTAACCCTTTTAACTCCCTAGGACATTATGTCAAAACCTTAGGCATCACAACATATATTAAAATTTTTATTACATTTGCCATGGTGAGACTCGAACACATGAAACCACCTCTACTAGCGCCCTAGCTGCAACTCCAACAACCGAATAAGATAGATGCTCATTGGATAGAAAAAATCGCAATGTGATCTTTATTCCTCTCCATATGCACCAATGCAAAAAACCACGCATCGCTTCCTCAATGCTTCAAAACACACACACCAAAATTTGTTGTCACGAATCGATCGTGAATCACTCCATGCCCAAATGCCTTAGCACTTCAACCACTTGCCACTAGGCCATGCTACCTCAAGGGATATGAATGTTTAGCCCTCAAAAATCTAATCCCTTTCATTGGTTCTTAAGACAAGAAGCTTGTATTCTTCCTCACATGTATTCTCACAATACACCAATGCCTTTTTTTATTTGTTTGAACGAAGGATGATTTCAATGCCACTAATGTATATATTTTATATATCAACTACCTCCATTAAATATGAATGTCGGTGCCTTCAAAATTTTAATAATTACTTTATAAATTACTTAAATTCTTTAGAATTTAAATATTATAAATTAACTTTTAAATCCTTTTGGATTTATTAAGGATTAAAGCCTTCTTTGATTTTACCACTTTGTATAAATAGTATTTTTTATAAAATTTAAATTCAATTTGAATTTAAATATTTTATAAAATAAATATTAAAACTTCCTTGGGCTTTTAAACATGAATTTAAAAGCTTCCTTGGGTTTTTATGAAAAACCTTTTATTTTTCTCATCCATGGTTTTAATAAAAACCCTCCTACTTATGCTTCCACATAATATTAAAAATATTATGAATCTCTTTTACCTTTAAATTTTGCATTGTTCCTTTTGACCTTTTACATCAATGATAGCTTATTCCTTTATATCAATGACAACTTCGTTCCTTGACATGAATGACAACTTTGACTCAAAATGTCCAATAGGTCCCCCCTCTTTTTTGGCAATATCCATTAATGTAGACTTGTTAGGATTATCCATTTTTATGTCTTTAGTGGAGGGATGCCATATCCTTCTTCCAATGATAATTCTATCTATGCTAGCCTATTCGTTGTAGTGTCTTGATGTAGTTTAAATACAACTCTATGGTGATATCTTAAACTTCATACTTAACTTTCCCATATCTATGATGGATTCCAAACTACACTCACTCTGCATATTTACCTTCTCATGGAAAAATGAACTAGGTGTTTCTACCCCACAATAACTAAAAATAAAAGAGAGTTTTAATAAAAGTTAACTTTGGTGCCCTTCCCAAAGAAACCCAAGGATAACTTTCCCTCTTTCTCTCTCTCTAAAAAGCATTAAAGCAAAAGCATTCTCCATAAAGAAAGCAAAACTATCATCTTAATATTGAAGAAATAAATCTATCTATCCAATAACATAAAGCTTTAACATGGATATGAATCATAATCATTTAACAACATAACATCATGTATTTATTCATTTAAAGGTTTAAATTACAAAAGAATAGTCTTTGCTTCTATTACATTAAATATTCTTTCATTAAGAGTAATCGTTGAAAGAAAGTATTAAGAATGTATTAAGAGCATTATCTATTACTATGATCCTTTCACCATATTTTTATGGCCTCCATTATAGTTGATAAGAAAGTGGGATTTGAATAGCTCATACAGGTATGAATGCATTTCTAAAAGATTCAATGCATAAACAAAAGTAGCCCTTACTACTTTTATAAAATATTTTCCACAAATATTTTTTTTAAACCAATCTATCTTATGATCTATTTAATATTCAAGAAATTAAAAGTTATATTCATTGCCAATATAATATTTTATTTTATTAGTTATTAGTTTAGAGGATGTAATGCATTAAAATATAGATTCATTTCAAATTTAATCTATCATTAGATTAGTTATTAATATAAATATTTGAATGCACTAGAAGTTGGATTCATTTACAAACTAATCTATCATTATATTAGTTATCATTCTAAATATTGGAAAGAATTAGGAATTAAATTCTTCTCCAAACTAATCTATCATTAGATTACCTAATCAATCTAAATATTAAAAAACATTAGAAGCTAGATTCATTTATGAACTAATATATGATTAGATTAGTTATCATTCTAAAGATTGGAAAGCATTAGAATTTTTTTTTTCCAAAATAATCTATCATTAGATTATTTAATTTATCTAAATATTGGAAAACATAAGAGCATCAATATGAGATACAACTAGCTAGTTCTATCATAAGCTATAGACAAATCTAGTTTGAATACCATTGCAAGAAGATTTTTAGTTTTAATAGAGTGAAGGCCCTCTTGTGCAACTCCTATGGCTTCAAAAATATATCTCCGTACTATGGCTCCTATGGATTTTGGAAAATAACTTTAGATAAAATATTCGTCAATATAAAAACTAGAACCTTTGCAATGATTTTATAGATACAGTTACACAAAGAAAAAGGTCTAAATTCATCAAAGGTTTTAGGATGCTCCTTTTTTGGAATCAAAGATTAAGAAAATGAATTTAAAATCCCCTAAAACATGACCACTCAACCTAATTTGATCCATTACTCTAAAAAGATCCTCTTGAAAAATATCATAGAAAACTAAAAAAAATCCATAGGCCATCCATTAGGCCCTAGAATTTTATCCTTTTTGAAAGAAGTCAAAGTAGGTTTCAGTTATTCCTTTGTGACCTCCTTCATAAGTAATTAATCACCCTCTATCTCAAAACTAGGGAAGAAAGTATTTAACTTTAAAAATTTTCCAATATTGACTTTATAGGTTCTTTAAATATAGATTGAAAATGTTTTACTCCCAAATATGCTAATTTATAAAAACTCCTAACGAGAATACCTTATTCACTTTGCATAACCTAGATAGTTTTAACCTTATTCCTACGATTAGCAAAATTATGAAAAAACTTAGTATTTTTATTGCCTTTTTTTAACCATACAAATCTATTTTTCATTCTTCATTCAACTTCCCTCCACTTCAAGAGATTTTTCTTTTTAATTTCTAGTTTAACCAGCCCTTTTTTCTCATCCTCTTATTTTCTCATCCTATTTAAATAAGCCAACCTCAGTATTTTTATGAATTTCTAAAATTTTATTCTCCACCAACATAAGATCTCTATCCATACTCTCCTTTTTAACTGCAATCAAAAATTACAAAACACCTTTTAATTATTTAAAGTAACAACAAATTGAGAACTTACCAATAACATAGAAATTTGGTCATTACCAATCTATTCTTTTTCATCATTTGTTAAAAATATTCTTCCTCCAACCAAATTGGATTGATCTTAAAAGGACTAGCAGGTTTTGCTTCTTGAATTTCCAATTAAAAAAGTATGGAAGAATGACCTGAGCCCTTTCCAATCTCAATCCATGACCATTTTTTTTTATCTATTTTGTTGTATAATTACTTTAATAATAAAAATATGTCCAACATATTTGATATGCTAGCTTCCCTAGATCTATTATTTCTCCATATTGGCAATAAATTTTTTATTGGTTCCAAATCAATTAAACTAGCTTCTTTAATCTTATGTCTAATGTAATCTACAAGATTATCATGTCTTGTAGATTCTCCTTATACCTTACTTCTATTCATAGTAAAATTTATGTCCACACCAATGATAAATATTTCATCCCTAACACACCTTTAGGAGAAAAAAATCATCCTAACCTACCTATCTTCATAGGAGCCATAAAAATTAATAACTAATAACCTCAAAACTAAATGTTTAAAAAAGAATTTTATCCACAAGCCTAAAACCATAAAGGAAGAATTAGTTAGAGGGAGTCGTAAGGAGGGATGTTATTCCAATGTGACATAAGGGTATCAAACATATTATTTTCTTTGCTATAAGTACCCTGAAAACAAAAACATGAATTAATTGAACTCACTTGGCCATGGCTAAACTAGCATATATAACTTGATATATTGTGTGTCAAATGGAACTAAATTCAAATGCATTACCTAAAATTTCTAACAAGCAAAAGGTTATTGAGAATCCTATTTTTGAAGAGGTAAAGGATGATGAAAATCCTCCCTTGAATACCCTTTCCCCTATAGATAATCAACTGATGTAGGAGCATCCGGAGGTGGAAGAGCAGTCTTGCATCATCCAAAAAAATATTTTTTCTCTAAGTACCAAAGCTGTCACGATATAGCGACACTTTTTGAGAAGAGGTGCCAAGGGCCAAAACTGTCGTGATATCGCGAAACTTTTTGAGAAAATGCGCCAAGGGCCAAAACTATCACAATTTCGTGACACTTTTTGAGAAGAGGCGCCAAGGGCTGAAACTGTCGCGATATCGTGACACTTTTTGAGAAAAGGCATCAAGGGCAGAAACTGTCATGATTTTGTGACACCTTTTTGAGAAAGGCGCAAAGGGGCAAAGCTGTTGCGATATCGCAACACTTTTTGAGAAAATGCACCAAGGGACAAAGCTGTCATGATTTCGTAACACTTTTTGAGAAAATGCACCAAGGAGCAAATTCGTCGCGATTTCACGACACTTTTTGAGAAAATGCACCAAGGGGCAAAGTCATCACGATTTCGTGACACATTTTGAGCAAAGGCGCCAGGAGGAAGAGTTGTCACGATTTCGCAACACGTTTTGAGCAAATGCACAGAGGAGAAAAGTTGTCATGATTTTGTGACACATTTTGAGCAAAGGCACCGAGGAGAAAAGTTGCAATTTCACGACACATTTTGAGCAAAGGCACCAGGGAGACAAGTTGTCACGATTTCGTGACATATTTTGAGCGAAGGCACCAGGGAGACAAGTTGTCACGATTTTGTGACACATTTTGCGGATAGGTGCTGAAGGGAAAATTTGTCACGATTTTGCGACACATTATGTAGATAAGCGCCCAGGAGAAGAGTTGTCACGATTTCGTGACACATTTTGCAGATGAGTGCCGAGAGGAAGAGTTGTCACGATTTCGTGACACATTTTACGAATGGGCACCGAGGGGAAAAGTTTTCATGATTTCGTGACACATTTTGCAGATGGGCGCAAAGGGGAAAGGACGTCGCGATTTCGTGACTTGTCACGGTTTCGCGGCCCAAAGGCAGAAAATGAATGCTGAAGGCAGAGACATCGCAATTTTGTGACATGTCATGTTTTCGTGGCCCGAAGACAGAATGAGAGTACGAAGGGCCAGGATGTCATGATTTTGCAACCTGTCATGTTTTCATGGCCCAAAAGAGAGAATACGATAGGTCGTTCATGACTCCACTCAGACAGGCAGCTATAGAGGTCATTACAGAAGGGCACGTGGCAGAAACGCAGGTGTCTACAGAGCACTCCTAGGAATGATTATTCAGAGGGTGGATGGACAGGCAGCTATAGAACACTCCACCACTACATGCCATGCTAATTGGAGACACCTGGCAGTATTTTGCAGGCGATGATAGAAACTTTGCATTCTATGTAATGATGTCGGAAAGGGATCGGGTTTGCTATAATAAACAGCTCATGCATTGTAATAAGGGGGTTGGCCATTTTATCATCTTCTGTAATTCAAATTTTAAAGCTCTGTTAATGAAAATTTCATGATTTTGTTGCTTGTATTTCTAGTACTGCTTCAAGTGGTATGCTGCTTGTATTTCTAGTACTACTTCAAGTGGTATCATAGCCAGAAGGTTCTGAGTGTGCGAACTGATCGTCAGTAGTGAGGCATTTTGTGCCAAGATTTGAGGTTGTGGGTTGTGAGAAAGTGAGTAGGATGCCTTCGCATAGAAATCATAGTGGTGCAAGGAATAGGGGAGTAGAGGTCGATCTCAGGGCCTTGCAGAGGCAAGTGCAAGCCCTATAGGAGGAAATCAAAAGAGGAGTTGAGCCAAGAAGAGAGGAACCCAGTGAAGATGAAGTCTGGGAAGATGAGGTTCCATCTGATGAAGAAGAAGCGTTGGATCCAGTAGAAGCTAGGCTGTATAGGGCCATATCCCAGATCAGGAAGAAGTTAAAGTTTGACGTCTCTACCTATTATGGGAATCTAAATCCTGAGGATTGGATAGATTGGATCAACGACATGGAGGAATACTTCAAGTATGAGGAGATCTCAGATCCAAATCAGATCAGGTTTGCAAAAACAAAGTTGAAGGGACACGCTAGCATTTGGTGGAAAGGAGTACAGCTAGAAAGGTACAAGAGGGGAAAGGAAATTTTCACCAGGTGGGATAGGATGGTGGAGAAATTGAAGAGGCAATTCATCCTCACAAATTATGAGTTGGATTTGTTGAGGAAGATGCAGAGTCTTAGATAGGCAAGTAAATCTGTTAAGGAGTATACGGAGGAGTTCTATCAGATTTCGATTAGAATCGGCCATTCTGAGGTGAATAAGGAGAAAGTCGCATGATACATCAATGGATTGAGAACCAGCATCCAAGAAGATTTGAGTCTGGTTCGAATGAGCACGATTGAGGATGCATACCAGTTTGCATTAAAATTGGAGGAGAAACTGAATAGGAGATTTGATGGTAAGTAGAGAGGAAAGGAGAGGGGTGGAAGAGCTGGTGGAAGGACCAGTGGAGGAAGATACAGAGATTTGGGGAATACTGATGAAGCAAGTAGTAGCCAGAACCAGAAGGAAGAGAAAGAGGAGAATACCCAACGCCCACACAATTAGAACAACAACTACCCGAGGGGAAGAGGTAGGCTTGGGCGAGGGTTTGGAAGAGGTGTCTTTCGAGGAACCTGCTTCAATTATAGAGAAGAAGGACATCGGGCATACAACTTCCCGCAGCATCAAGATATGCCAAATCGAAGACCTGAGGGTTAGGCCCGAGCTGCTGTAGCAGATGAAGGTGTCGAATCTGAGCACTCTAAGGAGGTAGAATGAGGGGAAGCGATGATCATCAAAAGAGTCTTGTTGAATGAAGAAAAGAAGGTAGACCAGAGGAACAACCTATTTTGAACAAGATGCAAGTGCGCAGGCAAGGTTTGTAACATCATCATCGATAATGGAAGCCAGATCATATGTGCTATGCAATAATCCCTAGGGTTAGGGAAGAAGAATGCAAGGAAACTCCAATGGAAGTCATGGGACTATTAGAGGAGTTTCTAGATATCATTTTTGATAATGTTCCTAAAGGTTTACCACCTGTTAGGAAGATCATTCACCACATAGATTTTGTGCCTGGATCGAGCTTGCCAAATAAGGCTGCACACAGAATGACACCTGTAGAAACTGAGTTAAACCGACAAGTTTAAGATCTGCTAAAGAAGGGGTTGATTAGGGAGAGTCTTAGCCCATGTGTAGTACATGTAGTACTAGCACCCAAGAAGGATGGGGAGTGGAGAATGTGCACAGACTCTCAGGCAATTAACAAGATCACTATCAAATATAGATTCCCACTGCCAAGGATAGATGATATCATGGACTACTTGAGTGGAGTTGAGTACTTCATGAAGATTGACATAAAAAGTGGTTACCATTAGATCCACATTAGAGAAGGGGATGAGTGGAAGACAACATTTAAAACTAGATAGGGGATGTATAAGTGGTTGGTCATGCCATTTGGGCTAACCAATGCACCGAGTACCTTCATGCGGTTAATGAATGAAGTCCTGAAGGAATTTTTGGGCAAATTTGTTATTGTCTACTTGGATGATATCTTGATTTTTAGCAGAACCCTAGAGGAACACCTGATGCACATCAGGAGGGTTTTTGAGAAACTGCGGAAGGAGTAGTTGCTAATAAATATGAAGAAGTGTAACTTCATGAAGAGAGAGTTAGTATACCTGGGATTTGTTATCTTAGCAGATGGTCTCAAAATAGACCCCAAAAAGGTGAGGGCTATCATAGAATGGTTTGCTCCAAGAAGCATGACTGATGTGAGATCGTTTCATGGTCTGGCCAATTTCTATAGAAAGTTCATTAGAAACTTTAGCAGTATTTACGCATCCCTTATGGAGACAATGAGGGGGAACAAGAAGGAATTCAAGTGGACAACTGGAGTAGACAAAAGCTTTGCTATGCTGAAGAAGAAGGTCATAGAACAACCTATCTTAGCACTTCTAGATTTTAACAAGGTATTTCAGGTAGACTGTGATGTGAGTGGTAGTGCCATAGGGGTCGTATTGATCCAAGAGGGTAAGCCTATTGCTTATTTTAGTGAGAATCTCAACGATGCTAGGAAGAAGTATTTGATATATGATCAGGAGTTCTATGCCATAGTTTAGGCTCTAAATAAATGGAGGCATTATTTGTTGCCAAAGGAGTTTGTTCTTTATGTTGATCATCAGGCATGACAATATATTAACAGTCAAGGAAAGTTAAATTAGAGGCACCTAAAATGGGTGGAGTTCTTGTAGAGTTACACCTTTGTGCTGAAGCATCAAAGCGGAAGGTCCAATAGAGTTGCTAATGCCTTGAGTAGGAGGCAATGTTTATTTATGGAGATGAAGGTGGAGGTTGTAGGGTTTGCTAAGCTTAAGGGTTTGTACCCTGCAGATCCCAATTTCGCAGAAGCTTGGAAGGCTTGTTCTGCGCCTGTTACCTTAGACAGGACAAAGTGGTTAAATTTTTTGATTCAAGATGGAATGCTATTCAGGGGAAACCAATTATGCATTCTGAGGAGCTCAATGAGGGATAATCTAGTCAAGGAAAAGCACAATGGGGGTTTGGCTGGACACTTTGGTCGAGACACGACCTTCTGCTTGGTTAGTGAAAATTACTATTGGTCACAATTGCAACAAGATGTGGCAAAATTCATGCAAAGTTGTAGGATATGCCATATGGCAAAAGCTGAGAGGCAGCCTACTAGTTTGTATCAACCACTACCTGTACCCGAAAGGCCATGGGAGGATATTAGTATGGATTTTGTTCTTGGTTTACCCAGGACGTAGAGGGGACATGACTCCATATTTGTGGTAGTGGGCAGGTTTTCAAAAATGGCTCATTTCATTCCCTGCTAGAAGACTAGCGATGCGGTCCATGTGGTTGGTTTATTCTTCAAGGAAGTGGTACGACTTCATGGTTTTCCAAGGAGCATTGTGTCGGATAGGGATACCAAGTTTGTAGGGTATTTTTGGAGAACCTTGTGGGAGAAACTAAAGACATAATTAAAATTTAGTTCTACATACCACCCCCAAATAGATGTCCAAAAAGAGGTGGTAAATAGGAGTTTGGGCAATCTACTGAGATGCTTGGTCGGAGACAAGCCCAAGGGATGGGATTTAGTTTTGCCGCAGGTATAATTCGCTTACAACAGCTCTGTCAATAGGAGTACCAATAAATCGCCATTCCAGATAATCTATGGGAGTAGCCCAAGAAATGCTTCAGAGTTGAGAAGGATGGATAAAAGAGAAAAATGTAGTGTTGAGGCTAAAGACTTTGCTGAACACCTAAAGGGAGTGCATGAGGAGGTGACAAGGCACATTGTTAAGATGAATACTCAGTATAAGGCTAGGGCAGACCAGAAGCATTGGGCTAAGGAGTTTGAAGTAGGAGATTCTGTCATGGTCCATCTAAGAAAAGAAATGTTTCCTGCCAAGACCAATAACAAGCTAAAGATGAAGAAGTTTGGGTCATGCAGGATCATTGGAAAATGATATTTGGGTAATGCATACGAGGTGGAGTTGTCGAGTGAACTTAACATCTCACCGGTTTTTAACATTTTAGATTTGGTTGAGTATCATGAAGGAGATAGCAGTGCAACACCAAGCCCGGATTTGTGGAGCATTCCAGCAGCCATCCCAGTTGCAGATGAGATAGAAGAATTCCTTGATACGCGTGAGGGCTGAAGTACTCAAAATAGGTGTTATTATGAATATTTGATCAAGTGGAAATGCAGGCCCATAGAAGATGTGACTTGGTTGTCGAAGGCAGAGGTTGACCGCCTAGGTCTACCCCAGACAGATCAAAAGTGAAGGTCACTTATCAAATTCACCCAGGGTGTCTGATGCAGGAGCATCTGAAGGTGGAAGAGCAGTCTTGCATCATCCAAAAAAATATTTTTTCTCTAAGTACCAAAGCTATCACGATATCACGAAACTTTTTGAGAAGAGGCACCAAGGTTCGAAACTATCACGATATCACGACACTTTTTGAGAAAAGGCGCCAAGGGCCGAAACTGTTGCAATTTCATGACACTTTTTGAGAAGAGGGGCCAAGGGCCGAAACTGTCGCGATATCATGAAACTTTTTGAGAAAAAGCGTCAAGGGCAAGAACTATCATGATTTCGTGACACCTTCTTGAGAAAGGCGCAAAGGGGCGAAGCTATCGTGATATCGCGACACTTTTTGAGAAAATGCACCAAGGGGCAAAGCCGTCGCGATTTCGTGACACTTTTTGAGAAAATGCACCAAGGGGCAAATCTGTCGTGTTTTCACGACACTTTTTGAGAAAATGCACCAAGGGGCAAAGTCATCGCAATTTTGTGACACATTTTGAGCAAAAGCTCCAGGAGGAAGAGTTGTCATGATTTTGTGACACGTTTTGAGCAAAGGCGCAGAGGAGAAAAGTTGTCACGATTTTGCAACACATTTTGAGCAAAGGCGTCGGGGAGAAAATTTGTCACGATTTTGCGACACATTTTGAGCAAAGGCACCAGGGAGACAAGTTGTCGCGATTTCGTGACACATTTTGAGCGAAGGCACCAGGGAGACAAGTTGTCATGATTTCACGACACATTTTGTGGATAGGTGCCGAAGGGAAAAGTTGTCACGATTTCGTGACACATTATGCAGATAAGCATCGAGGAGAAGAGTTGTCACAATTTTGTGATACATTTTGTGGAGCACCGAGGCCAAGAGTTGTCACGATTTCACAACACATTTTATGAATGGGCATTGAGGGGAAAAGTTGTCACGATTTCGTGACACATTTTGTGGATGGGCGCCAAGGGGAAAAGACGTCATGATTTCATGACTTGTCACGGTTTCATGGCCCGAAGGTAGAAAATGAATGCTGAAGGCAGAGACGTCACAATTTTGTGACATGTCACGTTTTTATGGCCCGAAGATAGAAGGAGAGTACGGAGGGCCAGGATGTCACGATTTCATGACCTGTCATGTTTTTGTGGCCCGAAGGAGAGAATACGACAAGTCGTTCATGACTCCACTCGGACAGGCGACTGTAGAAGTCATTGCAAAAGGGCACGTGGTGGCAACGCAGGTGTCTACAGAGCACTCTTGGGAATTATGATTCAGAGGGTGGATGGACAGGAAGCTATAGAACACTCTGCCACTACATGCCATGCTGATTGGAGACACCTGGCAGCATTTTGCAGGCGATGATAGAACATTCATGTGGGCGGTTAGAAACAACTTTGCATTCTGTGTAATGATGTCAGAAAGAGATCAGGTCCGCTATAAGAAATAGCTCATGCATTGTAACGAGGGGTTGGCCATTTTAGCATCTTTTGTAATTCAAATTTTAAAGCTCTGTTAATGAAAATTTTGTGATTTTGCTGCTTGTATTTCTAGTACTGCTTCATCAATAGTGGGAATTATGGGTAGAATTTCATACCCACATCCATCTCGTTAGAAGGATATGGATTTTTCCAATAGAAAAGTTTTCTAGTTTTCTAAGGTAACCTTAATAACATACCCAAACACCAAAAATAGTCATTAGATAAAAAGTAATACATGTTATGTAGGACTAATATCATGATAACAAATTTTGCTAAGTTTATAAAGTTGTGAGAAACTTTGGGGTGATGACAATATAAACAAGAATGAAATAATATGGAATAAGGAAACTAAAGGCAAAAGAGTCTATCTATTGATACTCATGTTAGACTCAAATTTTCACTATGTATGAAACAACAAAAAAAAAAAAATTGATGTTAGCAAGGGCCTAATAAAAGATCGATATCTAACATAGCATGGAGAAATATATACAACATTAAGAAATAGATTTTTGCTAGGTATAGATTAAATCCTAATGTTAAAGAATTAGAGCCTATCTGGTACAATAGATCTTAGACTACATGATAAAGAGTGCTAGATAATTTTGAGTGTTGAAATCAGAAAAAGTAGCATAAAATACTAGCACAACAAAGGAAATCCTAAATCAAAATATTCTAAGGCATGGAACCTAGCACTAAATAACATTAGGTTGATCTAACATTTGGATTATGGAAAAGTGATTCATTCAGCTAAGTGTCAAAGAGTACCAAATATCCTAGATGTTGATGTTATCAATAAAGGAAATAAAAAATTTGTGTATCAATCCAAAACTATCAACCCATTTTTTTTAACAAGATCACTTACAAACAAAGGCTCATAAGGTGAAACACCCTTTAACTTATTTATCTCAGCATACAAGGATTCACCACATTTAAATTCCATGTCATTATAGATGACCCTTAGTACACAGGAGTGGTGAACTCCCATGTTTTCTTCTAAGGTTTACCTTAATAAACCTATAACAACCCCAAATGAAACCCAAACCAGAGATACTTTTTTTGAATGGTTTACAATATTATCTATAAAATACACACATTGACTATACATAACCACATTTCAAGTTTAAGATGTTGCAGACATCACTCGAGTGGATAGGAGAGGCCACACTCATGTAAGTATTTGGGTTCACCTTGTAAATGTATATGATATAACGACTAGTTTAGAAAGATCTCCCCTATTTTTTGGCAATATTTATTAATGTAATCTTTTTGACCTTAGCATTAGAATTATCCATTTTTTTCTTTAGATAAGGGAATACCAATTCCTACTTCTAGCCATAATTCTATCTATATTGGCCTATTGGATGTAGTGTCTTGGTCTAGTTTAAATACACCTGTATGGTGATATCTTAAACTTGATACTTAACTTTTCCAAATGTATGATGGATTCTAATCTAAAATCACTCTTCATGTTTGCCTTATTAGTGACAAAGAAGCTAGTTTTTGCTACCCCACAATAGCAAAAATTAAAAGAAAATATTTTTAAATAAATTTAATTTTGGTGCCCTTCCTAATAATACCAAGGATAACTCTCTCTCTCTCTATATCAAGCATTAAAGCAAAAGCATTCTCCATGAAGAAAGCAAAACTAGCATCTTAAGCTTGGAGAAATAAATCTATCTATCCAATAAAATAAAGCTTTAGCATGGATATGAATCATAAAATCATTTAGCAACATAAAATTGTGTATTTATTCATTAAATATTTAAATTACAAAAGGAGAGTATTTGCTTCTATTACATTAAATCCTCTTTCACCAAGAGTGATCATCAACAATACTCCAAGATTTACCATATTTTTATGGCCTCCATTGTAGTTGATAGGAAAGTGGGATTATAATAGCTCATGTAGTTGTGAATGCATTTGTAAAATATTCAATGCATAAACAAGAGTGGCCCTTACTACTTTCCTTAAATATTTTCCACAAGTATTATTTTTAAACCCAAGCACCTGATTTTCTATAAATTCAATTCAAAATAGCAAACACAATCAAATAATCCCATACTTATTCCCAAGATGTTTTCCACAAATAACAAATCCCATATATTCACATAGCTAATTTATCGTAGCAAATAACACAAACAAGTCCATACTTGTTTTCCAAGTATTTTCCACAAATAACAACTCCCTATTTTCTCACATAGCTAATTCAATGTAGCAAATCATCCAAAGAAGCCCAAAATTATTTTCCAAAATATATTCCACAAATATAAATTCTCATTTTTTCCACATAGCTAATTCATTTTACCAAATATTACAAATAAGCCCATACTTCTTTTCGAAATGTTTTTGAGAAATATCGCAAATCCTAAATAGTAGCAAAATAAAAAAGAAGCACATACTTCTGTGCAAGAATAATTCCTACAAATATCTTGTTACAAAATATTCGAAAGAGCTCAACATTATATAGTTACCAAACCAATCTATCTTTTGATGAGTTAATAATCTAGATATTAAAAGCTACATTTATTGTCAATCTAATTTTTCATTTGATTAGTTATAAATTTAAAGGTTGTAATGCATTAAAATTTAGATTCATTTCCAAACTAATCTATCATTATATTAGTTATTAATATAAATATTAGAATGCATTAGAATCTGGATTCATTTCCAAACTAATATATCATTAGATTAGTTATCATTCTAAATATTGGAAAGCATTATAAATTAAATTCCTTTTCAAACTAATATATCATTAGATCAATTAATCAATCTAAATATTGAAAAACATTAGAAGTTGGATTTATTTCTAAAATAATATATGATTAGATTAGTTATCATTATAAATATTGGAAAGCATTAGAAATTAAATTATTTTCCAAACTAATATATCATTAGATTATTTAATTAATCTAAATATTGGAAAACCTAAGAGCATCAATTTGAGATACAACTAGCTAGTTCTATCATAAGCTTTAGATAGATTTAGTTTAAGAACCATTTAAGGAAGATTTTTATTTTTAATAGAGCGAAGGCCCTCTTGTGCAACTCCTATGGCTTCAAAAATCTATATCCCTAATATAAACCAAAACTACTCTTGAGTAATAATTTTAGAAAAAATCTTCATCAATCTAACAACAAGAACCTTTGTAATGATTTATAAATACAATTACACAAAGAAATAGGTCTAAATTCATAAAAGGTTTTAAGTTGCTCCTTTTGGGAATCAAAGCTTAAAATATATATTTAAAATCCCCCAAAACTTGACCACTTAACCTAGATTCCTCCATTACTCTGAGAAGATCCTCTTGAAAAATATCATAGAAAACTAGAAAAAATTCCATAGGCCATCCATCAAGACTTGTACTTTAATCCTTTTTAAAATAAGTCAAAGTTGCTTCCAATTCTTCCATTTTGAACTCCTTAATAATTAAATTATTGTCATCCTCTATCAAAAAACTGGGGAAGAAAGTATTTAACTTTAAAATTTCCCCAAAATTGACTTTATCAGGTTCTTTATATATAGATTAAAATTTTTACACCCAAATATGCTAATTTAGAAAAACTCCTAATGAGGACCCCTTATTCATTTTTTATCTCCCTTGTAGTGTTAAACTTCTTCCTATAATTAGCAAAATATAAAAAACCTTACTATTTTCATTCCCTTTTTTTAACCATACAACTCTAATTTTCATTTTCCATTCAACTTCCCTCCACTTCAAAAAATTGTTCTTTTTAATTTCTAATTTAACCAGTATTGTTTTCTTGTCCTATTTAAAACATTATACCTCATTCCTTTTATGAATTTATGAAATTTCCATCTCCACCAACTTAATATCTCTATCCATACTCTCTTTTATAACTGCAATCCAATATGATACAACTCCTTTTAATTTTTTAAGCCAACAAAAAATTAAGAACTTGTTGATAACCTAGAACTTTGGTCATTACCAATATATTATTTTCTTTTTATCATTTCTTGAAAATATTTTTCCTCCAACCAAATTGGATTGATATTAAAAGGAATTGTACATTTTGTTCTTGAATTTCTAGTTTAAAATTTTTGGGAGAATGATCTGAGCCACCTTCGATATAAACCCATGACCATTTTTTTTCTACTTTGTTTTATAATTACTTTGATATTAAAAATAATTCCAAACTCTTTGAGATCCCAACTTCCCTAGCTCTATTATTTTTCCACATAGGCATTAAAAAATTTATTGGTTGTAAATCAATTAAACTAACTTCTTCAATTTTATTTCTATAGTTATGTACAATTCTATCATGTCTTGCATATTCTCCTCATACATTACTCTTATTCAAAGTAAAATTTAAGTCCCCACCAATTATAAATATTTTATCCCTAACACACCTTCATGAGAAAAACTTGCCCTAGAAGACCTACCTATCTTCATAGGAACCATAACAATTAATAACTGAAAACCTCAAACCCAAATATTTAAAAATGTTTTTTATCCACAAGCCTGAAACCATATAGGAAGAATTAGTTAGAGGGAGTCGTAAAGAGGTATGTTATTCCCATGTGATTTAAGGATCTCAAACATCTTATCTTCTTTGCTATAAGTACCTTGAAACCAAAAGCATGAATTTATTGAACTCCTTTGGCCATGGCTAAACTAGCATATATAACTTGATATATTGTGTGTCAAATGGAACTAAATACAAATGCTTTACCTAAGCTTCCTAACAAGGAAATGGTTATTGAGAATATTATTTAGAATAGGGAAATAATTATGAAACTCCTCCCTTGATTACCATTTCTACTATATATAATCAATAATGGGAAGTATGGGTAGATTCCTCACCCACATCCATCTCCTTAGAACGATATGAATTTTTCCAATAGAAACTTTTACCAGTTTGCAAAGGTAACCTCAATAACAAATCCAAACATCTAAAATAGTCATAAGATCAAAAGGAATACAAGTCAGGTAGGAGTAATATCATGATGGAAAATTTTTCTAAGTGTAGAAATCTTTGAGAAACTTTGAGCTGATGACATTAGCAACAAGCATGAAAGCATATGAAATTTGGAAAATAAGTTAAAAAGAGTATATCTATTGATTCTCATGTTAGACTCAAATTTTTACTACGTATGAAATAGTACTAGAAAAAAAAAATGTAGATGTTAGCAAGGTCATAATAAAAGCATAATATCTAGCATAGCATTCATGACCATATAGCACATTAAGAAATAGAATTTGGATAAGTATAGATGAAATCCAAATGTTCAATATTAAAGAAGAGCCTATCTGATACAATAGATTTTAGACTACATGACAATGAATTCCAGATAATTTTGAGTGTTGACATCAGCAAAAATAGCATAAAAACCTAGCACAACAAAGGAAAGCTTAAATAAAAATATTCGAAGGCATTGAACCTAGCACTAAATAAAATCAGGTTGATCTAAAATTTGGATTCTAGTAAAGTGATTTATTCAACTAAGTGTCAAAGAGTACCAGATATCCTAGATGTTGATGTCATCAAGAGAGGAAAAAAACTTGTGTAACAACCCAAAACTACCAACTCATTTTTTTTAACAAGAGCACTTACCAACAAAGGCTCATAAGGGGAAACACCCAATAACTTATTTATCTCAGCATACAAGGCTTCACCATATTTGAGCTCCAAGTTACTATAGATGATGCTCAGTCAATATGAGTGGTCAAATAAAATGTTTTCTTCTAATTTTTACCTTACTAAACCTATAACAACCCTAAATGAAGACAAAACCTGAGAGTTTTTTCTTTTGAATGGTTTACAAGAGTATCCATGAAATTCACACATTGGCTAGACATAAACATCTTTCAAGTCTAAGATGTTGCAGGGATCACTTGAGTGGATATGAGAGGCCACACCCATGTAAGTATTTAGGTTCACCTTGTATAATTTTGTGGTATAAAGGCCACTTTATAAATTTCTACCCTCTTTTTTGATAATCTCCATGAAAGCCAACTCTTTGACCTTAGCATTCGAATGATCCATTTTTAGTCTTTAGATAAGGGGATGCCAAATCCTACTTCAAACCATAATTTTATGTATATTGGCCTATTGGATGTAGTGTCTTGGTGTAGTTTAAATACATCTCTATCTTGATTTCTTAAACTTCATACTTAAAATGTTTAGAACTATGATGGCTTCTAAGCTACAATCACTTTGCATATTTTCCTTATTATTGACAAAGAAGCTAGATGTTGCTACCCAACAATAGCTGAAATTTAAAGAAGAGAGTTTTAAGTATAGTTAAATTTGGTGCCCTTACCTAAGAAATCCAAGGATAACTCTCTGTCTCTGGAAAGAATTAAAGCAAAAGCATTCTCCATGAAGAAAGTAACACAAGCATATTATGCTTAAAGAAATAAATCTATGTATTCAATAAAATAAATCTCTAGCATGGATATGAATCATAAAATCATTTAGCAAAATAACATAGTGTATTTATTCATTTAAAGGTTTAAATTACAAAGGAATAGTCTTTGCTTCTATTATATTAAATCCTCTTTCACCAAGAGTGATTGTCAAGAATACACCCAGATCAAGGTGGTGTTATCCAAGTATGACCCTTTCACCATATTTTTATGGCCTCCATGGTAGTTGATAGGAAATTGGGATTATAATAGCTCATGTAGGTATGAATGCATTTCTAAAAGATTCAATGCATAAACAAAAGTAGCCCTTACTAATTTCCTAAAATATTTTCCACAAATATTTTTTTAAAACCCAAGCACTTGATTTTCTATAAATTCAATTAAATATAGCAAACACAATAAAATAAACACATACTTCTAACCAATGAGTTTTCCACAAATATCAAATCCCATCTATTCACATAGCTAATTCCTTGTAGCAAATCACACAAAGAATCCCATGCTTCTTTTCCAAATATTTTCCACAAATAGCAATTCGTAGTTTTTTTCACATAGCAAATTCAATATAGTAAATCATACAAATAAGACCATACTTCTTTTCCAAAATGTATTCCAAAAATATAAATTCCCAATTTTTCCATGTATCTAATTAATTGTACCGAATTATACAAACAAGCCCATACTTCTTTCCTTATATTTTTCTCAATTATCACAAATCCTAAATAGTAACAAAATACAAAAGAAGCGGATACTTATTTCTAAGAATATTTCTTACAGATATCTAGTTACCAAATATTAGAAATATTTCATCATTATTTAGTTACCATACTAGTCTATCTTTTGATCATTTAATAATCTAGACAGTAAAAGTTAGATTGATTGCCAATCTAATATTTCATTTGATTAGTTATAAATTTAAAGGTTGTAATGTATTAAGAGTTAGATTCATTTCAAAACTAATATATCATTAGATTAGTTATTAATATAAATATTTGAATGCATTAGAAGTTGGATTTATTTCCAAACAAATCTATCATTAGGTTAGCTATCATTCTAAATATTGGAAAGCATTAGAAATTAAATTTTGTTTTAAACTAATCTATAATTAGAATAGTTAATCAATCTAAATATTGGAAAACATTAGAAGTTGGATTTATTTTTGAACTAATCTATGATTAGATTAGTTATCTTTATAAAGGTTGGAAAGCATTAGAAATTAAATTGTTTTCAAAACTAATCTATCATAATATTATTTAATTAATCTAAATATTAGAAAATATAAGAGCATCAATCTGAGATACAACTAGCTAGTTCTATCATAAGATTTAGATATATCTAGTTTAAGAATAATTTTAGGAAGATTTTTAGTTTTATTAGAGTGAAGGCCCTCTTGTAACATAGATCTATCAGATAAAATATTATCAATCTAATAGCTAGAACCTTTGCAATCATTTTATAAATATAGTTACACAAACAAATAGGTCTAAATTCATCAAAGGTTTTAGGTTGCTCCTTTTTCGAAATTAAATCTTAGTAAAATATATTTAAACTCCTCCAAAACCTAACCACTCAACCTAGATTTATCCATTACTCCAAGAATATCCTCCTCAAAAATATCATAGAAATCTAGAAAATATTCCTTAAGACATCCATCAAGCCCTTGAATTTTATAATTTTTGAACGGATTCAAAGTAGATTTTAGTTCTTCCTTTGTGAAATCCTTCATAAGTAATTTATTTTCCTTCTCTATCAAAAAACTAGGAAAGAAAGTATCTAAGTTTAAAATTTCCCCAATAATGACTTTATCAGGTTATATATATATATATATATATATAGATTGAAATTTTTTTACTCCCAAATATTTTAATTTATAAAAATGCCTAACAAGGACCCCTTATTCATTTTGCATCTCCCTGATAGTTTTAACCTTCTTCCTATTATTAAGAAAATATGAAATAAATTGCTATTTTCATTTTCTTTTTTTAACCATACAACTCTACTTTTCATTCTTCGTTCAACCTCCCTCCAATTCAAGAATTTGTTCTAATAAATTTCTAGTTTAACCAATCTTTTTTTCGTCCTATTTAAACAAACCAAACTCATTATTCTTATGATTTTTTAAAATTTCCTTCTCCACCAACTTAATATCGCTATCCATACTCTCCTTTTAAATTGTAATATAGGATGACACAACTCCTTTTAATTTTTTAAAGCATCATAAAATTGATAACTTGTTGATAACCTAGAATGTTGGTCATAACTACTCTCTTCTTTTGTAATCATTTATTGAAAATATTCTTTCTCCGACCAAATTGGATTGATCTTCAAAGGACTAGTAGGGTTTTCTTCTTGACTTTCTAATTATAAATTATGGGAGAATGATCTGATCCATCTCCAATCTCAACCCATGACCATATTTTATATTTTTTTTTATAATAACTCTAATATTAAAAATGTGTCCAACCTATTTGAGATCCCAACTTCCCTATCTCTATTATTTCTCCACATAGGCATTAAAAATTTTATTGGTTTTAATTAAATTAAACCAACTTCTTCAATATTATGTCTAAAGTAATATACAAGTCTATCATGTCTTGCAGATTCTCCTCATACATCACCTATATTCATAGTAAAATTTAAGTTCCCACCAATGATAACTCTTTCATCCCTAACACACCTTTCGAACATGAAATTATCCTAGAAGACCTACCTATCTTCATATGAATCAAAACAATTAATAGTTGATAATATCAAACCCAAATCTTTAAAAATTAATTTTGTCCATAAGCCTAAAACCATAAAGGAAGAATTAATTAGAGGAATTCATAAGGAGGTATGTTATTCCAATGTGACATAAGGGTCTCAAACATATTATCTTCTTTGCTATAAGTACCCTAAAAATAAAAACATGAATTAATTAAACTCCCTTAGCCATGGCTAAACTAGCATAATAACTTGATATATTGTGTGTCAAATGCAACTAAATCCAAATGCATTACCTACTCTTCCTAACAAGAAAAAAGTTATTTTTAATCCTATTTTTGAATAGGGAAATGATGATGAAAATCCTCCCTTGAGTACCCTTTCCCTTATATATAATCAATAGTGCGAATTATGGGTAGAATTACTCACCCACATCCCTCTCCTTAGAAGGACATGAATTTTTCCAATAATTTTTTTTCCAATTTGCTATGTTATCTCAATAACATACCCAGACACCTAAAATAGTCATCAAATCAAAAGGAATACAATTTAGGTAGGAGTAATATCATGATGGCAAATTTTTCTATGTAGAAATCTGCCATAAATTTTGAGGTGATGATATTAGTAACAAACATGAAAGAATATGGAATTTTACAACTAAAGGCAAAGGAGTCTATCTATTGATTCTCATGCTAGAATCAAAATTTCACTATGTATGAAACAATACTAGAAAAATAAAATAACAATATCTAACATAGCATGGAGGACCATATAACACATTGAGAAATAGATTTTGGCTAAGTATAAATGAAAGCCAAATTGTCAACATTAAATTAGAGCCTATTAGGTCTAATAGAGTTTATACTACATGATAAAGAGTGTCAAATAATTTTGAGTTTTGACATCAGCAAAAGTAGTATAAAATCCTAGCACAAAAAATGAAAATCTAGATAAAAATATTCTAATCCATGGAACCTAGCACTAAATAACATTAGTTTGATCTAAAATTTGACTTCTAGCAAAGTGATTCATTCAGAAAAGTGTCTAAGAGCACAAAATATCCCATATGTTGATGTCATAAAGAGAGGAAAAATATAAATTTTGTAACAACCCAAAACTACCAAGCCATTTTTTTAACAAGAGCACTTACCAACAAAGGCTCATAAGGGGAAACACCCTTTAACTTATTTATCTCAGCATACAAGGCTTCACCACATTTGAGTTCCAAGTCACTATAGATACCGTCAATGGATAGGAATGGCCAACTCTCATGTTTTCCTCTAAGGTTTACCTTACTAAACCTATAACAACCCCAAATGAAAACCCAAACTTGATATTTTTTTTGAATTGTTTACATGAGTATCCATGAAATAAACACATTGACTAGACATAACCATATGTCAAGTCTAAAAAATTGTAGACATCACTCGAGAATATAGGAGAGGCCAAACAGATGTAAGTAGTTGAGTTCACCTTGTATACCTATGTGTTTTAAAGGCCACTTTAGAAAGGTATCCTCTCTTTTCTGGTAATGTCCATGAATGTATACTTTTTTACCTTAGTATTAGAATTATTCATTTTCAGTCTTTAGAGAAGTAGACTCCAATTCTAACTTCCAACCATCATTCTATCTATGTTGTCTTATTGAGTGTAGTGTCTTGGTATAGTTTAAATACACCTCTATGGTTATCTCTTTGACTTCATACTTAACTTTCCCCTATCTATGATGGATTCTAAGCTACAATCACTCTACAGGTTTACCTTTTTATCAATAAAGAAACTAGGTGTTGGTACCCCACAATATCTTAAATTAAAAGAAGAGAGTTTTAAGTAAAGTTAACTTTGGTGCCCTTCCAAAATGAACCCAAGGATAACTCTCTCTCTCTCTAGCAAGCATTAAAGAAAAACAATTCTTCATGAAGAAAGAAAAACTAACATCTTAAGCTTGGAGAAATAAATCTATCTATCCAATAAAATAAAGCTTTAGCATGGATATGAATCATAAAATCATTTAACAACATAACATCATGTGTTTATTCATTAAAAGGTTTAAATTACAAAAAAATATTCTTTGCTTCTATTACATTAAATCCTCTTTCACCAAGAGTGATCATCAACAATACTCCAGGATCAAGGTTGTGTTATCTAAGTATAACCCTTTCACCATATTTTTATGGCCTCCATAGTAGTTGATATGAAAGTGGTATGAGAATAGCTCATACAGGTATGAATGCATTTCTAAAATATTAAATGCATAAACAAAAGTAGCCTTTACTACTTTCATGAAATATTCTCCACAAATATATATTTTTAAATCCAAGCACTTGATTTTATATAAATTCAATTCAATATAGTAAATAAAATCAAATAAGCCCAGACTTCTTTCCAATATGTTTTCCACAAATATCAAATCCTATCTATTCACATAGCTAATTAGTTGTAGAAAATCACATAAACAAGCCCATACTTCTTTTCCAAATATTTTACAGAAATAGAAATTTCCTATTTTGTTCACATAGCTAATTCAATGTAGGAAATCATACAAAGAAGCCCATACTTCTTTTCCAAAATGTATTCAACAAATATAAATTCCTATTTTAGCTAATTCATTGTAGCAAATCATATAAGAAAGCCCATAATTCTTTTACAAATATCACAAATCCTAAATAGTAACAAAACACAAAATAAACACATACTTATTTCCAAGAATATTTCCTACAAATATCTAGTTACCAAAGATTATACTGAGTTCAATATTAGTCTAGTTACCAAACCAATATATATTTTGATCAATTAATAATCTAGATATTGAAATTTAGATTCATTGCAAACCTAATCTTTCATTTTATTAGTTATAAATTTAAAGGTTGTAATGCATTAAAAGTTTGATTCATTTCCATACTAATCTATAATTATATTAGTTATTAATATAAATATTGGAAAGCATTAGAAATTAAATTATTTTCCAAACTAATCTATCATTAGATTAGTTAATCAATCTAAATATTGGAAAATATTAGAAGCTGGATTCATTTTTGAACTAATTTATGAATAGATTAGTTATCATTCTAAATATTGGAAAGCATTAGAAATTAAATTGTTTTCCAAACTAATCTATCATAATAAGAGCATCAATTTGAGATACAATTAGCTAGTTCTATCATAAGCTTTAGATAGATCTAATTTAAGGACCATTGTAGGAAGATTTTTAGTTTTAATAGAGTGAAGGCCCTCTTGTGCAACTCCTATGGCGTGAAAAATATATCTCCCTACTATAAACCCAATCTGTTGTTAGAAAATAACTTCAGACAAAATCTTCATCAATATAAAAACTAAAACCTTTGCAATATTTTATAGATATAGTTACACAAATAAATAGGTCTAAATTCATCAAAGGTTTTAGGTTGCTCCTTTTTTAGAATCAAATATTTAAAAAATGGAGTTAAAATCCCCCAAAACTTGACCACTTAACCTAAATTCCTCCTTTACTATGAGAATATCCTCCTCAAAAATATCATATAAAACTAGAAAAAATTCCATAGGCCATCCACCAGACCCTGAACTATTATCCTTTTTGAAATAATTCAAATTGGCTTTCAATTCTTCCTTTGTGAACACCTTCATAAGTAACAAATTGTCCTCCTCTATCACTAAATTAAGGAAGAAAGTATTTAATTTTAAAAAATTTCCCAATATTGACTTGATCACATTTTATATATATATATATATATATATATATATATATATATATATATATTGAAAATGCTTTACACCCAAATCTTTTAATTTAGAAAAACTCCTAACGAGGACCCCTTATTCATTTTTAATTTCCTTGATAGTGTTAACCTTATTCCTATTATTAGAAAAATATGAAAAAAATACTATTTTCATTCCCTTTTTTTTACCATACAACTCTACTTTTCATTCTCAATTCAACTTCCCTCCACTTCAATAATTTATTCTTTTTAATTCTATTTTAACCAGTCTTGTTTTCTCATCCTATTTCAACAAACCAAACTCATTAATTTTATGAATTTCTAAAATTTCCTTCTCCACCAACTTAATATCACTATCCATACTCTCCTTTTTAACTACAATCCAAGAGGATACAACTCCTTTTAATTTTTTAAAACAACAACAAATTAAAAACTTACCCATAACCTGGAACTTTGGTCATTACAAATCTATTCTTTTTTCATCATTTGTTGAAAATCTTCTTCCTCCAACCAAATTGGATTGAGTTTAAAAGGACTAGGAGGTTTTGATTCCTTATTTAAAAAAAAAATAATTATGGTAGAATGATTTGATCCACCTCCAATATAAATCCATGACCATTTTTTTTCTATTTTATTGTTTAATGACTTTGAGATTAAAAATATGTCCAGTCTCTTTGAGATCCTAGCTTCCTTAGCTATATTGTTTCTCCACATAGGTATTAGAAATTTTACTGGTTCCAAATCAATTAAACCAGCTTCTTCAATATTATGTCTAAAGTAATTTACAAGTTTATCATGTCTTGCATATTCTCCTCATACCTTCTATTCATAGTAAAAAATAAGTCCCCACCAATGATAACTCTTTCATCCCTAACACACCTTTGGGAGAAAAAATCATCCCATAAGACCTACCTATCTTCATAGGAACCATAATAATTAATAATTGATAACCCCAAACCCAAGTCTTTAAAAAATAATTTTGTCCACAAGAATTAAACCATAAAGGAAGAATTAATTAAGGAAACTAAGTTCTTCCAACTAATGAAAACACCCCCTAAATTTTGGATAGCATCTACAACAAAGAACCCCCAGTCCTAAGAAATTTACTTAACCCTTCAATGAATTATGTAATTGCCCCTATGGTTTCTTGTAGAAATATAACATTTGGATTATGAATTTCCATTAACCTACCTAAGACAAATACCTTAGAGGTACTACCAAGACCTCAAATATTAAGGGATAACAATATCATTTAAACACCTTAGATGTTTTTTCCCACTCTAAGAATCTCTTTGATAGTTTTTTGTTTACCCTACTAAATTTCCCTCAAAGCCTTATCTTGTACATGAAAAAAAATAAAATTATTTCCTACCTACTAAATAAGTGGAAGAGTCCTTTATAAGTACCAGATCTAACCCTAAAATTTCAACAATTACACAAATTCTTATCTCATATTTCCTCTTTCTAGAATGTGACACATATCTACAAGAGGAGCCCATCTCCAAACCATCCCCTGAAATAGAAACCTCCCTAGAAGATTCACCTGATAGTTCAAAAAGACTTTCCCCAATAACAAAACTATTTGAATCACAATCCTTATTCAATATATTTGAGGTTTAATCCATTGTCCAAAATCCTAGAAAATTCCTTGTCCCTAAGACTTCTCTTCAAATATTTATGAGGAACTGTACATAAGTTTTTATTACCTAATTCCATATTATTCTTCAAATGAATTGGATAGTAGTTATCATAAGGCTTAGATGACTGACAAACAAAGTTAATAGTATTGGGTCCCAATCCTTTCATAGTTTTCTTTATGACTCTATCTCCTTCTCTAACAACCTATGCACAGTGATATGGGTAGAAAGCTATGCCCAAATTTTATTCCTCCTTCTTGGAAGTTTTGGTTCTAGATTCATCAACAATTTTTTTACTTGTTTGTGCCAATCATGGAGCACTACTGAGTTCTAAAAAATAGGTATCTCTTGACTATTGTTTATTGACTTGAAATCCCCACTACTCATATGTTTTCTCCTCCATACTTTCTATGTGAAATATTGAGAGCATTCCATAGCAATATGTTCATAAACATGACAATGAATACATATAAAAGGGATATGCAAATAGTCCATTATTTGATTATGAACTATATTCCCCACAACTATACTCGTACTATTTGATAAGCCCTCACTAATATCCATATCAACCAAAACCTGAGCTACAGACCAAAAAAAATTGGATTTGAAAGAAACATCTATATCCCAGGTTTTACCTAATGAAACTCGAATCTCTTTTAGAGGTCTTTCTAAGCAAACCTTCATTGGAAAACATGGAAGTTTTACCCATATCAATATTCTCCTATAAAATTCAGTCCTAAGATCAAAGTAAGTCATCAAAACCTTCAAAACAAAAAAATAAGATCCTTAATGCCAATGAATTCTTAGAATTTTTTGTGCATCTTCCTCAAATAAAAAAATGAAATCTATCCATCCACTAGGAAGTAAGTAAAAAATTGGTCTACATCCTAAAATTGAGACCCATACCTTATACAACCATTCATTTACTATTTTATCAGCTATTTTATGTCCATGAAACTTCCCAATAAGGGTATTCCCCAAAAACTTCAAAACTTATTCCATACTTAAGTCTTCCTCAACAACCACTCTAATCTTTGACTTTCTCTTTTTAACTACTTTATGTTATTTACACACTTTAGTAACCAGAGTTATAGTCTGTGTTAATTGAAAGTTTGGACCCACTCCACTTAGGGCCTCTAAAATCAAGAATTTTACCAATGCAACCCAAACCAAAAAGAGGAAACTTTGTTAGACAAAGTGAGTTTGGGTTATTTGTAGCCTTCTCAAACTTTTCTTCTTTGCAATTAAATGCTTGCTCATTCATTAGACCCATAACTTAAGTAGAGTGTTTTGAGACACCTGAGAGAGAGTAATCAATAGGAAAACTAACCTAATCTAATTTTTTTTACATATACTCCCCTCTTTCCAGTAAAGTTTGATAACAATTATGTCTATTGTAGAGAATGTAATTTTTTTTAACCCTATTAAATTTTTTTCAAATCCTTCTCTTATGAAAAAAAGCATTTTCTACCTGCTAAATAAGTGCAAGAGTCCTTTATAAGGTCCAGAAATAGCCCTAACCTTCCAAAAATTATACAAGTTCTTATCTCGAATTCCCTTTTACTAGAACATAACAAATATCTCCAATAGGAGCCCATATCCAAACCATCCCTTAAAATAGATACCTCCTTATAAGATTCACCTGATAGGTCAAAAAGACTTCTCCCAATAGAAAAAATATTTGGATCACAATCCTTATTTATTATGTTTAAGGTTGTCGATCCATTGTCCAAAATCCAAGAAAATTACTTGTCCCTAGGAATTCTCTTCAAATATTTATGAGGAAGTGTATAAACTTCTTTATTAACTAAGTACATATTATTCTTCACATGTATTGTAAAGTAATTATCATAAGGCTTAGATGACTGGACAATAAAATTAATAGTATTTGTTTCCAATCCTTTCATAGTTATCTTTACGACTCTATCTCCTTCTCTAATAGCTTGTGAATAGTGATATGGATACAAATCTAGGTCCAAAATTTCTTCCTCCTTCTCCAATGCTTTGGTTCTAGATTCATAAACATTATTTTAGATTTTTTTGTTCCAAACATGGAGCACTACTAAGATCTAAAAAATAGGTATCTCTTGAATGTTCTTTACTGACTTGAAATCCCCACTAGTCATATGTTTTCTCCTCCATATGATTGAGAACATTCCTTAGCAATATGTTCATAAACATGACAATGAACACATCTGAAAGGGATCTGCAAATAATCCAAGATTTGATTATGAACTATATTCCCCACAACTATCTCCATACTATCTGGCAACCCTTCACTAATATCCATATTAACCAAAACCTAAGCTATAGACCAAAAAACATTACATTTGAAATAAACATCTATATCAAAAGTTTTACCTAATGAATCTACAATCTCTTTTATATGTATTTCGAACCATAACTTCGTTGGCAAACCTATAAGTTTTATCCATATTGAGATTATCCTAGCAACTTCAGCCCTAGAATCAAAGCAAATAATCCAAACCTTCAAATCCAAAAAATAAGATCCCTAATACCAATGACCTCCTAGAATTTTTTTGCATATTCCTTAGACTGAAAAAGGAAATATATCCATATTTTGGTAAGTAAGCAAAAAATTGGTCCATATCCTAAAATTGGGACCCATACCTTTCGCAACCACTCATTTAGTGTTTTATCAACTTTTTAATGTCCATGAAAATTCCCAATAAGGGCCTTATCCAAAAATTCCAAAACTTGTTCCATCCTCAAGTCTTCCGCAAGTACCATTCTGATATTTGACCTTCTCTTTTGAATCATTTTATGTGCCTTATGCACTTTAGTAAACAAATTTATAGTTTGTACTAATTGAAAGTTTGGAACCACTCCACTTAGGGCCTCAAAATAAAGACTTTTACCAATAATCTAGAACCAAACAAAGTAAACTCTATCAAACAACATGAGTTTGGGTTGTTTGTAGCCTGCTCAAGTTTTTATTTTCTACAATGAAATGCTTACTCATTCATTAGACCCAACCCTTTATTAGAGTGTTTTGAGACACCTAAGAGTGAGTAGTAAATAGGACAAATGACTCCTCTTTTGATTAAAATATGATAACATGTAGTATTATTTTGGGAACTCAAAAAATCCAAGGATCCACAATTCTCAAATTTTAAGTCTTGTCTAGAAATGGGACCCTTGGACCTTGGAGTTGAAAATATGTGTTACCCCTCAAAGGGGTCCTTTGATAAGTCCAAAATTTCCTCTTCATTATCCATCAAAATAAGAAATAAATTTCCTAAACTATAATTCCATTTTTAAAATACCAAATAAAAACAAAAGCTAATATTTCCTTTTGCAAATTCTATCTTTGTTGCATGAACATCATTATTCCAATTAAAAAAATTCTTCAAACAACCATTCACATGTACAAAACGTTTCTCCCTATCAAAGTAACTCCATTCACCTTTTACATGCTTCAAATCTAGAAAGTAAATTGTCCAACCTTCATCTTCTTCAAATGAATAGATTTGAGTGCACTTTGGTTTTAAAAAATGTTCATGCTTCTTCTATCATTTTTAAAGATATCAATCAAAAATTGGACCTACCGTTATTTTATTCGCATGAATAGATTTGAGCACATTCTAGTTTTAGAAAAATTAAAATATTATCACTTGTGTTTTTTTACTTTTCTCTATGCTTCACTTCTAAGTCCTATATTTAGTGTGTGCACTCCATTATTGTAACCAACATAATTCTTCAAATTGTTGTTCACATGCATAGAAATTTTTCTCTATAGCAAAGTAAAACCTTTCACCCATTTAATTTAGTTCCTCTATGTTTCACTTTGCAAGCCATAGCTTCATTGCATGCACTTCATGATTATAGCCAACAAACTTCTTGTGTTTTATTTTACTTTTCTTTGTGCTTCACTTGTAAAATCTAGCTTTATTGTGTGCACTTTGCAATTCTAGCCAACAAAATTTTTCAAACGATTGTTCACATGCATAGAAATTTTCCTCTCTGGCAAAGTAAAACCTTTCACCCCTTAGATTTAGTTCCTCCATGTTTCACTTTGCAAACCCTAGCTTCATTTTAGGCACTTCATTATTATAGTCAGTAAATTTTTTTCAAAAAAAAATTAAATTTCAAAAATAGGAATGCATATCTCCTTCACAATCCAAGCTTTATTCAAAATTATAGATGTGTCTTTAGTTGTCATTGGGTGACGAAAATTATGGATCAACTACAACCTACTACAATAGTGATGAAAACCTCCACCAAACCCTCTCTTCTTCTCTTCTCTTCTCCTCCTCCCTAGACCTAGGTATATATATATATATATATATATATATATATATATATATATATATATATATATATATATATATATATTAAATACCTAGGGTTTTATATTTTTTTAATGCTTTAGGGTTTTTGTGTTCATAATTGTAATTTGATTTTGATTCATCTTATGTTATTGATTTAAGTTATACATGTTTGGTTCATATTTTTATAATAAATTTGTTTGATTGGTCCGATGAGCAAGAAAATATTGCCACCAAATTCTACAAGTTATGGTTGGTCAATAGTATTCATATTCATGAAGGCTCTGCCATGGAATGCTCCTTGTCATTGTTGAAAATAGGATCTACAAACAAAACAACCAAAAAAGAGAGCACCAAAATAATAGTAGTAATTTATAGAAACAAGATACCTTAATTTATTGCTACTAACAATGATGGCTTTTGAAGCCTTAATATTAATGTAAACTCATAGGATAATTATTCACAAGATCAAATATATGATAGTCACAATATAATAAAATCAAATATTAATGTAACAAAGATAATATGAGATAACTAATATGTATATATCAAGGCTAGTAACAATATCAAATAACATTCATTAATAAGCAACAATAATAATATAATAGCTTTAATCATACAATATAATAAGACTTACGATATTAGTTTCTCAAATATATGCAATTTGTGTTACTCATCTTTCTTTACAAATATATCATAAACCTCTTATACAATGATAATCACAATACTCACTATGTAGACAATGTAGGCTATGTAGGCTTTATAGGTGATGTAGGGGATATATGCTATATCCTCTATGAAGTAATACATAGCATTTGACATACAATACTTCCTAAACTAAGAACACATGTGCACACTTACAAATAGAACACGTGTACACATTTACACATATAACACTTGTACACTTATTTACATGACACTTGTGCATTTACATAAAATATTTACTCACACTCTAATCTAGGACACAATCCTAATCTAACATTTACAAGGTTGTACCAAGTATGTACATTGGCATGTAACAAATAATGTAATATTCTCCAACAAAAAAAAACTGAAAGAGAAAAATCATTTTCATGATATTACATTGAAATAATACTGATATATTTAATAGGACTACAAAAAAGTTATGAGTAGTTTTTGTATCAAGGCAACCCAAGCCCTTAACTGCTACTTCGTTTATCTTATCAAAATCAACCTAACTTTCCATGAGCATTACAAAAAAAAGTCAACATTCTCCTTAATGCTTAAGGTTCTAATTTTTATTTATTTTTTAATCCGCCCATGTAGAGGAGTTGGAGAGCAAGTGGGTAGTTAAACCTCTCTAGTTGCTGAGAGGCCCAGGTTCTAATCTCTCGCCTCACATGTTGCGGATATGTTATGTAATGGTTCCCTCGTGGTCACAATCTGTTTACCCCTTGTGGCCACCACAAAAAAAAAAAAAAAGAAGTTCTAATTTTTTATTTCATGAACAAAATTGTCTCCTTATACTTTTAAACTACAAAATTCACCCTATTTTTTGGGTTATGATGTGGCCTCCAACATTTCAAATACATCACAGGAGGAAATAATGTCTTTGACACCCAAAATAAATTTTAATCTCAGAATAAATATGCCTAATTAAAAACTTTGAACAAAGTTTAACTACACGAAATGATATCAATAAATCCACAATTAATTTTAACCAACCGAAAAGAGGACATTGGAATTTTTTTTTTCATGTTCGTCACTCTTTTTTTTTTTTTCGGATATACTCTTTCTACTGTTCTTTCTCTTCTAACTTATCTTGTGTCTGTTTTTTTTTTTTTTTTTGAAAGGTTATTCATGGCTATGGAATCAGCACAGCTCTAGCGCTTAAAAGTCTCATCGACACTCATCAGTCGAGATATGCCCATTTCCAGCTCATCGATGTGACATTCACTTGACGTGGTCCTCAAGCATCCCTAAAGGTGCTCCCTAATATAATAAAGGAGGCGAGGGGGCACTTTAACCATACTCAAAAGATAGAATATTTCATTCATCGGTTGAGCCCAGCCCGCCTATTCTTTGTTGTTATGATTTATGCAATAGTTTCCTCCTCATGCTCTCCCACCCGCCCCGGGACGGGATGACCATAATCAATATAAGGATGGGACTTAAAAGGAAGGTGGAGAAGCCAATTCTCGTAATCGTGGACCTCAACAACAATCTCCACCGACGATATTCTCCAGAAGAATATCGGACGCAATATTAGTGATATCACTGATTCCGAAGATGGCTTGGGACGTAATATTAGTGATGTCACTGATTCGCTAGTCAAGTTAGGTTAGACTAGAGTTGTATTCGTGTGACTCGCAAGAATCCTCTCCCTTGCCTATATATGTAATGTTGTCCTTTGTGAAGGGCATTCGAACTCGTCCTTTGAGAAGTAGCTCTACTCTATTGGATTCTAGATTTCTTTGGAATTGTAAAGTAGTCCTTCTGTGTTAAGGTAATTCCAAAATGGCCCTCAAAAACTTGCTTGGCCATGTTCACGGTATTACAGACCAAATTGTCCCTCCAATTATTGATGACCTATATCATAAAATTGCCCCTCCCTGTCTGCAATTACCACCTATTCCCGGCAAGTGTGGCTGTAATAATAAAGGCTGTCGCGATTGGAAAACCTGTCCAAGACCCCAACCCGATTTTATTATTTGTGAGAAATTTCTCTCTTTATGAGTTCTGCAGGAATCTTGATCAAAAGGTCAAGGAGCTTGAGGAACGAAACCAACTTCTCGAGAAGGACATCGCTATGCTGAAGGGTATGATTAACACAGGTCAGATTAACTCTGCCCTTCCTAGTTCCTACCATATCGTATTTGCTTTATTTAATGTATGAGATGGAGAGGGAATGACATTTTGACATTTTGAATTTGTCAGGAAACAACAATGGTGGAAATAATAACAACAACAGCCCCGGTGGCGGCAACAACAACGGGACCACCAAGAAGACCACAAACTATGGAGGTATCAATGGTGGGAAATTTGAAGGGAATAACAAGTACAACTTTGGGGAGAATACCAACTAAGGGAATACTTTGGTGGGATTAACAACCATGGAAGGAATTACGACTTTGAAAACCCGAACCCCACAAGAGAATGTTATGTGCACTGCACTATAATAAATAAATAAGTAAAGGAGAGTCAATGTTTTTTACCCTCACCGTAATCACCACCACCTCCGTTTCGTATGTGTGATGTAATCCAATTTGACTTTGTTCATTGTGTGAGTTTTTTATCCCCGCTTTTTGTAGTAATTATGTGCTATTACTTGCGTACCCAATCAGAAATATGATTAGTTCGCCCATTTTTATTTATTTTAGCATGCAACAGTATGAGAAATTAAACATATGATAATTTTAGAAATTATAAAAAATTCAAAAGACAGATAAGATCATAATAAATGGACGGACAATAATTGATTCTACCTACATCATTGAGTTCAACTTACCCTTCCTCACATCATATTTTATAATTAGATTTTTTTCCCATATTTTGGACTTGTGCTAGTGTTTTATTCAATTACTAGCTATAACATCTTATTGAATCTAAGATGATTTGCTCTTTATGAGTGGATAGATAATACATTGTTTATTGAATATTACATATCCTAAATAAATGTTAAGATGCCTACCATAAATCTTTTTACCAATTATACTGTTAGACATCCTAAAATTCAACTCTAAAATATTGATTTTCATAACAATCAAGCACACCATATACACAATGCTACATATCTAAAGCACCATCAAATTTGGATAATTTAGAATTTGAGTCCTAATACATTGAACCATTAATTCATTACTAGAGAAATTCAACATCAATTCTTGTGGATCGATCTAGGTACCATCTAAAATTTCATTAATGTTTCTTTTTATGGGTTTAGTTAAACCAATTAAATGGTTAACAAAGGAAAGATTCCACTTTCATGGCAATTTATTTCATAGTAAGATTACCTTTGTAGTTTTTAATTTCATAATTGGTATATGAAATATTGTTTACATCATCACATTCATTTGGAGAATGTATAATGGTCTGAAGAGAAGTAAAAATGATAGTTAAATTTATATTTCTAAAGTTTTATTGGTAAAAAATGGAAGAACTAGAACTATGACCATGTTGAGTAAAATGAGAACAATGAAGAAGAAAGCCTTGAACATATGACTAATTTAGAAGAGAAAAAAATATGATAGTTGTAAATATAATGAATTGAATCAACCTAAATGGGATAAGATAGAATTCCACCTACCCAGAAAAAAATTTATTTGAAATGATAGAGGAAGATTCTAAATTATATCTACTATAGAGAAAGTATTTCCAAAAATACATGATGACTACCAGCACAATATGAAGTTCAAGAAATAACACCTCAATCAAGGAAATAAGAAGGTTGAAAAAATAAAATTCAACATAGTAGCATCTCCCAACTAGTTGAATAAGTGCCTAGACGTATAGAAAATTTGGTTAGGAAAAAACCATGGATGGTGTTTTATCAAGATAAATAAAACCAAAGACAAAATGATACAACTAAATTATAACTTTACCTACTTCTCCAAATACAAACGAGTGATCATGTTATGAAATTTACAAGGTCTAGAGCCCAAGAATAAAGGTTATATAACTTTAGCGGAAATATTATAGTACTAGCCCACACTTGAAAAGTTTACATCAGAAGAACAAGTATTCTTAAAATTACAAGGTGTACACTATGGATTTACATAATGTAATAAAATTCAGTATGTATTATTTAGCAAAGAGTTTCCATGAATCAATAAAAGGCCAACCTCAAGATGATTTTAGCATTAGAAGTCCCCTTAGAAGTCCTTTTGACATGAATCAATATTATATATCCATACTTTTTCTTTCCATGAGTGATGATATGAGGTTGTTGCTTTGTAAAATTGCCTTAGAAGTCCCCTTAGAAGTCCTTTAGAAATGACTTGATCTTATATATCCATAGTTTTTTTCTTTCCATTGATGGTGATATGAGATTGTTGCTTTGTAAAATTATAATGCCTCTCTACAATTTAATATTTCATCAAGAGTATCTCATATAGGAACTCTCATATAAATTGAGTCGAAATAACCCAATAGTTTAGATTTTTTTTTTTTTTTCGTTCTTTCAATGCTTTCATGTCATTCATAGGTCCATCTATCTTACGACTTATTTTAGTACCTATAGTCAATCAACACTATTGATAAAATAAATTTAAAAAATCAATTAGCATAAATGAAATCTGTAAGGTTATTGAACATATATTCTAACACAAATTAGCTTATAATTTTATACAAAGCATACAAATAACATATTAAGTATTTCTTCCAAAAATTTTCACCTTTTCCCATGTGCTAGTCTTTTTTTTCCATACAATATGTTATTTTCGCTGGGATTCTTCTAGAAAACCCCTCTACTTTCCTACATACAAATATTATTCCTCTCACTTATTTATAGTTTAAGGTGGGAGTATCATGAAGGATAATTAAAACACTTAAGGATAAAGGACCAAGTCAAAAAGCCAAGGCAAGTATTTTCATTAGTGCAAGCATCATGAAGGTTGATACTCTAAAATATAACACAATGTATCTTCTCTCTATTTCTTTTATTTCTTAATTTTTTCATCCAAGTATTTACTTTATTACTTCAAAGCATTTGGCCATCGTATGTTCTCACCTTACCCTTTTTTTTAGGATCTTGGTGATTAAAAAGTGGGTCCAAACCTCTATTTTAGATCCCTTTTTTAGGCCTAGGACATGGATTTTACATTGAAATAGATGACCCCATCATAATTTTTTTTAAATCATCTTTTGGAGGCTATTTATCCCTGTTTTAAAATTTATTTTGAGTTATGTTCTGTTATCCTGACTGATTTTTTAAGGTATTTTCATTGGTGTGGCAAAAATTCAAACTTGGTGGATGGATATTTTAGAAAATTCCTATTTTTTCTACTGTATATAAATATTTTTTTTAGTTTTATAGTAGAATCTCTTCTTGTTGACTTATTGTCTTTGAAGAATATTATAACAAGAACTGATATAAAGTATCAAAATTCTTGGAGGGTCATTAATTTACATATTTCAATCTCTTAGGGAGGGTTGTAAGCCACATTCTAAGTGATTCTTTATCTTTTTTCTCTTGTTTTTGCTTTCCTTATTTATTTTGGGTTAAAATAGTTTCAATTAATCTATTAATGCAACACACTTATCATACATGGAAACTTAAAATTAGACAACTATACAATCAAAATGATTATAGAAAATGTTGACACATACACCATGCTCATTTTTAAGGGAATTTGAGGAGATTTCTTAACTCAAAAAAGTAGATGGAGATATGGAGATCATTAGGTTACACATAAGTGATAGTATACTTTTTCACATAGTAGATTATACTACACCTATTTATATTCAAAAAAGTTTGAAGGAATGTTTGAAAAGTGGATAAATTTCACTCTTTACAATTAGAAGTTGAATCATAATCTCACTTCCTCAACAAGTTCATCATCATAAAATATTATATTACAAATTTTATGTATTGTTTGGCCCAATTGGGGAAGTGGAAAGAAGAAGAGTGATGAAGAGTGCATTTTCTCATTTTTCCAAGTTAAAAGGCCCCTTTCAGATATTCTCCTCCACCTCAATTGCAATAATATAAGCCTAAGTTCAAAACAATGCAATAATCCACTCCACATCCTACTAAATCCACTATAAAGACCTCAAACCCTCCAAAATCTAATGAGTCTTCCTCTTGGAATGAGAAAAAGTCTAGGGATACTTGTGACTTTTGTTGTAAATAAGGCCATTATGTGTCTAGGTGCTGAAAGATGATGAAATCCTTAGAAGAAACCTTGCAAAAGAGTAAAATATCTCTTTCCACTAGCTCTTCAATAAAGTACAAAGGAATGGCCCTTTCAGAACATGTAGTGGAGGCATCATCACATAGTTAGATTATGGATTCAAGAGTTTCTCATCACATGACTCCTAGAGAGCTTATTTTATCTCTGAGTCATACTTACACTTTCAAAATTGAATTTTAAGACTCTTCTAGAATTGTAGTTTTTGGGATAAGAACTATTGAATTAGATGGTGGATGTATCAGGGATATCTTATATGTGCCCAAACTTTTCACTAGTCTTCTTTGCTTATATCAGATTTGTTATTTTGGAGATGGAAAAAAATTCTCTTTACCCCCATGGTGTTGATATTAGAGAGTTTTTTGGAGCTAAAAACTATTATTTCTATATAAATCATTGATCATAGTGACCATATTTATAGATTTGAGGAATTTAACACTTCATATTTTGCAACTTGCCATGTTGTTTATGCAGAATCTATGAGAAAAATTTTGTATGAGAGATTTGGGTATCTCAACTACATATATCTATACCATTTAAGCACATAATACATGGTCATAGGTCTTCCTAGCATCTCTAGTTCATATGAAGCACTTGGTAAAAAACATAAAGATCCATTCCCAAAAGGAAAGGTTATGATATCTTTGATACCCTTAGAGTTGGTTTACAACAATTTGATGTATTTTACAATTCCATTATTTCTATGGACCAAGTATGTGCTTACTTTCACTAATAACATCTCCAGCTGCACTTGGGTGTACTTCCTTAAGTACAAAAAATTAAGTGTTTGCCCATTTTAAGGTATTTAAGTCCTATGTTGAGAAGCAATCTTCTTTTTATATTAAGAAGTTATGCAAAAATAATGGTGCGGATTTTATTAGTAGATATCTTTTAGTTTTTCTTGAGAAGCATGATATACTATGTCAACGTTTTGTTCCTTAAACTCCTCAAAAAAAAGGTGTTGCTAAATGAAATAATAGAACTTTGAGGGAGATGAACTACATAATTCACTCTTAGGATATTCTATCAGGTTTTTTAGCCAAAGTAGTGAATTATGCTAACTATATTAAAAATCACACTCCTTACAAAGCATTTTACCATATGACTCTTGAGAAGGCTCAGACCCATGTCAATCTTGAAGTTTTAGCTTTCAAAGTTTTTTTAGTCTTGCTTGGGTTCATGTATGAAACAAGAGGTAAGCCTTGGATAAGAAGAGTAAACCATTTATCTCTGTTGGTTATTGTTGAGGATATGAAGGCTTATCGGTTGCTCAATCAAAACACTCACAATGTACTTTTTAAAGAAATATAGATTTTGATGAGTGAATGATTAAGAAAGCCCTCCTACCTTCCGCTTCTACTCCCTCTTCATCTTTCTCTTCTTCAGTTGAGGATTATTTCTTAATTATGACGATGTTGTTGATGATCCTCCTACTATCACCATGACTCAGTGGGCTCATACTACTCTTGATGAGGTACCTCCTTTTATTGTTGATCTTTCAAATTTTCAATATCCCACATCTCACCCACATGTCATGGTTTTGAGTCATGTGGTTTTAGAGGACCCACAATACTTTTTAATTGCACATGGAATTTCTAAGTGGAATATTTTTATGGTCGAGAAGTATTCTTCCTTGATGAAGAATCACACGTGGGATATTTTCATCTTCCAAAGAGAAAAATATTGGTTCGATGTAGATGGGTTTGTTAGAAATATGAGAAGGTTTTTGTTGTCATTGATGTCAAGAAGTCAGTATCAGTGAGCGTTAGTTTCAGTGAGTAACATCAGTTTTAGTTTATGTATTCAGTACAAAAGAAGGATTTACCTCCAAGTGGTCAGATGAGGTCTAAAGGGAAAAGGAAGGCCCAAGAAAATATTTTTTTATAATATTAAAGGTCTAAGGTCAAGACCTAGAGATTTAAATTAATTATAAAAATTTCATTATAAATTAACTTATAATTTAATTTGATTAAATATAAGAGTTAATAAGTTAAATATAAATTACTTATGATAAGTTAATTATAAATTAATTTATGATTTAATTCAAAACCCTAAAGGATAGGGTTATGAGAATGCAATGTTTAAATAATTTGAATTAATCAAATTAAAATGTTAACCGACATCTTGGAACTTATGGCACTTTGCATATAAATGAGGGCAAACACTATGGCAAAAATTATCCAAGTGATCCACATGACATAAGTGAATATTGTGCACATGGTAAGGAAGCAGATCATGTGTGTTTTAAAAAATTTGAGAGGCAGAACATAGGATAAGGAATACAGGAGCTCAGTCCACATTGCAAGGCACTGGGTAGCATGATTGGTAGCCAAAGGTTGCACTAGGACATTCACTAGTGCAAGGTTGAGGGATCGATTCCTATGGTCTTCATTTTTTCTTAGTAAAGAATGGTTTTTATAGAAGTTTACATAATCGGTCAAGGGCAAAGGGAAGGTGCTAGCCTTTCCCTTTATGTGGAAACACATAGCCCACATGGTGGGCACATGCTTTGCAAAGGCGCTCGGTAGGAAGAGGGTGTGCATTTAAAACCTGTCGAGGCCCTTTTGGTGGACTATATAAGGTATGTGGTCATAATTGCAAGGTTTCAAAATTTGTGAAAATTAATTTTTTTAATTTTTTAAAGGTTGTATTAAGTGGAAATTGCATATTATAAGGTTTTTGTGAGTTATACAATGGAATATAAAAGGATATACATAGTATTTATTTTGGGTGTTTATTTTTAAGTGCTTAGAGTTTATAAGAGGAGTAATAAGGTGTGCCAAGGGAGTTAGATATTTGTGTCAAAATAAATTTAATAAAAATTGTAGTGAAAGGAGAAATAAGGTTGAGTAATATTTTGATATTTTGACTTGGTGAAATATTTTTGTGAGAAAATATTAAGGACAAATATTTACTACCTAACCCTAGTATTGGCAAAGAGAGTGGTTGTGATTGAGACAGGTGTTTGAGGTCAAATCATCTTCAAACAAGAGGTAAGGATACATTATCCTTGAGAGTGATTTTTGGATGTTAAGAATGCTAATCTGGAGTGAAAAGTATTGTTTGATAAGCATTGTTGGAAATATTGAGGACGCTTTCACATGCTTGAGGTTTGTGAAAGAACATGAGTATCATTATTATGTGATGTTGTGAACTATCTTGAACTAGGGCTTGTGCAAGATCATGAGTATCATTGTTATGTGAGATTGTTTGATAAGCATTGTTGGAAATTAGTTTGTTGAATTTGAGTTTCATTGTGAGCTGAGTTTATTGAGCCTAGTTGATTGGAAGTGTTGAAGTGATAGTTCAAGTTCTGTGAAACAAATTGTTCCATATTATGATTTGATTTGAAAATATATTGAAAGTGGTTGAGTTTTGTGTAAGAGTGAAACATATTGAGTCTCCAATCATTCTCTATAAATTTCTAATTCTCTATATATTTCTATGGTTAAGTAAGAGAGTTTGAAAGTGATTGAGTAGTGTTTGTCAGTGTGAATAATATTTAGTCTCTAACCATTATCTATATGTTTCTATAATATTAAATAATATTTTATGTGAAACTTATTTGTGTGATTGAAGATGTTTTCTATGAAAGATTGAGTTGAATTTAATAAATCCTTTGTGAATATGAGTTGATTTGAGTAAGTCCTACAGTGGACTTGAGAAAAAGTTGAGTAAGATTTTGTGGAATATTACAATGCAAATTTGAGACAAGTTCTATTGTAGAATTTTTAATAATTATGGACAAGTTCTAGTGAGGACTTTTTGATCAGATTGAGCAAGTTCTAGTGATAACTTGTTGGACATATTTGAGGCAAGTCTTGGTGAAGAATTGTTGAGCAGATTTGAGGTAAGTTTTGGAGAAGACCTGTGGACAAATTAGTGTGAGCTTTTGTGAAATCTTACAATGAAGATTTTAAGATAAAGATAGAGAGAATATTGGACAAGTCCTTGAGAGAACTTATGGACAGATTTGAGGCGTATTTGAGAAGACTTGTGAGCATAGTTAATTGATTGATTTGTTTAAATATTTGAGTTAATATTTAGAGCATATCTAGCAAAGTTTATTTGTAATTGAGTCAAGCTTTGTGTTAAGGCTTTAGGATATATTTGAGGATAGAGTTTGGTGTAGATTTGAGGATAGGTTTGTGCTAGAACAAATATGGATATTGAGTAGATTTGTGCTAGACTAAAGGATTGTGTTTACTGCAGATCAGAGATAGAGTTTGAGTCAATTTGTGCTAGACAAAAGGATTGTGTTTAGTGTAGATTTAAGATAGATCTAAGAGCAAGCTTTGGAGGTGATAGAGTATAGAGAAAAATAGTCTCTATTGGATAGATATCCATTAGCTATGGTAGTGAATATATCTATTCTGAGTGAGGGTAGGAGTCTTCAATGGATAGAGATCCATTAGCTAGTGTAGTGGAGGTAGCAATTCTTCTAGAAGATTACCAGCAAGAGTAGAGGAGAAAGGATTTCTCCTATTGATAGATATCTATGAACTAGATAAGGACATTGGTGTCTCTTGTGGATATAGATCCATGAACTTGATTAGGGTATTGTTGTCTCCTTTGGATAGAGGTCCATAAACATTGTAATAGGGAAAGAGAATCATGTTAAATTGGTTTCTCTACTGTGTGTGGTGATTTATGCATTGCTTTTATTACTATTTTTGATATTGCCATTGATATATTGCATAATATTGTTTGGAAAAGAAAAGTAAAAAGTGATCTTATATTATTCACCCTCATCTTAGTATAAGATTGTGTTATTCAATTGGTATCAGAGTAGGATTCTTCGAAAGTGTTTAATAGCTTGAAGGAAAAGCTCACAAGAATACATATGGATTCTAAGAATGGATCCTCAGATAACTCAACACCATTAATTCATGGGAATGATTATGTATTTTGAAATATGAGAATGAAGATTCACCTAATGACACTTTGAAATGAAATATGAGAAGCAGATGAAAATGGATACACACCACCAGCTACTCCACCTATAGATAAATATCATAAGCTTCTACATCATTACAATTCAAAATCAATGAATACAATTTTGAGAGATTTGCACACAACAGAGTTTACAAAGGTTATGCACTATAAATCAACAAAAGAAATTTGGGATAAGTTGCAAGGCATAAATGATAGAGATAAAAAGGTCAAAAAAGCAAAGTTTCAAAATCTCATGGGATAATTTATAGATCTAAAAATTAAATATGAGAAAAACATTAGTGCTTATCTACTTCATGTAGACGACGTTGTTAACTCCATGTAAAAACATGGACTTGAAGTTTAATAATCTAATGTTTGTGATAAGATTTTAAGATCACTCCCAAAAAGGTTTAGTAAAAATATTTCAGCTATAGAGGAATTAAAAGATAGTGGTCTTTTAACAAGAGATGAATTAATTGGCATTATTATAGCTTTTGAGATGAGAACAAAATAGGAACCTAATACTTGGGAAGAAGCAACATTCAAAGCTACTAAGAAGACAAAGGGTAAGATTTCAGATTCAAGCAATGATTTATCTAGTGAAGTAGAAGCAAATTATGACAGAAGGAACAAGCATCCAAGAAATTTTAAAGGTGTAAAATCGGTTAGATGTTTCTATTTTGTAAAATATGGTCACTATGCATATGATTTTAAAGAAGATGGAAATAGCAATGATGAAGAAAAAAAGGATCATAAGAATAGGGAAATAGAAAAATACAGGTACCAAAATAAAAATACGTATGGATAATGCAAGAAAGGAAAGAAGTTCTTCCAAAAATAGAAGAAGAGTTTCTATGCTAGCAAATCAAGTAAGTATTCAAGTAATAGTGATGATAGTTCCTCATATAATGATGTAGATGAATTTCTATTTTTGGAAAAATAAAAAGAAGTGGTTAGGAAAAGGTCATCGATAATTTTCGAGTGTTTTAGATGTGGTAACTTTGGCCATATCAAAGATAGTTGTACAAGGAATGAAATTAATTTTAGTGATGATGAATATGAAGGTACAATTGAAGAACTAGAAGAGAATATTCGCTTGGAATTAGAATAAAAGGAGGTCATCCTATAGAATACAAGTCAGAAAAGAATGAATATGTTTTCAAAGGCAAACAAACAGAGGAAGAATCAAATGAAGGATAATTTGACCTTGAGGGAGAGATTATTCATTACCTGGATTCATTAATATAGGTAAGAAATCAAAATTCAAAACTCAAGCTTAAATTTCAAGTATGTAATGAAGAGAAAGGAAATCTTATAGAGGATATAACTAACACAATAAATAAGACAAGGAGATTCAAAGAAAAGTTAAAGCAAAGTTTTTAGAATGTGAAAGGTTAGAGCATGAGATAGCCTTTCTAAGGAAGGAAGTAAAATATTCTAAGGATAAATTACACATGTTTGGGAGAAGATCAAAGAAATTAGATAAGATTATCAAGATGCAAAAACCTACATCAAACACAAAAGAAACAAGTAGAGTAGTCAACTTAAATTCTTGAAGAAGAAGAAACATTAGAAGAAGAGAGTGTAAGAGAGAGTGATACTTATGATGGTTTGGACAATAGAAAGTTAAAAAAGGAAATGAACAATGTACAAAAGAGGAACAAATGGAACAAGAACCAACATGGGGTAAAAAATACTAAAAGACCCATGGGGTCAAGGCAAGGTAGTTTCAATGGAAGGTGTTTCTCATGTCACAGATTTGGGGACAAGGCTTCATAGTTTAGGACACATGAAAGATAGGAATATGGAAACTTCAAAAACAAGTAGCTTTTTCAAGGGTATTCCTACTCTTATAATCAGGTTGGTCACAGGGTAGTAAATTGCAGGGTTCATGATAGGAACAAATATGGCTTCACTAAGAGAAATCCAAAGACATTTGCACCTCCAATGAATTTAGTGTTAAAAGTGAAATAATTACGAGCATATGACAATATGGTGTAGAGAAAAAATTACAAACACAAGTAGGAACAGGAACAGTCAAAGGAATAAAAAATATCAACCAAGGAAGAAAGTGAACAAAGGGAATGATTAGTGCTTGATGGGAGTAGAAATACTCCTACCCAAGAATTTACCACCTCAAGGGAAGGTGGGGGAGGGGATATGCTAAGAGACTCATTCTTAGCCTCAATCCCCAAAGGTGACCCTTTGCCATTGATGTCAAAGGGCAGAGATTTTAGTTAGAGGGAGAGCATTCAGTCAAGGGGAGTAGTTTCTAGGGGGAGTCAAACAGAAAAATATTAAGGAAATGGTAAAAGGTAATTGGGTGCCATCAATGACAAATGTGGAGATTATTGGAAATATGAGCAGGTTTTGTTGTTATTTATTTCAAGAAGTTAGGATTAGTGAGCATTAGTTTTAGTGAGCAGCATTAGTTTCAATTTTTGTATTCAGTGCAAAATAAATATTGTCTTCAAGTGGTCAAATGAGGTCTAAAGGACAAAAAGAAGGCCCAAGTAAAATAATATTATAATATTTTATTATAGTATTAAATGTCTAAGGTCAAGACATAGAGATTTAAATCAATTATAATAGTTTCATTATAAATGAATTATAAAAAGTTCATTATAAATTAATTTATGATTTAATTCAAAACCCTAAAATATAGGGTTATAAGGGTGCAAAGTTTAAATAATTCAAATTAATAAAATTAAAATGTTTTCTAATGTCTTGGAACTTATGGCACTTTGCATATAAAGGAGGGCAAACACTATGGCAAATATTATCCATGCAATCCATATGACATAAGTGAATATCGTGTGCAAGGCAAGGAAGATGATCATGTGTGTTTTAAAAGCTTTTGAGAGGTAGAACATAGGTCAAGAAATAGGGGAGCTCACTCCACATTGAAATGCATTGGGTAGCATGATTGGTAGCTAAAGGGTACGCTAGAACATTCGCTAGTGCAAGGTTGAGGGATCGATTCTCGTGGTCTTCATTTTTTATTAACGAAGGAAGGTTTTTGTTGAAGTTTGTACAGTTGGTAAAGGACAAAGGGAAGGTGCTAGAATTTCCCTTTGTATGGAAACATGTAGCCCATGTGGTGGGTGCGCACTTGGCAATGGAGCTCAGTATGAAGAGGTTGTGTGTTCGAAATCCGTCGAGGCCATATTGGTGGACTATATAAGGTGTGCACTCATAATTGTAAGGTTCTAAAAATTGCAGAAATAATTTTTTTAATTTCTTAAAGGTTGTATTAAGTGGAAATTGCATATTATAAGGTTTTTGTGAATTATACAAAGGGAGGTAAAAGGTTATGCATAGTATTATTTTTGGGTGTTGATTTTTAAGTGCTTAGAGTTTATAAGAGGAGTAATAAGGTGTGCCAAGGGAGTTAGATATTTTTGTTAAAACAAAGTTAATAAAAATTGTATTGAAAGGAGAAATCAGGTTGAGTAAGGTTTTGATATTTTGACTTGGTGAAATATTTTTGTGAGAAAATATAAAGGACAAATATTTTCTACCTAACCCTAGTATTGGCAAAAATAGTCGTTGTGATTGAGACAGGTATTTGAGGTTAAATAATCTTCAAATAAGAGGTAAGGGAACATTATCCTTGAGAGTGATTTTTGGATGTTGTGAATGTTAAGTTGGAGTGAAAAGTTTTGTTTGAGAAGCATTGTTGGAAATATTGAGTAAGATTTCACATGCTTGACTAGGGTTTGTGAAATAACATGAGTATCATTGTTATGTGAAGTTGTAAATTATCTTGAACTAGGGCTTGTGCAAGATCATGAGTATCATTGTTATGTGAGATTGTTTGATAAGATTTCTTGGAAATAATTGAGTTGAGTTTGAGTTTCATTGTGAGTTGAGTTGATTGAGCACAATTGATTGGAAGTGATGAAGTCATAGTTCAAGTTTTGTGACACAAATTTTTTCATATTCTAATTTGATATGAAAGAGATTGAAAGTGATTGAGCGTTGTGCAAGAGTGAAACATAATGAGTCTTTAACCATTATCAATATGTTTTTCTCGTTAAGCAAGAGAGTTTGAAAGTGATTGAGTAGTATTTGTGAGTATTAAGCATATTGAGTCTCTAACCATTCTCTATATGTTTTTGTAATATTAAACAAGATTTTGTGTGAAACTTGTTTGTGTGATTGAAGAGGTTTTCTATGAAAGATTGAGTTGAATTGAATAAGATTTTGTGAAGGCTTGTGATCTGATTTGAGTAAGTATTAGAGTGGACTTAAGGACAAAGTTGAGTAAGCTTTTGTGGAAGCTTACAATGCCTATTTGAGATAATTTCTAGTAAGGAATTGTTAATAAGATTGGATAAGTTCTAGTGAGGACTTGTTGAGAATTTTGAGCAAGTTCTAGTGATAACTTTTTGGACATATTTAGGACATGTCTTGGTGAAGAATTATTGAAAAGATTGAGAAAATTCTAGTGAGAAATTGTTGACCAAATTTGAGGTAAGTATTGGAGAAGACTTGTGGATAGATTTGTGTGAGCTTTTGTGGAAACTTATAATGTAGATTTGAAGACAGAGATAGAGAGTGGCTAGATAAGTCCTTAAGAGGACTTGTGGATATATTTGATGCAATTATTTGAGAAGACTTGTGAGCATAGATGACTAATTGATTTTTTCAAACCTTAAGGTTTGAAGCAGATATAGCAGAGTTGATTTGTGATTGAGTCAAGCTTTATGTTAAGGCTTAAGGATAAATTTGAAAATAGATTTTGGTGCAAATTTAAGGACAAGTTTGTGCCATACTAGTGATAGAGATTGAGTAGATTTGTACTAGATTGAAGGACTATGTTTAGTGTAGATAGAATATAGAGTTTGAGTGAATTTATGCTAGATCGAAGGAATGTGTTTAGTTCAAATTTTAGACAGATCTGAAAGTAAGCTTTGGAGGTGACAGAGTATAGAGGACAAAAATCTCCAATGGATAGACATTCATTATCCAGGGTAGTGAATACAAGTCTTCTAAGTGAGGGAAGGAGTCTTTAGTGGATAGAGATTCATTAACCAATGTAGTGGAGGGAACAATTCTTCTATAATATCACCAGCTAGAGTAGAGGAAAAAGGACTTCTCCTATGGATAGAGATTCACAAACTAGTTGAGGAGATTGGTATCTCCTATGGATAGAGATCCACAAACTTGATTGGATGATTTGTGTCTCCTTTGTACAAAGCTCCATAAACATTGTAAGAGGTAAAGGTTTCCAAAGTTATTCGTTGAGAAATTTCTAGTGAGGGATTTTCTTTGTGGAGTAGCCCACATTGGGTGAACCACGTTAAATTGGTGTCTCTATTGTGTGTGGTGATTTATGCATTGCTTTGATTACTGTTGTTGATATTTCCATTGATGTATTGCATAATATTTTTTGGGAAATAAAATTAAAATGTAGTATTATATTGTTCACCCCCCTCTCATTATAAGTTTTTGTTATTCAATTGGTATTAGAGTAGGTTCCTTCAAAAGATATTAACATCTTGAAGGAAAAACTCACAAGCACATAAATGGATTCTAAGAGTGGATCCTTAGATAACTCAACACAAGTGTTTGATAGTAACGATTATGTATTCTAGAATATGAGGATGAAGATTCATTTGATTGCACTTGAAAATGAAATATGTGAAGCTATTTAAAACAGATATGCACCACCAACTACTCCATCTACAGATAAAACTAGTAAGCTTCTACATCATTATAATTCAAAAGCAATAAGTACAATTTTGAGAGGTTTGCATAGAAAAAAGTTTATAAAAGTTATTCATTGCAAATCAACAAATAAATTTTGGGATAAGTTGCAAGGCATATATGAAGGATATAAAAATGTCAAAAAGGTAAAGTTGTGAAATCTCAAGGGATAATTTGAAGATCTGAAAATGAAGGATGACGAAAACACTAGTTCTTATCTACTTCGTGTAGATGAGGATGTTAACTCCATGCAAGGAATTGGAATTCAATTTCAAGAATCTAATTTTTTTGATAATATTTTAAGTTCATTCCCAAAAAAAATTAGTAAAAATATTTCAACTATAGAGGAATCAAACGATAGTGATATTTTGACAAGGGATGAATTACTTTGCATTCTTACAACTTTTGATATGAGAAAAAAAGAGGAACCTAATCATTTAAAATAAGCAACCTTCAAAGCTACTAAGAATACCAAATTAAAGAATTTATATTCAAGCAATGAGTTATCTAGTGATGATGAAGCAAATTATGGTAGAAGGAATAAGGATCCAAGAAATTTTAAAGGTACAAAATATGTTATATTCTTCAATTATGGAAAGTATGGTTACTATGCATCTGATTGTCAAGAATCTAGAAATAGCAATGATGAAGAAAAACATGATTATAAGAACAGGGAAATAGAAAAATACAGGTACCAAAAGAAAAATAGGGATGGACAAGGCAAGTAAGGAAAAAAGTTCTTCCAACTACATAAGAAGAATTTCTATGTAGACAAAGAAAGTAAGTATTCAAGTAATAGTGATAATAGTTCCACAGATAATGATGAAGATGAATTTCTATTTTTGGCTAAAGAAAAATAAGTTGTTAGGAAAAGGTCACCAGTAATTCTCAAGTATTTTAGATGCGGTGACTTTGGTCATCTCAAAGATAGTTGTATAAGGAATGGATTCAGTTTTAATGATGATGAATATGAAACTATAGTTGAAGGACCAGAAGAGAATCTTATCTTGGCATTAGAAGAAGAAGGAGGTGATCCTATAGAAGACAATTTAGAAAAGAATAAATATGTTTTCAAAGGTAAACAAATAGAGGAAGAATCAAATAAAGGCGAAGTTAACGTTTGAGAGAGAGATTATTCATGTCGTTGATGCATTAAGCGAGGTAAGAAATCAAAAATCAAAACTCAAGCTTAAATTTCAAGAATGTGATGAAGAGAAAGGAGATCTTATAGAGGATCTAACTAACTCAATAGCTAAGACAAGGAAATTCAAAGAGAAATTAGAAGCAAAGGTTTTAGAAAGTGAAATGTTAGAGCATGAGGTAGCCCTACTAAGGAAGGAATTAAAATTTTCTAATAAAAAAATAAATAGGTTTAGGATAAGCTCAAAGAAATTGGATTAAATTATCAAGACGCAAAAGCCTACATCGCAAGATAGGTCTTGGATTTGAATAGGTACAAAATAAACAAGGAGAGGAGTCAACATCAAGTTCTAAAGAAGAGGAGAGTGTAAGAGAGAGTGAGGCTTCTTAGGATGGGTTAGAAAATAAAAATTTCAACAAGGAAAGGATCAATGCATAAAATAGGAACAGATAGAATAGGAACCAACACAGGGTAAAAGAGACTAAAAGTCGCATGGGATCAAGGCAAGGTAGTTTCAATTGAATATGTTTCTCATGTCATAGATTCAGGCACAAGGATTCATAGTGTAGGACACATAAAATACAAGAATATGGAAACTTAAAAATAGTCAGCAATTATGCACAATCCATCCCTCCATTCTAAGAGAAAGATAAAATTATGGTGGTCTACTCTTACCGATGACTGAGGTAGTCAACTTATGAGTCAATACAGTCTGGGTTGGATTTTCCTTGCATTTAGTAGACTTCAATGATTACTATAGATCTACTTGGCTTACATTAGCTAGTTTTTTCTTCAGTTATTCAATCATACTATAGGCCCCTATACCAGACTCACTTCCCTCCTTCATAATTTTGTATCTGGTTTGATACTACTATGTCTCTTCTACCCTCTGACACTTAGTAAATGGGGGGTACCTAAGCCATTCTTTTGCCTAATTTCTTATCTTTATATTAGGCTTAAAGGTTGAAGCCTATGGTTGAGGGATTCTCATTCCAGCTTTCAGAGATAAGAGATCCTTCAATAAGATGGGTCCCTCCAATTTTGGCATTTGGGTAGGCTCTTTTACTGGCAATAGAATCTTCTCACTTGGCATATTTAAACTAATGGGAACTTTAAATGGCTTCATTTGAACTGGATCAGCTTCAATGGTTTTATTACCTAATATTGTAAGAACGAAAACTTGTTCAATAGTGGGAATCATAAATTTATGGTCCATATCTATGATCATGTTCACTTGTCCACTAGGTACACTATCTTTCAGGTTCTACCACGTAGAGCACCAAAAAGCTCTATCAAATAGACCAACTTCTTCATTATCTAAAACCACTACATTTATTTTAGGAGCCCTACTAGTTCAAGCATCTTGTTCTCTAGTAATTTGGGGAGGAGGAGCGAATTTCCTTGGCTGGAAACTCTGATATGATTATATCCTTTTCAATATGGTGATATCATTCATCATTTCCCTCATTGATGATAACATATCCTACAATTCTTTGGCATGGTATAGATTTGTAGGTGTCGAAGGCATAAGCAATGGCAATGGCACCAATGGTGTAGGTATGGAAGCTAGAATTTGGAGGATAGTAGGTGAAAGGAACTACAGAGTGTGTACCATATGGTTCTAAGAATAACTAGAACTCCACGAAAAAATAGGGTACATTGGGGGTGTAGCCAATGACTAAGTGGATGCACTAGGATACATGATGAGCATCAAAAATGCTCATATTTTGTATACATTTTCTTGATTATTATGTGGTTGTATAGTAAGTATTGCATATGTTTATGAATGATTATATAATTATTTGATGAAATTATGCGTGTTATCTAATTCATGTGTTTTCAGTGTGTTTTTGTGGAATTGTAGTTGATTTCGTCAGATTTGGATCAATCGAGGTCTTTTCAGAACCTGGCACTTTGTTTCTTTAAGAATCAACGCAGAGAATGTAGGTGCCTTCCTCTTCCAGGAAGGCACCAAGAGTAAGCAGGCACCTTCCTCTTCCAAGAAGGTGCCAAGGAAAGACAAGTGCCTTCCTCACCCAGGAAGGTGCCAATAGAAGGACAACACCTTCCTCTTCAAGGAAGGCACCAAATGAAAATAAGTGCGTTCCTCTCACAGGAAGGCACCGACAAGAAGGTGCCCGACATACTTAGGAACCTTCCTCATAGGGAAGGTACCCCTGTTCTTCGCATGTTGACCATACAAGCACAATGTGGACAACAGATACTTGTGCAGTTCCAACTCTACGTCATGTAGAGTTAAATTGGGGATCACACCGACATATAAGAATGTCCTACCAATGACAAGCAAAGCACAAACCAATCAGTGAGCATGTCACCATTAGAAATGAATGCCAATTTTAGCAGACATCGATCACATTTACCAGATTGTCTTAGTTTAGTCTGGAATGAATCAACTATTATAAATTCTTTGTAACAGAAGATCTGCGTGTGTGCTATATAAACACACGCAGACCTCTCTGATGATATATAGAATATTTTGATAGTAAATGTAGAGAGATATACAAAAGAAGTATTGTAATACGTTGATAATTATAATACATTTCTAAGAGTTTCTAAGTGCATGTTCAGTTGGGAGGAAGCTGCTGGAGCTTGGGCCCACTCCAAGCCAATATATCTTCCCCTATTTTTCCTATGTTTTCTAGATTAGTTTACCACTTTTATAAGATTATTGATCGCATTGTTATTTTTAGTATTGCAATAGGTGTATTTCTAGGAATGCATGAATATTTCCTTTCTGTATATTTAATTAGTTTTTTTACATAAATTATTGAGGAGTGTATGAATGAATGACGATCGTTGAAACACCCCCCAATAGTAGAACTAGCAGACTCATATCAAGTGGTATTGTAAGAAATCTTGTTCAATGCCCTTCACAAGTTTATGAAGCTCCCTGGGTTGATAAATTAAATGCATGGACATGTGAAAAACCTAGGAAAGAAGTTAACCTTGTTTTGCCCACAACATTTTTGCACCGTTGTTGGGGAAACGTCTCAACTATATTATTTACAATAGCTATAAACCTTCCATCTAACCTTGTATGAGTTCTTCAAGAAGAAGAGGACCTGATAGTCGGTTTATAAAAACCAATCCACTAGAACCTAAGTCAGCTGAACATTCTAAATTTGAATTAGACTCGCTCAACCCACCACCAACAATCCATTGGAGTGAGGATCCACACTTTGTGCAAAGTGCCTCCTCATCCCATCAACTTGGGGAAGAACGAATCATTTTAAATCCCATTTTTAATAGGACACCCTTAGAGGAAGCCCTATTGTGGAAATTTGTAGAAGATCGGATGATAACACCAGAAAACCTTAGAGCCTTGACTCGAAAAGTCTTAAATGATCGTAAGGCCATAAATATTGCATTAGAGACTACATTTCCTAAAAAAATGACTGACAATGAAGAAGTCTCATATGGATTTAGTTTTTTGATCGATGAAGGAGTAGGAGATACCAAAATGAAAAACATATCCCCTGCCCACCTTCCAACCTTTAGAGGATACCCAACTGAGGACCCTAACCTATTTTTATTTAATTTTGATGTCTTATGCAGGTCTATAGACTACAAATATGATACGTAGAAGCTGAAACTCTTTCCTTCCACATTGGACGATGCAGCTTTGCAGTGGTTCATTAGTCTAGGAGACAAACACATTGCCACTTGGGATAAAATGAAGAAGCTATTTTTAGAGCAATACCAAGATTTTGGGAGAGCAAGAGACTCTAGATAAGAGGTCCTAAGCATGACAAAGAAAGACTATGAGTCTCTTGAGAAATACTAGGAGAGATTCAACTTCAATATTCAATGATCTCCTCACACGAAACTATCTGATAAGTCCCTCAAAACCATATTTTTGAGAGGACTTACCAATGAATCATTGGAGGCTCTTAACATGATTTTTGGAGGTGATGTATAGCAGCACGCTATGGAAGACATCTGATAACTCTGCAGAAACTACTCAAGAAGGAGAGGCAAGACCACTTCTAGAACCATGAACGTGACTGCTTTAGTCATGAAGACAGAAATAGGTAACATGTTGGAAGATTTAAAGAGCAAAATGCTCTCATATCTAGCATTGTAGATGGATATGCCGCTATTAGAGAAAAAGAAGCAAGAAAACAAATTAGCATTGGCTTATTTCTATCCAAAATGCAGAGGGATGCATGCAAATAATGCATGCCCAGAAAATAAAGTTAGAGTATGCACAGTTTGTAGGTTGAACCATAAAACTCGATTGTGCCCACAACTGCACAGTAATTAGGAGGATATTGAAAGCGCAGATGCCTATTTCATAGTCAATCAAAAGAGTTGGCCACAACCCCTTGCAGGTAATATGTTAATTAAAATACTGTCATATGGGGGAGGACCATACATGTCCCAAGGCCTACCTCAACCACATAACATGGGGTGGTGGGGGCCATCACCCTGGTCCAACGCATCCCAGCAGCATTCCCAAACCAAAAACCATCGATGCCATATCCATATCCCAATAAGTAGTGGAGAGGCCACACTACATGGAATCAGGCTCCACATAATGTAGCACCAGCTCACCCCCAATATAATTTACCAGTGTTTCCAGTAGTGAGACATGTGCAGCTACCCACACAATCGATGACAAATCCTAATAACAAGATGAACCAGCCAACATACAACATGGAGGGTGAGATGTTTTTGATGTACCATATTTAGCTTAGGTCTGGTAGACAGCTAGGAGTAGGAACACCTCCACTGGTATAAGATGAGAAAAAGGTAGGAGAAACACCTCTTGTAGAAGAGGTGATAGAAGAAACGTCTAAGAGAGCAAAATCTCCATTTCCCAACCAAATGCAAGAATAGAGGAAAGTAACATAGCCAAAGTTTGATATCTTGTCTAGCTTGAAGAACCTCACCGTGACAATTCCATTATTTCAATCCATCCGAGATGTTCCAATATATACCAAGGTGATATAAGACATGTGTTTAAGGAAGCCAAGATGAAGAGCAACCCAGACTATCAATGTCATAGGTAAACTAGCATATTTGATGATGACCAAAATGTGCCATCCTAAGTATGCATACCTGGCAACCTGATGCTGACTGTAAAAATTGAGGTACATTCCCTGTCCAATACGTTTGTCGATCTTAGAGTAACCATCAATGTAATGCCTCAGGAGACCATACAAAGGCTATAGCTCACGAACCTGAAACCCACTATGACAGTGTTGTAGCTGGCCTATCGATCGACCATGGCATCAAAAGGAATGTTGGAAGACATAATAGTGACAAACAGCGCATGGGAATACCCAGTCGACTTTTTAGTCTTGCAATATAAAACTAGCATGGATGGTTACCCGATCATCTTGGCAAGGCCATGGCTGGCAACATATAATGCTTACATCAACTTTCGAGATAGGCTTATGACCATATCTGATGGATGAAATGTTAAAATGTTGACTATTTCACCCCTAGTGCAGTCCGTTGACTCATTAGGAGAACCCATGTTGACCGAGTATGAAAATCCTAAGCTATCCATGATCCAACCAGTGATGATATTGGATGAGTTGGTAGAAGAAGACAAATATGGTGCTATTGCGGAGTTCATCCATGGGGAGTCCTCCATATCTGCACTTGGATCATCGTTGGCTAGTTCCCAAGATCACCACATTCAGCAGATACATGTCGGGCCATGAAGAACATTGAATGTCAATAGTGGGTTGACTCCCACATAATTGATGAAAGTAGAAGAGCTCCTGGTTAGACACCAATAGGTATTTCCATGGGATTACTCAGATATTAAGGGTTTCAGCCCATAGATCTCTACCCATCGTATATACCTCGATGATCAAGCAAATTCAACCAGGAAACCACGAAGAAGAATGAATCTGATAATGAAAGACATTGTCAAGGAAGAACTGCAAAAATTCTTGACTGTCGAATTCATCTATCCAATTTTTGACAGCAATTGGGTATCATCATTAGTGGTTGTCCCTAAAAAGAATGGGAAGTGATGAATTTTTGTGGACTACAAAGCGTTAAAAAAAGCGACCAACAAGGACCACTTCTTGCTCCCGTTCATTGATCAAGTCTTGGATACACTTTTTGGGAGGAAGTATTTCTACTTCCTGGATGAATTTAATGGATACAACTAGATCTAGATAGGAGAAGAGGATCAGGATAAGACAACATTCACCTGCCCATGGGGAACGTTTGCATATCAGGAATTACCTTTCAGATTATGCAACACACCTGCCACCTTTTAAAGGGTGGTTCTTAGCATATTTTTAGACATGATGGGAGACATGGTCAAAGTATACATGGATGACTTCACCGTCTATGGAGAAACATTTGACGAAGCAATGACGAACTTGGAAAGAGTGCTTGAAAGAAGTAAGGAAAATAATTTATCCCTAAGCAACGAGAAGTGCTTTATGATGATGCAAGAAGGCATCGTAGTGGGACACCACCTCTCTGTAAAAGGAATAAATGTTGATAAAAGAAAAATTAAGGTCATCAGAGACCTACCCAACCCCAGAATGCAGAGAGAGGTGAGGATTTTTCTTGGATTAGTCGGGTACTATCGGTGATTTATTGTCGAATTCAACAAAATTGCAAAACCACTACACACTCTATTATCTAAAGAGGTGGAGTTCAATTGGATGAAAGACTGTGAAGAAGCATTTCAGTTGCTTAAAGAGAAAATGATATCCACACTGATTTTAAGAGGACTAAATTGGGACATACCATTCCATATCTGCTATGATACATCCAACAATGTGATTGGAGTAGTCCTTGAACAGAAGGATGGGGAAGAATTTTATGCCATCTACTATGTCAGAAAAAACTTGGCAGGAGTCGATTTCAACTACATGATGATAGAGAAGGAGTTCCTTGCAGTTGTGCATGTCATAAACATATTTTACCATTATATCATCGAGTATAAGGTATTTGTCCACACGGACCATGTGACCATCAGATACTTTATGAGCAAGCCGGACATTGGCAAAAGAATTATCAGGTGGCTCTTGTTACTGCAGGAATTTGACATCACAATAGTCGACAAACCAGGCAAAGACAATGTCGTAGTAGATTTTCTATCTAGATTGATACCGATAGACCATACAATAGTGGAAGACCAATTTTTTGATGAACATTTGTTCACCATTAGTGAGAAAATCCCATGGTACATAGATATAGCGAATTACTTGACCATCAGAAGAACCTCACTTGCTCTCTCTTTCTAAGAAAAGGAGGCAGTCAGACAAAAGCACATCGTTCATATGGATTTATGGCCTTTTGTTCAAAATAGGATGTGACCATATTATAAGGAGATGGATAGAAAAATAGGAGTTCTCAGAAGTACTCAAAGCGTGTCATGATGAACCATGCGAAGGACACTTTGCAAGGAAATGAACTGCCTACAACATCCTACAAGCTGGGTACTTTTGGCCCACACTATTCAAGGATGCGTATGTGTATTCCAAAAAGTGTGATGAATGCCAAATAATGGGCAGACCAACCCATCGAGATGAAATGCTCCTCTAGCATTAGGTACACCTGGAACCTTTCGATAAGTGGGGCATGGACTTCATGGGACCAATTAATCCACCTTCAATAGGGAGGAGGTTTATTTTGGTCTATATAGATTACATCACCAAATGGGTTGAAGTTCAAGCGTTGAGAGATTCAAAAGAAATAATAGTCATCAATTTCTTATTTGCCCATATTTTTACATGATTTGGGGTCCCTAGAGAGATAACAATAGACCAAGGGCCTCAATTTACCTCCAAGTTGATCAAGGAGCTGATGGAGTAATACATAGTTTGGAACAATAAAACTACACCCTACCATCCACAGGAAAATGGGCAAGTGGAAGTGACCAACAGAGAAATAGAGACCATCCTGACAAAGACCATGCAGCATCATAGAAAATATTGGGCTACACAATTTTTGTAGGCAGTCTAGGCATATAATACCACGTGGAAATCCACCATAGGCTTCACACCCTTCCAACTAGTCTATGGGAAGAGTGTGATGATGCCCATTGAATTTGAAATCAAGACATTGAGGACGACTTCAGAATTGAACTTGAGCTTGGATGACGCTCAAAAATAAAGGATTCGATAGCTAGGTCAGCTAGATGAAATCCAAATGGATGCTTTGTAGAGAACGAAAATCATAAAAAAGCAAATAAAGCAGTGGCATGATCACCACATTAAACTGAAGCAGTTCTAAGAAGGAGAATGGATGTTTTTGTATGATTATCGATTCCAAGAAATAAAAGGTAAATTAATTCAAATATGGATTGGACCATATGAGGTGGTAGAGCTCATCAAGAATGGGGCAGTGCATGTTAGAACAATTGACGACAGCAACAACATGTTAATGGTCAATGGCCACCGACTGCAACCCTATAACACATACAAAACCTTACAGGTGTAATCTAGAATAGATGTGGGGGATACCCCATCTTGTTATATTTGTAACAAAATCTTAATAGGCAAAACGGTGGGCATGAAGGTTCTCACCAAAATCAGTTAATTTAGTTTTTTTCTACGATGTGTTCTACAGGGACGACACCCATATGCAAGCTACAAGCATCCTAATCTAGGGCCTAACAGGCATGGAATGTGTCTAACTATCTTAATTTTTCTTTCTTTTCATTTTCTTTTTGTAGGTGGAGGACTTGACAGCACAAGGAATAGGTATTTGGGAAAATAGGCCTGATTGGGCTTAGCATTTCGACATCGATACTCATAGGTAGAAGCTAAGGTAGCATGAAGAAAGACTGAGAATGCTTGATCACCCTTTCACATCCAATTGCAACATGATTACCAAGAATAAAGTGCCTTCGACATCGATAAGGCACAGAAGAAGGCACCTTCCTTATAAAGAAGGTGCCCAGCAAGAAGAAGGTGACTTCCTTATGAAGAAGGCATCTCGCCAGAATAATGCACCTTCCTTATGAAGAATGTGCCCCACCAGTAGAAGGCACCCCGCAAGTAGAAGGTGCCCCACCAGTAGAAGGCACCCCGCAAGTAGAAGGTTCCTTCCTTATAAAGAAGGCACACACAAAAAAAAGAGAGAAAAAAGTAGGCACCTTGCACATTGGGAAGGTGCCACATAAAAAATAAAAAAAAAATTCAAGGCGCCTTCCACATCAAGAAGGTGCATACAGACCAAGGTGCCTTCCACCACAGGAAGGTGCAGGTATAAAGCGGCACCTTCCACCCTAGGAAGGCACAGGTATTCAATAGCGCATTTCACGTAAGGAAGGTGCACCCAATGCGCCATCATCAAAAGGGCGCCTTTCACCACTGAAATGCACATCTATTCAAAGAGAACCGACAACATCGGGAAGGCACCATATAAGCACCTTCCACATTGAGAAGGCACCACATAAGCACCTTCCACATTGGGAAGGTACCAAAGAGCGCCTTCCGCGTACAACCAGCACTTAAGTCTCACGGATGCCTCGATCGGAATGAAATCACCACACGAACAAGCGACATAAGATTACCACCATCGCCCATGTGATGGAAATCCGCCCCAATCAAAAAAATCTTAGAGAATTATGGGGCAAGATTATCTCACACATTCCAAAGATGATGGACATAATTTTTTTTATAAAATCAAGAGTTTGTCTTCAGCACCAACAATCAAACAACTCAACACCAAATTCCAGCGTAATCCACACAAATGAAATACCCCTTACCCGTGTCGCAAATCAGTGAATCAATGCTCTTCACGACGCATGAAAAACCAAATAAGGTATGTGCATACTAACTCAAATCTTTATATAATTATTCATAAATTATGCAATACCAAAAAAATATTACCGTCATAAAAATCATATACCCCCATGGTCGAAACCACGTGCCAATGATATGGCTTGAAATGCGTACCCTAGAATTAAATGCTAAGGTTAGGCACCTTCCCTATAAGAAGTCATCTTCCTGAAGAAGTAATGACAAAAAAAAAAAAGTTCATTAGTAAGGGAAGGTGCCTTAGGAGGAAGGTCTAAGAATCATGCGGTGAAAATAATAAGTTGAGTGATATGGAAAGAATCATGGGGATGGTAAAAACATAGTTTAAGGCTGAGGGATGGTTCAAATACTATACCCTGGTTAGTCAGGTCCATGATATGGATGCATCCAAGGAATTCATTGCCTCCTTGATGTGTGACGTAGCTTAGGTGCGATGGGTAGAAATTTTGGTCACCCCCGAATACATCTCGCAGGTGACTGGATTGCCTCTCACAGGTGAGTGCATATACAATGGTAGACTATTTAAGCCATATTCCAAATTGTTGCTGTGAGGAGAAAATGTGCAAATAGATAAGGAAGGGCTACCCAAAAGAAACCTTCCCATGAATTTGTGGAAGATATTCGAGTAGGTTGCTCGATTATTTACATGCACCAGGAAGTATACCCATTTGCACACTAAACATGTGCAGTTTCTAAATGACTTGGTGCGTGGAATGAATTTGAACATACCCTTCTACCTAGAAAATTCCCTAAAGGAAGAAATGAGTAGGTACCAGAAGGAAGCATCGTCTAGCTTGGCCCACCATGGGCTGATATTAGCATTGGTCTTCCATGTAGAAGTGTAGAGGGAGAACCCCAACGCAGAGGGATATGGTGACCAAGAAATGCAACTGGATGTTGTTGCCAAAATAGAGCAATAAGAGGGAAGCCCTACAGAGGATATGGCAAGTATAAATTAATTGGAATTTCTCGATTTCATGTAAGAAAGAAGGCATTCACCAATGCCTAAATGCATAGAGGAAACAGGGCATTCCCTAGTGCCCGAGTATGAAGAGGAAGGAGCATCGCTTATTAGAAGTGAGGCCGAGTTCCAGCCGCTAGAACTAGTCCCTAGGGATGGCAAAACAGGTCCCCCAGAGTGAATAGAACGCTCCAGGGACTGCAGAGCGGGTAGCTTAGAACGAGAAGACGTCCGCCCGGGAGAAAAGAAAAACCTCTATTTGAGTCGCCACATTTTTTGTAGAGTCCAATGGGAAAGGGCTCAGGACGACTCAAAAGAAGGTGAAGGTGACCTTCGTCAAGATAGAAGAAGATGATTGGGATATGTAGCCATTTGTAGAGGGGTAAAAATAGTTCAAACGACTGCTCAAAGAGATGACAACAGCTAAGGAAACCAGGAAGGCAACCTTAAGGATGCAAGGGGAATCTGGTATCTGCATCAATTCGACAGAGGACAACTAGTTTTGGGAGATTTAATGGTCATCCCAGGGGTGACCCTCCAAGATAAGAAGGTATTTTGAACGATGAGGGGTATATGGCCCCAAATTGGAAGTCGTTGCCATTACAAAGGAGAACACAGGGCTTACTCCTGAAGCAACCTGATTGTACAAAGCCCAAGTAGTTCATATCAAGAGGGATAATTTAGATATCCCTCTTGCAGTGGTCGATGATGCGTAGTCATTATACCATCATTAATTCTCAGTGAATCTGTCAATCCAGGGCAGTGTACAAGGCTATTTGCGAAAGAAGTGAAACAACTATAACTTAGGTCAATTTAGAGCAACATATCTTATTGGTGGAACCGGTTGTGTGGGGGGTTTTGGAAAATTCTTATCTCTAAATTGCATGAATTAAATCTTAATATAAGTTGCAAAATTGGAAACTAATCATTAACTACAGAAATGAAGTCATAATTACAATTGCAGAATGAAACCTAATTATATTGCAAAAATAACAGTTGCAAAATTGAAAGTCTAATCCTAATTGCAGGAAGGAAATCTAATTACTTTTGTAGTAATGAAAGTCTATATCTAATGTGGAAATAAAAACTATCAAAGTTCTGTAACAGAATGTTGTCAATCTTCTGTGTAGGATTTGACAGCAAAACATAAAATGCAAGAAATTGCTGAAAAATGGTAAATTTTGAAAATAACAGTCTGAAATAAAGTGGAAGCTTTGTTGAAATTAAGATTGCAACTAAAACATTAAGCACAAGGTTAATCTAATCATAAATAAACTAAGACTGTAAATATTATCAACTTTTTACAAGCAATTGAAATAACAAGTTCTACAACTCATTCTGTTGTAGCAAAATCAAAATAAAAACCTGCTTGTTAGTCCTCCTCCTAGGTCTGGAAGTGGCCAGCCTCTTTGTCCAAAAGAAGGTGTAAGTCTCTCCCTCTTTCTAAATCTTAATCACACTCATTTACAAGAAATATGAAATAGAACTGATGCACTTTATTGATTAGAAGACATGATTACAATAATTCTGTTGAAAAACTATTACAGGACTGTAACAGTCAATTTCTACCTATACTCTGTATTTTTTGCTAGCTTCCTTACTCTTTTCTCACTATTTTCTACCTCCTTTTCTACCTACTAGGCTCAACCTAAACGGGAGCAATATTTATAGCTATCCTATGATCTGATTACAAACAAAGAATATCTCAAAAGATCTAATCCTACAATGCTGCAACAAATTTTGGTTTTATCCTAAAAGAGGACTAAAACTTGATCTTTCCCTTAATGATGACTTTGGTCAGCAATGATGGCAAATACAGATGGAATATCTTTCATTTTACCTTTTCCAACCTTTATTTCCCTTTTTTCGGCTTCAAAAATTGGTCAACAGGTCAAAAAAACATTCTATTCTTCATTTTGAAGATAAGTGGCTTCATTCCGAAGACAATGCAGTTCTCATTACGAAGATCGCTCATTACGAAGATACTACATTCTCATTATGAAGATCGCTCATTCTGAAGATACTGCATGCTTCATTTCGAAGATCCTCTCATTCTGAAGATACTGCATTCTTCATTTCGAAGATCCACTCATTCAGAAGATGTGTTTTCTCATTCCAAAGATATCTGTTCATTTCGAAGATACTTTAGAATGAACAAATGTATGCTTTTCCAGTGATTTCTTCTACATATTTCAGGTGGGTTATCTCTTGATGAGCAAGGTGCAACCTAAGTATTGTCATTGTTGTCAACACAGTCAGGTTGATCAGTTGATGCAATGGTTAGAAGTTGATTGGTGAGCAAGGTGATGGATAGGAGTTGTTTGTTGAGCAAGGTGCAGCAAAAGAATTGCAAAAGTATTGTCATTGTTGTCAACACAGTCAGGTTGATCAGTTGATGCAATGGTTAGAAGTTGATTGGTGAGCAAGGTGATGGATAGGAGTTGTTTGTTGAGCAAGGTGTAGCAAAAGAATTGCAAAAGTATTGTCATTGTTGTCAACATAGTCAGATTGATGCAGTTGATGCAGTTCAGAGGTCAGTCAGATCAAGTGCAGAAAGTTTCAAGGAAAACAGAAGTGACCCAGATTCAGAAACTGGCAAAAAGAGACAAGGAAGAAAACTGTCGTGATTTCGCGACATGGTCGAGGAGAGAGAAGGCGCAGCCGAAAATGTCACGATTTCGCGACATGTCAAGTTTTCACTGAGGAGAGAGAAAATGTGTCGCGATATCGCGACAAAAAGTAGGAGAGAGAAAATGCATGCCAAATTGTCGCGATTTCGCGACATGATCGAGGAGAGAGAAGATGCGAGCAAAACTGTCACGATTTCGCGACATGCTGGCAGAGAAGGAAACAAAGGTGTAGCGATATCGCTACATGTTGAAATGAAAGGAAACAAAGGTGTAGCGATATCGCTGCATGATGAAAATACATGGAACTAAGGTGTAGCGATTTCGCTACATGTTGAAACAAGGAGAAACTAAGGTGTAGCGATTTCGCTACATGTTGAAACAAGAAGAAAATAAGGTGTAGCGATGGCGCTACATGTTGGAATAAGGGGAAACTAAGGTGTAGCGATTTCGCTACTAGTCAAAAGTGTAGATCTGAAAGATGCAACATTGATATTACAAGTTAAAATTTCATAAAAAAAGACAAGGCAAAAAGTTGTAGCGATTTCGCTACTGCATGGAGAAAGAGCGTACGGAAGCCAGAAGCGTCGCGATTTCGCGACAAGAAGATTGATGACGTCAGCAAGAGCCGAAAGCGTCACGATTTCGTGACAAGAAGGATGATGACGTCAGCAAGAGCCGGAAGCGTCACGATTTCGTGACATGTTCCATTTTCGTTGGAGTTGGCAAGGAGAGTTGTACGGAAGAACAAAGTGTCACGATTTCGCGACATGTTCCTTTTTCGCTGCTGCGGCAAAGAAAAGTGTACGAAAGCCGAAAGTGTCACGATTTCGCGACAAGCAGGATGATGACGTCAGCAAAGTTGAAAAGTGTCACGATTTCACGACAGGATGAAAGGAAAGCTGCTGGAAGCCGAAAGCGTCACGATTTCGCGACAGCATTGAGGATGACGTCAGCAAAAGCTCAAAGTGTCGCGATATCGCGACAAGATGCAGGGAAAGCTTTCGAGGGCCAAAACGGTCGCGATTTCATGACAACCTTCAGGGTGACGTCAGCATAAGTCAAAAGTGTCGCGATATCGCGACAGGTAACAGTCTGGCAGGTAAAACCCGCAGGAACATGCAAGGTGACACGTGTCGAAAAAGCAGACAAGAAAATCATGCAGCCAGTTACGTAAAAAGTAACTGAAGTCAGACAGACAGTTAATTGTTGACAGGTGTTGGTCATGCATTGCAAAAGACAAACATGCATAATTTAAACGCATTCAAAAAGCCGAATTTGAAGGATAATAAACGCATTCGAAAAGCCGAATTTGAAGGATAATAAAAGCATTCGAAAGGTCGAATTTGCAGGCATTCGAAAAGACGTATTTGAAGCATACAGAAAAGCCGAACATGAAGAATCGAAAAGCTTTCGTAGAATCATACATGGAGTTTCGAAAAAGCATTCGAAAAGCCGTATTCGAAGAAATCGAACAGTCAAAGTACATGAAACAAAATTGCCGTATTGCATGGTTTCCAAAAGACGTATTGCAGGGTTTCGAACAGTCGAAGTGCATGGAACCGAACAGCCGTATTGCATGGATTCGAACAGTCAGAGTATGTGATTCGATTGCATGCAGGATTGAAAGGTTATAAAAGAATAACCGTACAGAGAAGATAGTTGCTGCTGCGAGATAGAAGATGCTGCAGAAAGAGGCTGGTCGTATGTGAGCTGCAAGAGCATGCCATATGAAAGGGGTGTAAGTGTGCAGAAGGTAGAACTGTAAAAGAGTGTATGCTTCCATGAGATTGATTTGATTTAAGCTAGATCAGTGAGGATCTTGTAACACTGAAGGCATTTTTATGTCAATCAAAATTGAAAATAGAAATCCAAGTTGGTGCTTGGAATCAGGGGTTGGTGCTCCTTCCAGTTTCTGCTGGTAAATTAGGGGTTGTTGCTCCTTCCAGTGGATGCTGGTAAATTGATTGTAAAGTTGGTGCTTTGCAATGGCTGGATTTGGATGGGAGTCCAAGCGAGTCTAGTTTGAGGAGTAGCCAAAACTCGGTGAACCTCGTTACATCTTGTGTTATGTTATGCTCTCTTGTGGTACTTGCTGTTTCTGGTTTTAGCTTTCTTTTGTTTTGGCTTTAAGAGTTAAAGCATTAAGTTTTTAAAATAGCTGCACTGATTCACCCCCCCTCTCAGTGCCATTGTAAGACTAACAATTGGTATCAGAGCCAAGTTCCCATTTTAGGCTAAATCAATCAGGGTTGATCTTGGATTAGTTTACAATGGGTAGGAAGAATAGATTATCTTCCATTAAGGTATCTCAGTCAGTTTCAATTCCTTCAGAAGAGAAAATTGCACTAAAGAAGGAAGAAGAAGTGAACTCTGAAGTTTGCAATGAAAACCTGGAGATTGAAGTAGATCTAGAAGGTGAGTTGATCGCCGCTCTTGAAGAGTTAAGTATACAAAAGAAAAGCAATAAAAGACTGTCCAAAAAGTTGGAAGAATACGGGGATGAGATTGAAAATCTCTGTTTACAAATTCAAGAGGCCAAGAAAGCAGAAGAAGTCTTGAAGACACAGCTGAATGATAAAGTCGATGTATATAGCAAACGTGAAGAAGAATCTAACAAAACTGTTAGTGATCTAAAGTTGCAAGTAGATGTGTCCAAGAGGGTTGAAGAAATTCTCAGGTCTCAGTTCAATGAGAAAAAGACTGCTTGTTGCCAACAAGAAGAAGAGATTGTTTCTTTGAAGAAACAACTAAAAGAGGCCAATATAAATCTCAAATTTGAGAAAAGCACAGAATTGCTAGATACAATGATAAATCAACAAAGAAGCTCCACGTCTAAGTTTGGTCTTGGATATGAAGCTGAACAACCTTCATCCTCTAAACATGCAGAGAAGAAGAAGTCCTCGGTTGAAGGTTTGAAAAAAGAAAAGTCTGAATCTGAATCCTCAAAAGGAAGAAATCATCAAAGAAAATCTACAGCAAAGCAACCACAACAACAGAAATTCTCTCACTCTCACTCTTTTAATAATAATGCTTTTAATGGCTATTGTTCTAAATGCAACTACTATGGTCACAAGGCATTTTATTGTGGACGAGAATAATAGATCAAAGAGTTATACTGACAAAAACACATCTGCTTTCCTGAGTGAACACCCTGTGCAATGTTTTAAATGTAATGGCCATGGGCACATAGCAAGGTTTTGTCCAAGCATTTCTGTATCTAATCTAAGGCCAGACCATAGATTTCATCAGACACACGTAATGCAATACAGACAGGGAATAAAACATGTGCAATGTTTTAAATGTAATGGTCAAGGGCACGTAGCAAGGTTCTGTGCAAACACTTCTGTATCTAATCTAAGGCAAAACCCCAGATTTCATCAAACGCAAAGAATACAATACAGACAGAGAATAAATCATGTGCACAGCAGAAAGGAAAATAATCATACTTCAAGAACGCACAAGAGACAACCCCGCAAGAAAAATGTTCAAGTTCACGAACAGGGGCAAAATAGGGATGTAGTTGAAAAACTCAAGCCCAAGTTCAGGAAAGTCCGGAGAAAGACAGAAGAAAGGAATTCGTGTCTCCTTGGACGGAAGGAGATTACTCCTCTTCTGCTTTAAGCAGTTCCAGGTGGCACATCCTCAGGGGGAGCAATCTTAAAATTTTATTTTAATGCTCCTATGTTTTTGGGCCAGTTTTTTGAGGATGAAAGGTAAGAAGTCGAGTTATTGTTGTTTGCAGCTAAAGTGTGTTGTCAGTTCTTGTTGTCATTTTTGAAGGTGCCGTGAAGTGTGCTGTTTAATTTGAAGAGTTGTCACATTTGGTAGTGTTGAGATATGTCACTACTGTACTGTTGATAATTCTTCCACCAACTGTTCATTACTTCGGATCATAACAGTTCAGAATTTTTTTGCGTGTTTGCTCTAGCTGCATATACGTGTTTCGAGCAGCGTGTATTTGTTTTACACTTTGAGGTAAAGCTTACAAGATCCTTCTTGTCGCATTGGTAAGATTATTCAATTCACAGACAGTTCGGGTTAACTGTTGATAAAATATCAATCCGAGGTTAAGAAGTTGAGGTTGAGTAAGGGGCTCTATGGTTGGCCATAAAGTGTTTGTCAAAATGTCTTCTCCAAGATTTGCACTGTTAAAAGTAAAGTGATCTGCAGTATCTGTAGAAAACTCAGATCAGGTTTTAAGTTTAAAAAGGAATCTGGTTGTGCCGCAGTACAATATTTATTGCTTGCACTAAGTTGGCAGTAAATTTGTAGAGTTGGTACAAGTGAGTCTCCTATCAATTTTATTGAAAGATGTGAAATCTGCTTGTTGAAGTGAAGAAGCGTTGGGCAGAGGTGCCAAGTTTGACCCATGTTGTGGGCAATTTCGTCTTGGTCGTGATGCTCGTGGATAGCAGCAATAAAAGCGCTTTAGCTTTTGTGGTGGTGTTATTCACTTTCTCCAAAGGTTGGAGAACTAAGTTTGGCCAAGGTATATCTTTTATTATTATTTGCTTGGAGTTTTTTTTTAATTGACTTGGCAAATATAATTGATGGAGGTATAAGGTTAAGTTGTCATATTTTGCTTTGACATTATCTTATTGGAATGTTTTGATGATTGTGTTTAAAGAAGTGGAGCTAAAAGGTGTAATAAAGGAAGTTCACTTTATTGCTAATTTATTTTTATTCCTTCCCTAAATTGGTTGAAAGTTTGAGAGTTGTGTGTAGTGTCAGCTTGAAGGTTCAATTATCTTCTACTCAAATGAGGTATGGACTCATTCTTCTTATGAGTATGATTGGTGTATGTTTTCTGAAATAAGGTTGGAGTGAAAAGGTACTCTGTTAGGTATCCCTTGGCTTGGTGTAAATCCTAATTTATGGTTTGAGATAGTGGAAGCTTTGTGCTCTAGGGCTTATTTTTGTGAGTCTAGCTACTTGTATTAAGTTGATGGAACCCTTGGTTGGTTGTCTTGAGTTTAATAGTTGAGTTTGAGATTGGGAATTAAGTATAGAACATATTGAGTCTCTAACAATTCTCTGTATGTTTCTATGAAGTTGATAAATCACATTGGGTCTCTAACAATTCTCTTTGTGGGTTCATGCTAAGCGTGGTTCTAGTGAGAACTTGTGTGCTGATCTGGACAAGTTCTAGGTGTGCTTCTTAAGCAGGTTCTTAGTGAGTCTTTGACAGAGTACAGAGGGTTGAGGCTCAGAAGACAGCGTGATCTGAAGAGGTCATTTTTTCTCAAGTATTGGCTAAGATTTGACTAGACATCAGGATCAAATTCTCAGAGGGAGAATTTATGGATCTGTTCATCATATTGCTCATGTTTATGCTTTTTGCTAACTGGATTAATTTTTTGCCTGTGAATGTTGTGCATGGACTAAGGGGGAGTTTTGCAGCCGCCCTTTGGTATTATTGTCAAAGGGGGAGAAGAATTACTGGTAATTGCGGACAATTACGTGTGTTGCCAACAATTCCAAAGGGGGAGATTGATGAGCAAGGTGCAACCTAAGTATTGTCATTGTTGTCAACACAATCAAGTTGATCAGTTGATGCAATGGTTAGAAGTTGATTGGTGAGCAAGGTGATGGATAGGAGTTGTTTGTTGAGCAAGGTGCAGCAAAAGAATTGCAAAAGTATTGTCATTGTTGTCAACACAGTCAGGTTGATCAGTTGATGCAATGGTTAGAAGTTGATTGGTGAGCAAGGTGATGGATAGGAGTTGTTTGTTGAGCAAGGTGTAGCAAAAGAATTGCAAAAGTATTGTCATTGTTGTCAACACAGTCAGATTGATGCAGTTGATGCAGTTCAGAGGTCAGTCAGATCAAGTGCAAAAAGTTTCAAGGAAAATAGAAGTGACCCAGATTCAAAAACTGGCAAAAAGAGACAAGGAAGAAAACTGTCGCGATATCGCGACATGTTTTCTGTCACGATTTCGCGACATGGTCGAGGAGAGAGAAGGCACAGCCGAAAATGTCACGATTTCACTGAGGAGAGAGAAAATGTGTCGCGATATCGCGACAAAAAGTAGGAGAGAGAAAATGCACGCCAAATTGTCGCGATTTCGCGACATGATCGAGGAGAGAGAAGATGCGAGCAAAACTGTCGCGATTTCGCGACATCTGGCAGAGAAGGAAACAAAGGTGTAGCGATATCGCTACATGTTGAAATGAAAGGAAACAAAGGTGTAGCGATATCGTTGCATGATGAAAATACATGGAACTAAGGTGTAGCGATTTCGCTACATGTTGAAACAAGGAGAAACTAAGGTGTAGCGATTTCGCTACATGTTGAAACAAGAAGAAAATAAGGTGTAGCGATGGCGCTACATGTTGGAATAAGGGGAAACTAAGGTGTAGCGATTTCGCTACTAGTCAAAAGTGTAGATCTGAAAGATGCAGCATTGATATTACAAGTTAAAATTTCATAAAAAAAGACAAGGCAAAAAGTTGTAGCGATTTCGCTACTGCATGGAGCAAAGAGCGTACGGAAGCCAGAAGTGTCACGATTTCGCGACAAGAAGATTGATGACGTCAGCAAGAGCCGAAAGCGTCGCGATTTCGCGACAAGAAGGATGATGACGTCAGCAAGAGCCGAAAGCGTCGCGATTTCGTGACATGTTCCATTTTCGCTGGAGTTGGCAAGGAGAGTTGTACGGAAGAACAAAGTGTCACGATTTCGCGACATGTTCCTTTTTCGCTGCGGCAAAGAAAAGTGTACGGAAGCCGAAAGTGTCACGATTTCACGACAAGCAGGATGATGACGTCAGCAAAGTTGAAAAGTGTCACGATTTCACGACAGGATGAAAGGAAAGCTGCTGGAAGCCGAAAGCGTCACGATTTCACGACAACATTGAGGATGACGTCAGCAAAAGCTCAAAGTGTCGCGATATCGCGACAAGATGCAGGGAAAGCTTTCGAGGGCCAAAACGGTCACGATTTCGTGACAACCTTCAGGGTGACGTCAGCATAAGTCAAAAGTGTCGCGATATCGTGACAGGTAACAGTCTGGCAGGTAAAACTCGTAGGAACATGCAAGGTGACACGTGTCGAAAAAGCAGACAGGAAAATCATGCAGCCAGTTACGTAAAAAGTAACTGAAGTCAGACAGACAGTTAATTGTTGACAGGTGTTGGACATGCATTGCAATAGACAAACATGCATAATTTAAATGCATTCGAAAAGCCGAATTTGAAGGATAATAAAAGCATTCGAAAGGTCGAATTTGTAGGCATTCGAAAAGACGTATTTGAAGCATACAGAAAATTCGAACATGAAGAATCGAAAAGCTTTCACAGAATCATACATGGAGTTTCGAAAAAGCATTCGAAAAGCCGTATTTGAAGAAATCGAACAGTCAAAGTACATGAAACAAAATTGCCGTATTGCATGGTTTCCAAAAGACGTATTGCAGGGTTTCGAATAGTCGAAGTGCATGGAACCGAACAGCCGTATTGCATGGATTCGAACAGTCAGAGTATGTGATTCGATTGCATGCAGGATTGAAAGGTTATAAAAGAATAACCGTACAGAGAAGATAGTTGCTGCTGCGAGATAGAAGATGTTGCAGAAAGAGGTCGGTTGTATGTGAGTCGCAAGAGCATGCCATATGAAAGGGTCGTAAGTGTGCGTAAGGTAGAACAGAAAAAGAGTGTATGCTTCCATGAGATTGATTTGATTTAAGCTAGATCAGTGAGGATATTGTAATACTGAAGGCATTTTTATGTCAATCAAAATTGAAAATAGAAATCCAAGTTGGTGCTTGGAATCGTGGGTTTGTGCTCCTTCCAGCTTCTGTCTGGTAAATTAGGGGTTGTTGCTCCTTCCAGTGGATGCTTGGTAAATTGATTGTAAAGTTGGTGCTTTGCAATGGCTGGATTTGGATGGGAGTCCAAGCAGTCTAGTTTGAGGAGTAGCCAAAATTGGTGAACCTCGTTACATCTTGTGTTATGTTATGCTCTCTTGTGGTACTTGATGTTTCTGGTTTTAGCTTTCTTTTGTTTTGGCTTTAAGAGTTAAAGCATTAAGTTTTTAAAATAGCTGCACTGATTCACCCCCCCTCTCAGTGCCATTGTAAGACTAACAATCTCCTAAGATCAAATTCCAATGGTCTTCATCCCTTTCCTCATGTGAATTCCATGCCTTGCTATTTTGGACAGCGGTTTACATGGAGCTTGTTTCTTATGGAAAAAATCTTAGACAAAAAAACATGATTAGTGAAATTCTCTTTATTTAAGCATATCCCATTGTAGTAAATCATAGCAAAAAGAACAAACATCAAAAAGCCATAAAATAACATATAATATTTCAAATACATCGATCATGCAAAATGGTTAATATATAGCATATTGAATCAACTTTACTAAATTTTAAAAAAAAAATAAAAGTTTATTAGCATTTTTAGTATTCAAAACATGTTATGATTGAGGCATTTTCAGGCCTCATCATTTTCCCCCCAACTTATATTAATGTGGTAGGGTACCTAGGAATAGATATTTGGGGATATATTATTATATTGTATAAGGGTTGGCATGGGCCACACATAACCCAAGGTTGATTGTATTATAATATTATATTATATATATTATATTATAATATAATATAATATTAGTAGTAGGCTCTCCAAAGTAGAATAAGAATATGGATATATAAAGAAGAGATATTTGTCATTGTAATGATTCATATCATTGAAGAAGAATCTTATGTAATTGTCGTGCCCATGAAGTGGCCTCTCATCTTGGGAGATCTTATGGAGTTATTCCTTCCTTAAGGATTATTATTGGTGTTGCCCTACCTTAAGGGTATTATCTATCTCTCTCTCTCATTTGTGGATTGTTATTATGGATAATATATTATGGATGAATGATTTGATATTTTTGCATATTGGTGGATGATTCATGTTTAATAATAAAAGTTACGCAACATAATGCATGCCCTCATGCATTCTGTTGGGCTATGGAATCACAAATGTCCATGTTTAGATTCCATGACCTGTAGAATAATTTCTTGCCTATGTAATACCCCCTGTTTTCCTAAATATTTTTGAGCCAGTCTTCAAATTGTTCATCAGGCTAGGCATCTTCCTCAAAGTAGAATGGAACTGGAGTAAAGATGGTCGGAGGCCTAAACCTGAGACCTATCCAGTTATGTTGCATGATCTGAATCAGTTGGAATACACCTTCTGCTCTTCTTTTGGACCATTTTAAGTTGATGGGGGAGATAGGTTCTCTTTTCCTAAAAGACATGGAAAGTTCATTCCATCTATCTTGGCATACTGACAATGCTAGAGAGAAATTGTTATCACCAAAATTGTTAAATCTGGCCACACAGTCCCTCAAAATTTTCAAGTACATTCTCTTAATATCATCCCTGTTCATCATTGAGAAGTTTTGTCTGGTGATAACTAGGTGATTTGGCTAGATTGCTCTGACTAACAACTCAGCCCTTGTTTCAATAACTTTATTCTGCTTTTTCTCTTGATCCCGAGAAAGCTGATTCTGCAAAGTAGACATAAATGCTCTCAACTGAACATATCCAATGTAGATTTGAGGATGAGAGTCAACTTCCTCTGGAATGAAGAAACTATGTAAAAATAGTTCACACAGGAGATTTTTCTGCTCAAAAGGACTATCAAAATATGCCTCCAAAAAATCTTCAATAGTGTCCAATTTATATGGAAGGTTTGAAGTAATCCTCATGACCTACCATCTGAGGTATTTTTCCTTCAAAATAAGGCTGTAAAATATGGCTGGTCGTCTAAATTGGACTAAAAATTTAGCAATTTGGCATAAGTCAAACACCTTTTCTTTCAATGCCTGAATTTATGTGTCCTTGGCTTTTAGCTATTTTGCTTCCAATTTGAAATTTTCAGTTTTAGTGGCAAGCGGCTCATATCTAATCATCCAGCTAGCTATGTCTACATTATACTGCTCTAGAGACACAGTATTAGGTGGTATTACTACAGGGGGGATTCTAGGCAACAAATTTATCTAAACTCCTTTTCTCGCCACTTCCACCGGTCGTTCATCTCATCAATAACTCTACTTGCACCCCCTTATTTGCTATTTCTATGGGGTTGTCATCAGATAGTATTTCTACTTGTACCCCCTTATCTGTTGTTTCTACTAAAAGTGTAACAAGTTGAAATGCAGGGACCTCAATAGGAGTACTTACTTGAACATTTTCTTGCTGCTGGAACTGTTCTTGTGTTGGTAGCTCATCTACAACATCCCCTGTAATATTCTTTATCATTTTTGAAGCATCTTAAGAATAAGAAGATAATGCTTCAGAATAAGATGGTGTTGCTTCAGAATGAACAAGCACTTCTTCAGAATGAAGGAGTGTTGTTTCAGGATGAACTCCTATGTCTACCTCAATAGAGTCATCTGTCCTTGATAGACCCAGAAGCAATTGAGCCAAATTGTCTTCATCATTGGATATAGTCGGCTATTTTTTAGATTGTGACAATAATTTTCTTAATTCTCGTAACTTCCGCTCGAAGCTCGCAATTTTTCTTTCTTGCATCTCAATGATGCTTTCTTTCTCTGAAATCCACCTGGTCTATGTTTTGACAACACTCCTTGCTGCCCTCAGCTGCTGTTGAGCAAGAAGGATTGTCATTGTTGTCAACACAGGCAGTCAGATCCAAGGATGCAGTGGATAACATACTTGAAATGGGTTTTTCTTAAAACCCAAGTTGGATCTTCGTTTTTTTGAAAAATATGCCCCGGTGTTGAAGATATTTAATTTTAAATATTTAGTTTGAATTTTTATTTTATTAAAAATTTAAATTAGAATATTAAATTAAATTAAAAAGGGCCGACGTGTTACTATTTTGCGGCAATAAGCTACAGGAAGGTAACGAATGTGGAGAAGAGTTTGAGGCCGACAAAGTTAAATTTGGGCCGACGGATTTTAGGGTTTGGCAGCTGACAAATTCTAGGGTTTCTCAGTCAAAGTTCTTCTAGGGTTTGCCTCTAAAATTTCTTCTATAAAAGCAAGGGTTCTTCGAGTTTAAATGATGTAGCGTGATGTGATATATGTGTATGAAGTTCGGGTGCAGCAGTGTGAGTGGTGTGAAGAGAAGATAAGAACGCGGTATGCAGAAGTCATGTTCCGAGTGTGAAATGATAGTGTGCTGGCTGTAGAAGTGATATTTCTGTGAAGTTGCAGTAGAGAACGCGGAGAGATATAGAGGAGTGGTTGAAAAAGTGTGAATCATTTTTCACAGCAGCAGTCAAATGCCGACAAGCAGCAGATCATAGAAAAATAGCAGATCATGATAATTGAGGTGAAAGTTTACATTCTACAATTTTTATTATTATCTTCAAGTTGTAGCTTGAAAAAGGGGTTGGTGCCTCTTTCCAGTTGGTGCTGGAAAAATTGGAGTTGGTGCTCCATTCTGTTGTAGCAGATAAAACTTAGGGGTTGGTGCCTCTTACCAGTTGGTGTTGGTGAATGATTATGTAAAGTTGGAGCTTTGCATTTGACTGGATTTGGATGGTAGTCCAAGCAAGTCCTTTTGAGGAGTAGCCACATCGGTGAACCTCATTAAAATGTCATGTTATGTGTGATGCTCTTAGTACTTTTATTATTTTTGTTTTAATCTGCTGCTGTTTATTTAAAAGTCTAAATTGCTTTTAATTTTTTAAAGAACACACTGATTCACCCCCCCTCTCGGTTCATTGTGATTATAACAATTGGTATCAGAGCCAAGTACCTGAAGAGGCTTAAACAGCTAAGGTGATCTTGGAATTTACACAATGGCAAGTGGTGAAGGATTCTCTTCGAACAAAGCACCAATGTTTGATGGGACAAACTATGCATTCTAGAAAATTAGAATGCAGACTTATCTTAGTGCGTTGGGCTTTGACATCTGGGGTGCAGTAGTCAATGGTTACAAAGCTCCTGCCACCACTCCAACAAACACTACAGGTAAAAAGGCATTTGAATATGATTCAAAAGCAAGAAATGCTATTATGTGTGGACTAATTGACAGTGAGCTAGTCAAAGTCATAAGTTGTGAATCAGCAAAAGAGATTTGGGATAAACTAGAGAAAATTCATGAAGGAGATGACAGGATCAAGGAGGCTAAACTTCAAGCACACCGAGCTCAATACGAATCTTTAAAGATGGACAATGATGAGAATGTAGAGACTTTCATGCAAAGAGTCAATGGGATCACAAATTCAATCAGAGGTCTTAGCGAAGAATTAACCAATGCTGCTATTGTGAAAAAGGTATTGAGATCACTTCCTCCTAGATTTGATTCTAAAGTCTCTGCCATAGAAGAATCCAAAGACTTAAATCATTTTAGTATGGATGAGATGCATGGGTCCTTGACTACTTTTGAAATGAGAATAGGAAAGTCTAATCCCACGATAGAGAAGCAGCCTTCAAAGCTCAAAAAGGCAAAAGCACAAAACATGAATCTGAAGAAGAAAATGATTCAGATATAATGGAAGCAAATTTTGTAAGAAAGCTGAATAAAGGAAAAGGAAAATACAAAGGAATGCTACCTCTTAAATGTTTCAGATGTGGAGGCATTAGACACTTAGCTACCAAATGTCCTTTCAATGACAAAAACAAAGGTGAAGAAACTCAGCATCAAGAAAGAGGAGAATGGAGGAAGAAATCAAATTTCAGAAAAGGTAAGTTTAATAAGAAAAGCTTTATCTCCCAAAATGTAAAATCTTCAGAGGATAGTTCCAGTGAAGACTCTGAAGAAGGAACAGGTGAGGCTCTTTTTATGGCGTTCAAAATAGACGAATCAGAGAACATAGAGGAGATGAACTCTGAAGTTGAAGAAGTTGAGGCTGAAGTTGATTTAGAGGGTGAGCTAGTGTCTGCTCTTACGAAATGGGAATCAGAAAAAAGAAGAATGAAAAACTGACAAGGAAACTTAAGGATGCAAATGACATTATTGCCAGTTTAAAAACACAGACTGAAGAATACAAGAAAATGTCTGAAGATCTGGAAATACAGGTTTCTATGAAGATAGACCACTGCTACAAATTGGAAGAAGAAAATGTGAGTCTCCGAATACAAATACAAGAGCTGGATCAAAAAATCAACTATCATCTAAAACGTGAAGAAAGCTCGATGAAACTGGACAAAATTTTGAGTGATCAAAGATCCACAGGCATAAAATTTGGTCTCGGCTTTACTAAAGGAGAATCATCAACTGAACCAAAAACAAGCAATGTTGAAAGTGAAAAGAACAAAGACAAGAAACAGGTTGTGGAAAGTAAAATGAATCAGGAAAAAGAAAGATATAATGCCAGACCTAAAATTATAGCTGACAATGATGGCTTTACTAAGGTCACACATCAAAAGAATAGAAGATCCAAGGCTCCAGAAACAACCTGGCCAAGACCATATTTTAGGTTTACTCATTATTTCTATGGTTTTTGTTTTAAATGTAATAATTATGGGCATAAAATTGCTGACTGCAAATACAATATAGGTCCAAGAAGTTTCACTAGTAGAAATGCATTTGCTCCTTTAATGAATTATGCAGTAGAGTGCTTTAAGTGTCACAACTTTGGGCATATTGCCAAAAATTTTCGTAGTATGTCTGTTTCATTTCAACCTCAGAAAAGAAGAACTCAACCATATAAGGCAAAACACAATAGTAGTTCTTCTGAAGGATATATGCAAAATTCTAAAAAGGGAAAATATCAGCTAGAACCCAACAAAATAGTTAAGACAGAATGGAAACAAAAGAAATAGCTCAGGAAAGAACAAGAATCGTTAATAGTGCAGACTGCTTTTAGAGCTCAGAATAAATATGTACCGTGGATTCTTGATAGTGGCTGCTCAAGTCATATGACAGGTGATAGACAAAAATTTGAAAATCTTCATAAATATGAGGGTGGTTTTGTGAAGTTCGACAATAATGATGGAGCCAAAATAATAGGTAAAGGATCGGTCAAAATAAGTGAAGGGAAAATCAAGTCAGAAGAAGTTCTATATGTGGATGGTCTGAAACATAACCTGTTAAGTGTGAGTCAGATCTGTGACAAAGGACATGAAGTGGTGTTCAAGAAGCAGGGTTGTGAAGTCAGAAAAACAAAGAACAGAAAATTAATAGCAATCGGCTCAAGGACGTCTGGCAATATGTACACACTATCAGAATTTTTAGAAGGTATGTGTTTCATGGGACAAGAAGAAGAGAACTGGTTGTGGCATAAGAGGCTTGGACACATAAGTTTTGATAATCTAGTAAGAGTTAGCGCTAAATAAGCAGTGAGAGATATTCTAATCATTAAAAAACCTGCAAATAGTATGTGTGCTTCATGTCAGAAGGGTAAATGAGACCAGAGTTTCGTTTAAAACAAAAGAACATCACACTAGCAGAGCCTTTGGAACTTATTCACACAGACTTATGCGGACCCATGAGGACTCAAAGCATAAACGGTGACAAGTACTTTATGCTGTGCATTGATGATTTTTCTAGAATGACTTGGATATTCTTCTTAAAAGATAAATCAGAAGCCTTTGAAATGTTTAGAACTTTCAGACAACTGGTAGAGAATGAAACAGGGAAAAGGATTAAATGCTTGCGATCAGACAAAGGAGGAGAATTTATTTTGAATGAATTTTTAGAATACTGTGAAAAATATGGCATCAGGAGACAATATTTAGCAGCCAGAACTCCTTAGCAGAATGGTGTAGCAGAGAGGAAAAACAGAACAATTCAGGAAATGGCACGCACCATGCTGGTAGAAAGCAAAATAGCAGATAGATTTTGGAAAGAAGCATTTCACACAGCAGTATACATTCAAAATAGGTATATGTTAAGAACTCATGAATGCAAAACTCCGTATGAGCTATGGTTTGGTAGGAAAGCAACAACAAAACATCTCAAAGTATTTGGCTGCAAGTGCTACATCAGAAAAATAGATGACAATCTTGGAAAGTTTGAAGATAGAGCAGATGAAGGTGTGTTTGTTGGTTATTCTCCACACAACAAAGCTTACAAATGCTACAACAAGAGACTCAAGAAAATTATGGACAGTGCAGATGTTAAATTCAATGAAGGGAGGAAACAAATAGTTAATTTTCAAGAAAACTATCCAATCTATGAAGAAGTCATTGAAGGAGATGAAGTACATGACACAGAAAATACAGATATGACTAATGTAGATAACTTATCGGATGGCTTAGAGGTACAAGAAAATAGAAAATTCAAAATGGGCAATTGGCAGAAAAATCATCCTAGAAACCAAATAATTGGAGATCCCACAGCTGGCATTCAGACAAGAAAGAAAGTAATAAGTAATTACTCTCTTTTATCCAGAGATTGAGCCCAAAAACATAGATGAAGCAAGCAAAGATGACAGCTGGATGAAGGCAATAAATGAAGAGTTAGATCAGATTGAAAAGAACAGAACTTGGGAGTTAGTACCTAGACCTGCAAACAAGAATGTAATCGACACTAAATGGATATTTCGCAACAAGTTAAATGAAAACGGTCAGGTCATTAGAAATAAAGCAAGACTGGTTTGCAAAGGCTATGCACAGGTCGAAGGTATTGACTTTGAAGAGACTTTCACACCAGTAGCTAGATAAGAAGCTATTAGGATGTTTTTGGCACTAGCAGTTTACAAGAACTTCAGAGTTTATCAGATGGATGTTATATCTGCATTTTTAAATGGGAAACTTGAAGAAGAAGTCTATATTGAACAACCAGATGGCTTTCAAATCAATGAAGATCCTAACCTTGTCTGTAGATTAAAGAAGGCACTGTATGGATTAAAACAAGCACCACGGGCATGGTATGCTAGGCTGGATAATTATCTCTCTCAATAGGGATTCAAGAAAGGTTTAGTGGACATCAATCTGTATGTGAAAATAGAAGATGGGCATCTCATTGTTCTTGTTGTCTATGTGGATGACATCATATTTGGTAGCAACAAAGATGAATCTTGTAAAGACCTAGCAAACAAGATGCGTAATGAATTTGAAATGTCAATGATTGGTGAACTGTCTTATTTTTTGGGACTACAGGTTAATCAGAATGAGAAAGGTATATTCATTTCCCAAATCAAATATGTGAAAGAGATGTTAAATAAGTTCACTATGGAGGATAGTAATCCAGTCAGTAATCCCATGACAACAGGCTGTAAGTTAAGTAAAGAAGACAAATCTCCACCTATAGATCAAACCATGTATAGATCAATGATAGGAAGCTTACTATATTTAACTGCAACCAGACCTGATATTTTGCAGGCAGTGCATGGTAGCCAGATTTTAGGCCAGTCCCAAAGAGACTCATGTAACAGTAGTTAAAAGGATTTTTTGGTATCTCAAAGGCACCATGGAGTATGGATTGTGGTATCCAAGAGGCAAATATTTCACTCTTATATCATATTCAGATGCAGATTGGGCTGGATGTGTTGATGACAGGAAGAGTACCAGTGGAGGAGCATTCTATTTGGGGGACAGATTGGTTGCATGGCACAGTAAGAAGCAAGATTCAGTGTCTTTATCTACAGCCGAGGCAGAGTATATTGTAGCAGCAACATGTTGCACACAAGTTTTGTGGATGAAACAGACCTTGAAAGATCTTGGTATTAATTTTAGTGAATCAATATCAGTAAAGTGTGACAACACCAGTGCAATCAACATTTCTAAGAATCCAGTAATGCACTCATGGAAAAAGCATATTGCTATAAGGTATCATTTCTTGAAAGACAAAGTTGCAGAAGGAGAAGTTAGATTGGACTATGTCCCAACTATAGAACAGGTAGCAGACATTTTTACAAAACCTTTGCCCAAGGAAGTATTTGAGTATCTTCGAAGCAAATTAGGAGTAGTCACACTTCCTAAGAAGTGACTAGCTACAGGGATCACCTTCTCAGGGGGAGAACTTGAGTGTTTGAGGATGGACTCAAGGGGAGTCAAATTGTGCTTGAGAAGTGTGAGGATGGACTCAGGGGGAGTCAAACTGTGCCTGAGAAGATTGAGGATGGACACAGGGAGAGTCTGTAGCAGCCCTTTGGTATTATTGACAAAGGGGGAGAAGAGTTACAAAAATGTATACAGGTGTTGCCAACAATTCCAAAGGGGGAGATTATTGAGCAAGAAGGATTGTCATTGTTGTCAACACAGGTAGTCAGATCCAAGGATGCAGTGGATAATAGACTTGAAATGGGTTTTTCTTAAAACCCAAGTTGGCTCTTCATTTTTTTGAAAAAGATCCCCCGGTGTTGAAGATATTTAATTTTAAATATTTAGTTTGAATTTTTATTTTATTAAAAATTTAAATTAGAATATTAAATTAAATTAAAAAGGGCCGATGTGTTACTATTTCGCGGCAATAAGCTACAGGAATGTAACGAATGTGGAGAAGAGTTTGAGGTCGACAAAGTTAAATCTGGGCCGACGGATTTTAGGGTTTGGCAGCTGACAAATTCTAGGGTTTCTCAGTCAACGTTCTTCTAGGGTTTGCCTCTAAAATTTCTTCTATAAAAGCAAGGGTTCTTCGAGTTTAAAGCGTGCAGCGTGATGTGATATATGTGTATGAAGTTCAGGTGCAGCTGTGTGAGTGGTGCGAAGAGAAGATAAGAATGTGGTATGCAGAAGTCATGTTTCGAGTGTGAAATGATAGTGTGCTGGCTGTAGAAGTGATATTTCTGTGAAGTTGTAGTAGAGAACGCAAAGAGATATAGAGGAGTGGTTGAAAAAGTGCGAATCATTTTTCACAGCAGTAGTTGAATGCCGACAAGCAGCAGATCACAGAAAAATAGTAGATCGTGATAATTGAGGTGAAAGTTTACATTCTGCAATTTTTATTATTATCTTCAAGTTGTAGCTTGAAAAAGGGTTTGGTGCCTCTTTCCAGTTGGTGCTGGAAAAATTGGAGTTGGTGCTCCATTTTGTTGTAGCAAATAAAACTTAGGGGTTGGTGCCTCTTACTAGTTGATGCTGGTGAATGATTATGTAAAGTTGGAGCTTTGCATTTGACTGGATTTGGATGGTAGTCCAAGCAATCCTTTTTGAGGAGTAGCCACATCGGTGAACCTCGTTAAAATGCCATGTTATGTGTGATGCTCTTAGTACTTTTATTATTTTTGTTTTAATCTATTGCTATTTATTTAAAAGTCTAAATTGCTTTTAAATTTTTAAAGAACACACTGATTCACCCCCCCTCTCAGTGTCATTGTGATTATAACAAATGCTCTATGATGTCTTCTACTTTTGTTTCTGCTTTAGAAGCTGATGTAGACAAATCAGTTGAAGTTGGCTACTCAACCAATATTTCCTCTTATTCTGCAACAATTTGTTCTTATTTAGGAGGCTCTGTGAGACTTTCTATAAGGGTATCTACCATATCTATAGCTTGTTGAACTGTAGCCTCCTCCAAACCATCCTCGCTCGGCTTTTTGCCTCGCCTATCCGTTCAGGGAATTCCGGAAAGTTTTCAAATGTCTGGTTGTATCTCTCGTGACATCCGGGTCGCTTGGTCTATCTTCTTCCTCCATGACCCGTTCTCAGCTTTCTTTCAAAAGGATTCTTGTAGACCTCCTAGTTCCAGATGAAAACTTCTTCTTTTTGCTCTGTTTTTTGGTGACAGCAGGGGTCATGGGGTCAGTTTTAGATGCCTCTATTTTCCTTGTTGTTTTTGCCTCTGTTTGGTTAAGTGCTTCACTTATTTGTTCTGACAAATCAGTTGTAGCTTCAGAAAAATGAACCTTCTTTTGTTTTTCTGCTCTTCTTCGAGTTCCAAATCCTCTTCTCTTTTTTTTCTTAACTTGTGAAGTTGAGGGTTCAGGAGCAAGGTTTTCTGCTGCTGCTATGGGGTGTAGTTCTGTAACAGCTTCAGGGGCACCTTCTACAGTTTCTTCTATAGCATATTTTGCAAAATTTTTTATAGTAGTTGTTTCCTCTTCTGTAGCAACATCAGCAGCGTTTGGTTCTTCTTCTTCCTCACTTTCATCCTCAAAAATGACATCATTTAGGGTAGAGTAAAACCTTGCAAAACTATTAGGGTTTCCTCTAAAATGGTGTTGGCAAACTAATTTGATGAGGCCATGATGGCGAAGGCTTCCTTTAACTTCTTGATATCTCTTTGCCATGTTCTTTAATTCTTGATACAGATACAGGGGAAGATTTACCCAAACTTCTGGTTGTTGCCCACCATGTCTGAGATGGTTCAAAATTTGCAAATGATGCCCTGATAACAAAGACATACTACCCTTCATACGTTAGGAATTTAATTACCTAGGTGGCTACTTCATCCCAGGGTTCCTATAGGTTGGCCTTTTTTAACCCTTTGCATGTGTTGTTATGGGTTAAGTACTCTAGTTTTATATCATTTTCTTCTACAAACTGATTAACTACATTTGCCAATGTGTTCTTACCAGATCTAGAAATTGAAATCCCTTCTAATGGTAGATCTGTAATCTAACTTAAAATTTTAGGGCTTACCTCAATAGTCATGTCGTTAACATGTGCTTGGTTCTTTCTAAACGTATAGGCAAACATGCCAGCCAAATGTTCAGAAGACCCATTGAATTTATCTAGAAATGTCATAAACCCTCCATTTTCAAAAATCTACACAACTGCCAGATTTTCTCGGAGGTAAGTGGTATCTGCAGGCTCTATTCTGATCTTTCGCCCTATTTTTTTCTGTTTAAAAACCATACACTATGGTTGCTATTATTCTGCTGGATCTTTGGCTGTTTTATGTTTGTAGATTTGTAGAGTTTTAGTTTGAAACCTTCGTTGCCCTGTTTCTCGTCTGCTTCTTCGGAATGACCCATAACCTGTGCACTGTACTTCGCAACACGTCCAAAAAGAAAGGTGGCAAACATTTCTACTGTTGCACCGAACACCTGTTCGTTGATAATTGCTTGGATTTCCTTGCCGTAAGATCCACCTCATTAGTTTTGCAGATTCTCATGTGCATGTTAATTGACATTAAAAATTGGTGGAATATGGTTGGTCACGTTCTTCGTATTTCCAATGAGTGCAAAAAAAAACAAACCATGTGTTGACTGACACGTGTTCCTTCCTTGCATGCAACTAAAAAATTTGATTTTGTTGTACCTTGTCTTCTTAGATGCCACGTGGAAATGCTCTTTCCGAAGATTATAACTTATTACGCAGACAAAATTTCATTCCAAATATTATGACCTCATTCCAAAGACAAGTCTTCATTCCGAAGACAAATCCTCATTCCGAAGATTATGACTTCATTTCGAAGACAAGTCTTCATTCCGAAGACAAATCTTCTTTGCAAAATTATCATTATGAAGATTAATCCTCTTTGCAAAATTTTCATTTCGAAGATCAATCCTCATTCCGAAGATTAGGCTGTATTATGAAGGTAAATCGTCATTCCGAATACAGACCCTCATTTCGAAGATAGATCCTCATTCTGAAGACATGTCCTCATTCTGAAGACAGATCTTCATTTCGAAGACAGATCTTCATTCCGAAGATGATGTAGCAAGTCGTCATTCCGAAGACCAAGTTTCATTCTGAAGACAAATTGTCATTCCGAAGACAAAGTTTCTTTCTGAATACAAAGTGCAACATTCATTTTGTTGTCATTCTGAAGACAATTTCAATCCGAAGATAATACAATAGGCACTATTTTTGGCATTCTTGTTCCGAAGATTAGGCAGAAATCAATATTTTTATTTTCAAAACATGTCTTAAGTATGCCAACTCTTATGAATACCTTTTATGCTAATGGTTAATTGTCACATACTATATACCAATCATTTTACAATGAAGAAATGTAAGAAATATATACCTGATAAAAATAGTTAATGCTAGTTTTGAAGAATGACTACTTTTGTTGATATTCTGCTGAGATTTTCTGCAACATTTCAAAACAAGTGCACTTGGTGAATTTGTACAACGATGGTTCAAAAATTTCTCAAGGTTATGCATGCCAGAAAACTGGTTTTCATGCACACCAAATCAGTAGTGCCTTAAGAAAAGGTTTTCACTGCTGAGTTATTCATTTTTATCTCTTCTTTTTTCTTGATTTTCCCTTCTTTTTTTTTTATTTTTTTACGTCTCCTTTTTTTTTTTTTCTTGATCCTGACTATGCCCATGAAGGAATTTCATGATTTCCCCTAAAACCATGCCCGTGAAGGAATTCATACTCAGAATTTATTCATCTTTTTGTTTTCTATTTTTTTTTTTTTTTGTATTTTCTACTTTTTCTTGAAATCCACTGATCATGTTGATTGTTTTCAAGTGGAAGATGGAATCTCTTCCACCTATTGTGTATCCAAACTATCAAGTTGTTGCAATAATTCTTCTTTAGTCAGAGGTGTATGGTATACCCTGAGGTTATGTCCATTCACTACCAACTTTCTTCGTGATCCATCAATAGGGGATAGACGAGATGATCCATTGTTAAATACCTCCTCAATCCAGTAAGGTCCCAACCATCTAGTTCTCAATTTTACAAGGAAGTATTCATATTGAGAATCAAATAGTAAAGCCCAATCTCCTTGTTGAAGTTTTCTCTACTGAATGTGACTGTCATGCCACAACTTCCTCTACTCTTGAATTACCTCAGTTTGGTGCAGAGCATCCAATCTAAGTTCATCCAATGCATTCAGATGCAGAATTCTGTCTGTCTGCACCTACGACAATTCAATTCCAATTTCCAGTGTTGTGCGCAATGTTAGTAGCTCAAATTCAATAGGTAAGAGAGGCTTTTTACCAAAGACTATTTCATAAGGTGTGAATCCAGTAGTGGACTTCCAAATAATATTGTAGGCCCAAACTGCTTCAGGTAATTTATCTAGCCAATTTCTCCTATGAAAAGCTACTGTTTTTGTCAAGATGCATTCTATTTCCCTGTTTGTTACTTCAACCTGGCCATTTGCTTGCGGGTGGTAAGGTGATGATTTCCTATGTTTGATTTCATATAATTTTGTAAATGCTTTTATGACTTTGGATGCAAATTTGGGTCCTTGGTCTGTGGTGATAGATCGTAGAGCTCCAAATCTCTAAAAAATATGAGTATACAAGAAATCAATGACCTTCTCTTCACGAGCATGTTTGAAAGAATGCACCTCTACCCACTTTGTCAGGTAATCAGTGCATACTAGAATATGCATCTTTTCTTGAGAAGGTGGATCAATAGGTCCTACAAAATCAATCCCCCACCTCTCAAATGGTTCTAAAACCATTTGAGGCTATAGTGGCATCTCATTTGTATGAGTGGGTTTCCCCATTCTTTGGCATGCATCACAATGTCTGATGTACTTTTTCACATCCTTGTGAAGAGATGGCCAATAGTATCTTGTCCCTAATATTTTCCCAACTGTGTTTTTTACATAATAGTGTCCACCTGAGGGTTCATCATGACAAGATCAAAGGATATCATACACTTCATATTTTCGGATGCACGTACGTAACACATGGTCAGGACTACACTTAAAAAGCATACCCTTAATCCATTCAAAAGAAGAACTCTGTTTGATCAATTGTTTTTTTCTGTTTTGAAGTGAAATGTGGAGGAACTTTCCCTGTGACCAAATAATTGGCTATATCTACAAACCAAGGTGATTGGACTGATATAGCAAATATTTTTTCATTAGGAAAAGTGTCATCAACTAATTCCCCTTCATCTGTGTTCTACAACCTGGACAAGAAATCTGCCACAACATTAGCTTTTCTTGGTTTGTTGATTATAGTGATATCAAATTCTTGTAGCAACAACAACCAACAAATAATTCTTGCACTTACCATAGGTTTATTCATCAAATACTTAATGGTTGTATGATCTATGTGAATAAATATTTGATAACCTGTGATATAATGCTTGAATTTGTTGATTGCATAAATTACTGCTAGGAATTCCTTCTCAGTTGTTGTATAATTTTTCTCAGCTTCTGTCAAGTTCTTGCTAATTTTGTAGATGGTATAATGTTCACCATTATCAATTTTTCCTAATGCTGCTCCAATTGTTGTATTGGAGGCATCATTCTGTATGTGAAATGGTAATGTCCAATTAGGTCCTTTGAGCATAGGTGGAGTTATCAATTTCTCTTTCAGAGCTTCAAATGCTTCCTAACACTTTGTAGTCCAGGAGAATTCAGAATCTTTAGTCAATAGGGCAAACATAGGATTGGCTATTGTACTAAAGTTGGGAATAAACCTACGATAAAAACCAATGTGTCCTAGGAAGCTTCTGACATTAGTCTGAGTTTTAGGAGGAAGGAGATTCTTGATAATTTCAACCTTCTTTGGGTCAACTTGGATTCCTTCAAGAGAGATGTGATGACCAAGAACTATCCCTTCCTTCATCATCATGAAGCATTTATCTAGATTTAAGGAAAAGTGGTATGTTTCACAGCGAGTTAAGACTTTATCAAGATTTTCCAATGTAAAATCAAAAGTTTGTCCACATACTGTGAAATCATCCATGTAAATTTCAATACTTTTGGTGGTCAGATCAACAAAAATTGCTAGGACTCGCTCGCTAAAAAGTTGTCAGGGCATTACACAAACCAAAAGGCAAAACCCTATAGGCAAATGTTCCCCATGGACATGTAAAAGTTGTCTTTTCTTGATCTTCAAGTGCAATCTGAATTTGATTATATCCACTAAATCCATCAATAAAACAAAAGTATCTTTTTCCAGCAAGAGTATCTAACACCTGATCTATGAAAGGTAATGGAAAATGGTCTTTGTATGTCACCTTATTCAATTCTCTATAGTCTACGCATACTCTCATTTTTCCATTTTTCTTAGGAACTATTACCAATGGAGAAACCCATTGGCTATCAAAAATTGGGTAAATGAATCCTACTTCCAGGAGTTTTTCAATTTCTTCTTTCACAATATCTCTTAAGGCAAGATTCAATCTTCTTTGAGGTTGTCTGACTGGCTTGACTTATTCAGTATAGATTCTATGGGTACATATATCGGGATGAACTCCCGACATATCTTTGTAGTTCCAAGCAAAAGCATGAACATGCTTCTGTAAGACAACTATCAATTTTTCTTCCTCTTCCCTAGTAAGCTGGTTGTAGATGTTCAAAAATTTTCCTGGATGGACTTCTATTTGTTTTGTATTTAGAAGGACTGAATTCACTCCTTCATACCTGGTAATTAAGGGATTAATAGGACATTGTTGAGATGGGAGAAAAGAAACAGTTTCTGTTTTATTGCTGCTTGAGGGAAGCATATATTGTATGGAACAGTGAGAAGGAAAAATTAGATGATGGTGCCATCCATGTGGTAGTGAAATAGAGTTTCCCTATGATAGCACAGATGGTTCATCTTAAAATTTTTTATTCTCCTCATTACTTATCAACTATTGGATATTTGTTGCTTCCCCTTCTAAACCTTGTTCATGCAGAATATTCATCAGGATTGTTTCATTTTCCAAGTTTTCTATGTCACTGAGGTCTTATGTGTGTTCTCTTACTACTAAGGTAGCTAGTGTCGAAATGACCTCTTCTGGATCTTCCTCTGAGTCAGAAAACCATAACTGACCTAAAAATTTGCTAGATGGTTTTGCAAGAGGATATAAAGAAATCTGTTTTAGATCAATACCATTTGAAATAGTCATATTTCTAGATCTACAGTCTATGAAGGCTGCCGCAGTTGTAAGCCAAGGTCTTCTCAAAATAATGGGATATCCATGTGCTGAATTTCTTGGCTGTAAAACCAAAAAATCTACAGGGAATTCCCAAGAAGAAACTTCTATAGGGACATCTTGAATGATTCCTTCAAGTTTTACAACTGACCTATCAGCCATTTTTAAAACTATAAATGTGGGGCTGAGATGTTTGAGCTGTAATTATTCCATTGTATCCTTAGTCATGACATTTATTGCATCTCCTAGATCCACTAAAACATTTGATATTGGTACTAAACCTATGGTGACTGTGATAACTGGGCTTCCTGGATCACTAAACTTTGGAGGTACTAGTTTTCCAGATAAGAGATCAACTATCTTCCCTTCAACCTGCACAGTCTTGGGAAATGCTTTCTTTTTTTTTCCTACTCTTTTAATGCATAAATTTCGGATAGTACTGTTAATCTCTGGTATTTCCTTAATGGCTTGCAATAAGGGCAATGATATAGTCAACTTTTTGAGTTCTTGACCAATTCTGACTCAAAATTTTCTAGTATTGCATTAAGTCTTTCAGGATATGGAATTATCCTTGGTAATTGTTCTGCTTGTGTCTCTTTCTCTATTGTTGGTTGGATTCTCTCTGGTTCCAATTCTTCTATTTCTATTGTTGGTTGGATTCTCTCTAGTTCCAATTCTTCTATTTCTATTGTTGGTTGGATTCTCTATGGTTTTGATGATTCTTGCTCTTCATTTTCTTTCATTTCAATTGAAACTGGTTTAGGTACAACTTTTCCTAAATGAAGTTGGATGTCACTACAATCAAGAACATTAATTTCAACATTTTCTTCAGCTTCGGCCACATAGATAGGAGGTGTCTATCTCACACTATTTGAATTAGTGACTGGCTGAGCTGGCAATTGAGGTTGTTTCACTTGTTGTGTTTGCTATTGTTTTTCTTGAAATTTTTGATTAGGTGCAGACAACAAATGTTGAGTTTGACCTTGATTCCTTTGCTGCCTTGGATAGGACTGGTATTGTTGATTCCATTGTGGTTGGTTTTGCATCCAATGTGGATTAGTCTGATTTTGATTCCAAGCTAGATTATTTTGATTACAAGATCGGTTGTTTTGATTCCATGAGGGGTTGTTTTGATTATGATTCCAGGCTGGGTTACTCTAATTTGATTGTGGCCATTCTTGGGAATTTTTTCATTGAGGATAATTCCAAGGACTTTGGGGTGGTTATGATTATCCCCAAGGCATAGTACCAGGATTATGCCCCCAATTTGTAGGAAAACGAGGGGGATTTTGATATTGAGAAACATTTCTCCCTTGTTTTGGTCCAATATAGTTGAGTTCCTCAGTCTGGTTTTCTAACACAGTTTTGAGTTGTGGTAGCAGGTGGCATTGATTAGTTGAATGCCTTTTTGAATAGATACTACAAATGGCTGAGATGTTTTATTCAAAGGAAATTCTTGCAAAGCATGTTTGTTTCTACATATTGGGCAATAAATTGCCAAAGGTTCTATGTTTTTTGCTTTTGTAGACATTTCCCCCAAAGTAGTGTTTAAGTGCACTAGGATATCAGTTTTGAAATTTGCAAGTTCCTCTATCAGGTCCTTCACATCAGTGCCATTTGTGCAGATTTTTCTTCTTATCTGCTTAGTGCGAGAGTAATTTCTGTAGAGATCCATAATTTCCTCATTATCGAGAGTGGTTACATCCCCTTTTTCCATCAAATCCAGAACTTCTCTGGATTCATCTTGCAATCCTCTCAAAAATATGGTTTTACATAATTTTGGTTCTACAAGTCCACATCTCCTTTGAACAAAAGAGAACCTATCAAGATAATCTTCCAAGGTCTCATCATCTTCCTGCTTGATTATGAATAACTCATCTTTTCTATTCCTTACACGACAATATTCTTGATATTTGTCTAAAAAGACAGTCTCCATTTGATCCCAGGTTCTTATGGAATTTGGCTCTAAGCTCATGAACCAATGCAATGTTGAATCCTTGAGAGTTGAGGGAAAAATCTTAAGTTTTTTATTGTCATTTATATAATCATAGGTCTGACACACTACCTTGAATTCAAACAAAAACTGGTCAGGATCTTCAGATACAACACCTCGAAATGTTGTGAGTACTGAAGGTGAAATGGTCTTCATGGGAGATTTTTGTGTTGGATTCAGACGAATAGGATATTCAAATGTTCTGGACGGTTGGAGTATATCCTGATCATCTCCTTCATTATGAACATAGCCATGTTGGCCATCTATATTGCCTCCTTCTGCCATAGTTTCCTGTTTGTTGGGAGAAGTTAAAGCTTCCCAAATTGTTCTCTCAAGAGGTCCAAGCCTCTCTATTGATGATGAGTTTGATGAATTGTCTTTCTTAAGATATTCTGATGATGATAAAACTAGTGATTTTCCTATCTCAGAATGTTCTAATGATGGTGAGACTGGTGATTTTTCTATCAATCTTTCTGGTAATTCAAACACAGGTGATTCACCCCTTAGGCGTGAAGATCTCCTTAATGGAACAAGCCAAGGATCCTTTGGGGTAGTTCTACATTTTTCATCCCTAGACTTATTCATTCATGTCTACTCCTAAATGACATAAATTAAGTCAATAGTTGTTATCTTTCTCAGCTGTTATATTCAGATTTTAACCTGAATGTTCAAAGTTTAGTCTGATTATAGCTATTAGACTGTTTGTTTTCTTCTGACAACACTATTCCCTGGAAATGGTGCCAAAATGATGCGTAGTCATTATACCATCATTAATTCTCAATGAATCTGTCAATCCAGGGCAGTGTACAAAGCTATTTGCGAAAGAAGAAGTGAAATAGCTATAACTTAGGTCAATTTAGAGAAACGGATCTTATTGGTGGAACCGGTTGTGTGGGGGGTTTTGGAATATTCCTCTCTCTAAATTTCATGAATTAAATCTTAATCTAAGTTGCAGAATTGGAAACTAATCATTAACTACAAAAATGAAGTCCTAATTACAATTGTAGAATGAGACCTAATTATAATGCAAAAATAGTAGTTGCAAAATTGAAAGTCTAATCTTAATTGCAGAAAGGAAATCTAATTACTTTTACAGTAATGAAAGTCTAGATCTAATGTGGAAATAAAATCTGTCAAAGTTCTGTAACATAAGGTTGTCAATCTTCTATGCAATATTTAACAGCAAAACATAAAATGCAGGAAATTGCTGAAATACAATAAATTCTGGAAATAACAATCTGAAATAAAGTGGAAGCTTTGCTGAAAGTAAGATTGCAACTAAAACATTAAGAACAAGGTTAATCTAAGCAAAAATAAACTAATACTGCAAATATTGTCAACTGTTTACGAGAAATTGAAATAACAAGTTCTACAACTCATTCTGTTGCAGCAAAATCAGAATAAAAACCTACTTGTTAGTCCTCCTCCTAGGTATGGAAGTGGCCAGCCTCTTTGTCCAGAAGGAGGTGTAAGTCTCTTTCTCTTTCTAAATATTAATCACACTCATTTACAAGCAATATGAAATAGAACTGGTGCACTTTATTGATTAGAAGACATGATTACAATAATTCTGCTAAAAAATTATTACAGGACTGTAATAGTCAATTTCTACCTATACTCTATTTTTCGCTAGCTTCCTTAATCTTTTCTACCTCCTTTTCTACCTACTAGGCTCAACCTAAACGGGAGCAATATTTATAGCTATCCTATGATCTGATTACAAACAAAGAATATCTCAAAATATCTAATCCTACAATGCTGCAACAAATTCTGGTTTTATCCTAGAAGAGGACTAAAACTTGATCTTTCCCTTAATAATGACTTTGGTCGACAATGACAGCAAATATAGATGGAAGATATTTCCCTTTACCTTTTCCAACCTTTATTTCCCTTTTTTCGGTTTCAAAAATCGGTCAACAGGTCAAAAACACATTATGTTCTTCATTCTGAAGATAAGTGGCTTCATTCCGAAGACAATGCAGTTCTCATTCCGAAGATCGCTCATTATGAAGATACTACATTCTCATTCCGAAGATCGCTCATTTTGAAGATATTGCATGCTTCATTCCCAAGATCTGTTCATTCCGAAGATACTGCATTCTTCATTTCGAAGATCCGCTCATTCCGAAGATGTTGTGTTCTCTCATTTCGAAGATATCTGTTCATTTCGAAGATACTTTGGAATGAACAAATGTATGCTTTTCCAGTGATTTCTTTGGCATATTTCAGGTGGGTTATCTCCTAAGATAAAATTCCAATGGTCTTCATCCCTTTCCTCATATGAATTCCATGCCTTGCTATTTATGGATAGCTGGTTGAAATTTACATGAGAAAGACTAGTTTTTGCTGCACAGCAACAGTTTGCTTGTACTGTTGCTAGATTTAGGTGAAATAAATGTTTGAGACAAATCAAAAAATGAATAGTGAAATGCTGCTATTATTCTAAGCATATCCCATTGTAGCAAATCATAGCAAAAAGAACACAAGACTATGTAAAAAGCTGTAAAATCAGCATATAATATTTCAAATACATTGATCATGCAAAATGGTTAATATACAGCATATTGAATCAACTTTACTGACATATCAGATAAAACATAAGATTTTATAGGCATTTTTAGTGTTCAAAACATGTTATTATTGAGGCATTTCCAAGCCTCATCAGTCAGACCTATGGATGCTGACCTATGGCAGGCTATAGAAGCTGCATTTTAGGTAGCATAGATGACGCTGGCTAGATCACCTCCGATAGTGGCCAGGACAAGGAAAGCAAAGCCGACAGTAGCACCCGTAGCCCCACATAGAAAAAGAGGAGCCACACCTCTAGATGCCAGTGCATAGAAGAGGTAGACACGGGACATAGTATAGCCGGATCCACTAAGAAATGGCAATGATGAGGGGTCAATAGGGATACCTACAATTTTGATGGCACGAGGGCATGGCATATGTTAGGCATGGGGGGATGATAAGCATCAGAAATGATCATATTTTGTATACATTTTATTGATTATTATGTGGTTTTATAATAAGGATTGCATATGTTTATGAATGATTATATAATTATTTGATGAAATTATGCGTGTTATCTAATTCGTGGAATTGTAGTTGATTTAGTCAAATTTGGATTAGTCGAGGTCTTTTCATGGACCTGGCACTTTGTTTCTTTCAAAATCAACATAGATAAGGTAGGCGCCTTCCTCTTCTAGGAAGGCACCAAGCATAAGTAGGTGCCTTCCTCTTCCAAGAAGGTGCCAAGGAAAGACAAGTGCCTTCCTCTCCAAGGAAGGTGCCAATAGAAGGCCAACACCTTCCTATTCCAGGAAGGTGCCAAAGGAAAATAAGTGCCTTCCTCTCATAGGAAGGCACCGACAAGAAAGCGCCCGACATACTTAGGCACCTTCCTCATAGGGAAGCCACCCCTGTTCTTCACCCATTGAACAGACAAGCACGACGTGGACAACAAAGACTGGTGCAGGTCCAACCCTACATCATGTAGAGTTAAATTGGGGATCGCACCGATGTATGAGAATGTCCTATCAATGCCAGGCAAAGCACAAACCAATCAGTGAGCATGCCATCGTTAGAAATGAATGTTAGTTTTAGCAGACGTCGATCATATTTACCAGACTATCTTAGTTTAGTTTGGAATGAATCAACTATTATAATTTCTTTGTAACATAATATATGTGGGTGTGCTATATAAACACACGCAGACCTCTCTGAGGATATATAGAATATTTTGATAGTAAATGTAGAGAGATATACAAAATAAGCATTGTAATACTTTGATAATTATAATACAGTTCTAAGAGTTTCTAAGTGCGTGTTTAGTTGGGAGGAAGTTGCTGGAGCTAGGGCCCACTCCAAGCCAGTATTTATTCTCCTATTTTTCCTGTGTTTTCTAGATTAGTTTACCACTTTTATAAGATTGTTTATCGCATTATTATTTCTGGTATTGCAATAGGTTTATTTCTAGGAATGCATGAATATTTCCTTTCTGTAGATTTAATTTTTTTTTACGTAAATTATTGAGGAGTGTATGAATGATTGATGACCGTTGAAACACCCCCCAATAGTAGAACTAGCAGACTCATCTCAAGTGGTATTGTAAGCAATATTGTTCAAGACCCTTTGCAAGTTTACGAAGCTCCCTAGGTTGATAAATTAAATGCACGGACATGTGACAAAAGTAAGAAAGAAGTTAACTTTGTTTGGCCCACAAAAATACAAATGCTGAGATAAATCCAAAAAAAATGGCATAGTCATTTATGGAGGTAACTTATCGATAGCAACTAAGTCAACCTCAATATTTTGTGTCTGAGCATACAAGGCTAGAAAGGTGTTGACATTAGCATGTCGGATGCTCATGCTAATATCTAAATGGAAATCTTTTAGGTAATAAAATGTTTCTTACTCCAATATGGGTCAGAGGCCATCAATAAATTTCTACTAGCTTTGTGAAAACCTAACATTAAAATCAGCTATCTCCTATGGGTGTCATTGGATAGTGGTGAATTGATACAATAGTGAAAAGGGATCTACTTTCTTGTTAAAACTTTTTATTAGCTACTCATCCAACTAGTCCTATGTGGTGATGGTAACAGGTGGCAAGGATAAGAACTGGTAGAGGAGCTTACCTCTAAATGAGAGTACTAAAAATCTCACCATAACATCTTCATTTGTGATATTATGAATAGTGGCCAAAGAAACCACATCTTGAACGTCCTCATAAGCTATCTTTCTAGTACCATCATATATGGACAGAGCCTTCAACATTGTAGTTGGGATCTAGTTTTTGAGCTTGTAGATTCAATGGTCCTAAGTGATTCTAGGCTAGAAATTGTTTGGGTGGATTTTGTGTCATCTAGACTGAAGTGCTTGGTTGAGGGGGTAAGCTAGCTATTGTTCTTGAAGGACTTGGATTTTGTGAATATACCAGCTACTTGCGAGGATGTCTCGACTAATGGGATAGTTGATGGAATTACTCTAGGATGTTCTCCCAAAGCGTCGATGTTAAGCTAAAAGAACTCAACCGCATATTCTATATTTCTAGCCTTCGATCTTGTGATTATGAGGAGGAGGGTTTTTAACCGACTTCAAGATTCATAGGCTTCTAGGTTCAGCTGAGTCACCAAATATTCTTATTTAACCAATAAAAAGACAAACATCAAGTCTTAATACTTTTGGAGGTGGAACGTTTGCATCCCACCAGACGTGCCAAAAACTATTGGTTAAGAATATACCTTAGATATAGAATATTTCATGTATGCACCCTAGACCCAACCAACATTGAAAGACCGAAAGGAAGAGATGCCTCCCATGCCAAACTCCAGAGAGGGGTGGTTCCTTTACTAACTATTTTTGCTTGCAGATTTAAAGAATATGAAAGGAATGGGAAATGATTGAAAGGAATGGGAAAAGGGTTGTAAGCCGATTGAGAAGGGGTGATGAACTGATAGCAAGATCAATGATTTTTAACCTCAAATAAACATCATTTCATAGAAAGAATAAAATAGAAACTGAAACCAATATTCCTTTAACATGTAGTTTCCAAGGATATTTTAGTATTCACCCTTACCGACAGCTAAATCCAATAGTATAATTTAAACTTTTCAAAAATGAAATAATTTTGATAAAAATAAATAATAGAAAATATACACATAGAAGTTGATTTGAATTAGAGCCAAGTTTTCCTTTTGTTCATAGTAGAGCTTGAGTTTTACAATCCTTTTAAGCAAATTGCCCATGCTCAAAACATTGAATTTGTTAGTTTTTATAAAGAATTTAGAATCTAAAAAATTAATTCTCAACTACAATCCATCACTGTGGCAAGAAGGATTTGATTCTACAACACTTCAAGATTTATGAGGTATGGCAACATCTGACTCCATTGTTGGAAACGTCGCATCTTATAAACGTGATTGGTAATTTACTATCGACACCGCCTCAATGGCAAAGATCGAATCATCATTATACCCACCACCTTTAAAAGGATGAAAGTACACCTTCTAAACTAAATTTTGTTGCTGAAACAGTCCTTTGGGAAGGTTTTTCTCGAAAAAGAGGTGCCAAGGGATTTTTTCCCAAAAGGGAGGTGCTAGGGAACTTTTTCCCAATAGGGAGGCGAAATAGAGTCTTGTTACCCTCTTTGATCGAAATGCCAACCTAGAACTACAGGCCTCACAAGCACTGCACTTTGAAAGGGGCCACGTATATCGCATTGAATTTGACTTAAGCTCTGTTTGCTAGCATTGAATTTGACTTAAGCTCTGTTTGCTAGGTGGCACGGCGGGCCCGTGCACAACTTCTATTAATGGTATTTCACCATTTCCTACCACAAAAATGAGTTTCGTTCCTTAGTGGACACAGGTCCTACATGAATTTCGAGCCCGAAAAGGCTTTTCAAAGCCGTCTTTACCCAAAATAACCTTGCTCATTAGTGAGGCCCGCTACGAACTTCAACTTAGGCACTTTTCTTTCATCCAACTTATAGTGCGAGAAGGTCTTTCGGCCTTTAATTACCCGAAACGATCCTTCAAGGATGTAAAGGGGGCTTTGCTGGTGTGTGGACGTGGAACGACTTACTTAACGCATTAATGCATGCTTGTTTTTGCCGACGAGATTCTCCAGAAGAATATCGGACGCAATATTAGTGATATCACTGATTCCGAAGATGGTTTGGGACGCAATACCAGTGATATCACTGATTCGATAGTCAAGTTAGGTTAAAGTAGAGTTGTATTCGTGTGACTCACAAGGAGACTCTCCCTTGCCTATATATATAGGTATGTAATGTTGTCCTTTGTGAAGGGCATTCGAACTCGTCCTTTGAGAAGTAGCTCTACTCTATTGGATTCTAGATTTGTGTCTTTCAAGTTGTAGCAGTCTGCAGTTTGGAATTGTAAAGTAGTCCTTCTGTGTTAAGGTGCTTCCAAAATGGCCCTCAAAAACTTGCTTGGCCATGTTGACAGTATTACAGACCAATTTGTCCCTCCAATTATTGATAACCTATATCATAAAATTGCCCGTCCCTCTCTGCAATTACCACCTATTTCCGGCCATTGTGGCTGTAATCATAAAGGCTGTCGCGATTGGAAATCCTGTCCAAGACCCCAATCTGATTTTAATATTTGTGAGAAATTTGACTCTCTTTATGAGTTCTGCAGGAATCTTGATCAAAAGGTCAAGGAGATTGAGCAATGAAACCAACGTCTCGAGAAGGAGAACGCTATGCTGAAGGGTATGACTAACACAGGTCAGACTGACAAGGGTCATAGAGCAGTGAGGAACTATAACTCTGCCCTTCCTAACATATCGTATTAACACGAAAGTCCAAGGATCATGAGGAACTATAACTCTGCCCTTCCTACCAGGAATGTCGAAGCTCCAGGGCAACATGAAAGTCGGTCAAAACATAGATCAAATTTACAAGGGTCATAAAGCGGTGAGGAACTATAACTCTGCCCTTCCTAGTTCCTACCATATCGTAATTTGCTTTTATTTAAAGTTTGAGCATGGAGAGGGAATGAGATTTTGACATTTTGAATTTCCTGAGCATGGAGAGGGAATGAGATTTTGACATTTTGAATTTCCTGAGCATGGAGAGGGAATGAGATTTTGACGTTTTGAATTTGTCAGGGGAACAAATGAGATTTTGACATTTTGAATTTGTCAGGGGAACAACAGTGGACAACAATCTCAAGGGCATGGAAATAATAACGACAGCCCCGGTGGCGGCAACAACAACGGGACCAACCATGGAGGTATCACCAAGACGACCACCAACTATGGAGGTGTCAATGGTGGGAAATTTGAATGGAATAAAGGTGGGACTAACAACTATGGAGGGACTAACAACTACAAGTTTGGAGAGAATAATGAGGGAAATACTTTGGTCGCACTACCAACTAAGGGAATACTTTTGTGGGACTTTGTAAACGCGAACCCCAGTGCAACATAGAGTGGAGAATGTTATGTGCACTGGACTTAAATAAATAAAGGAGATTCAATGTTTTCTACCCTCCCCTGTAATTACCACCTCCCTTTCCGTTTCGTAATCCAATTTGACTTTGTTCGTTGTGTGAGTTTTATATTCCCGCTTTATATGACAATTCTGCACCATACTCTAAAAAAAATAAATAAATAATTAATTAATTAATTCTTTCTTTCTTTCTGTACTATACATAATAATTCTGTGCTATTACTTGCATACCCAATGAGAAATATGACTAGTTCGCTCATATTTTTATTTTAGCATGCAACAGTATGACAAAATAAACATACGATAATTTTAGAAATTATAAAAAATGCAAAAGCCAGATAAGATCATAATAAATATACGGACAAGAATTGACTCGGCCGACACGGCATTGAGACTTCTTTGTGGGAGATAGGTTTTTGACTGACCGGCCTGTCGTAGTCAGGTTATGTTAGACTAGAATGGTAGTCGTGTGATTCGCAAGGAGCCTCTCCCTTGTCTATATATGTAATGCTTTGCTTTGAGAAGGGCATTCGAACTCGTCCCGGAGCTCTAGTCTCTCGGATTCGGTATTGGTGCCTTTCAAGTTTTAGCAGTTTGCAGTTTGCAGTTTGGCATAATTAAGTTATGCTCTTGCGTTAAGGTACTTTCAATATGTTCTGAGTTGTTTTTTTTTTTTTTTTTTTTTTTTTTTTTTATTTATTTTGGGGATAAAGTGGCCTAGATGTTTAATGTTGTTTGATGTTTGAAGAATGTATGAATAAATTTATTCTTAATAACCAGAATAGAAAAGATGTTTTTAGCAAGGGATAATAATCAGTGAAAGAGGATTTAGGCTTTATTTTGTGTGTTGTTTGCAGTTTTATTCTCTGAAGGTTAGATCCTGTATCTAAAAATCAGTAATAGATTCTATGTAGAAGTAAGAGAAGTAAAAATGATAGTTAAATTCATATTTTTAAAGTTTTATTGGTCAAAAATGGAAGAACTAGAACTATGATTATGTTGAGGAAAATGAGAACAATGAAGAAGAAAGCCTTGAACATATGATTAATTGAGAAGAGAAAAAAATATGATAGTTGTAAATATAATGAATTGAATCAACCTAAATGGGAGAAGATAGAATTCCATCTACCCAGCTCAAATTTTATTGGAATTTATAGAGGAAGATTTTAAATTATGTCTGTTGTAGAGAAAGTAATTCCACAAATACATGATGATTACCAACACAATATGAAGTTCAAGCAATAATACCTCACAAGAAATAAAAAGGTTGAAAAAGATAAAATCCAACATAGAAGCATCTCCCAACTAGCTGAAGAATACCTAAAAAAATAGAAAATTTGGTTAGGAAAATACCATGGATGGTATTTTATCAAGATAAATAAAACCATAGACAAAATGATACAACTAAATTATAACTTTTCCTACTTCTCCAAAGACAAACAAGTGAGCATGTTATGAAAATTACAAGGTCTAGAGCCCAAGAATAAAGGTCATATAACTTTAGAGGAAATATTATAGTATTAGTCCACACTTGAAAATTTTACATGAGAAGAACGAGTATTCTTAAAATTACAATATGTAAACTATGGATTTACATAATGTAATAAAATTTGTATTATTTAGCAAAGAGCTTCCATGAATCAATAAAAGGTCAACCTCAAGGTGAGGTTAGCCTTAGAAGTCCCCTTAGAAGTCCTTTCAACATGACTCAATCTTATATATCCATACTTTTTTATTTTCATGAGTGATGATATGAGATCGTTCCTTTGTAAAATTTCCTTAGAAGTCCTTTCGAAATGACTCAATCTTATATATCCATATATATTTTTTTTAGTTTTCTAGTAGGATTTCTAGAATTTTTCTTGTTGACTTCTTGTTTTAGTAGAATATTTTAACAAGCACTGATATAAAGTGCCAAAATTCTTGGGGGGTCATTAATTTAAATATTATAATTTCTTGGGAGGGTTGCAAGCTATATTCTAAGTGCTTATTTATATATTGTCTCTTGTATTTGCTTTCCTTGTTTACTTTTGGGTTAAAATAGTTTCAATTAATCTATTAACACCAAACAATTATCATACATAGAAACTTAAAATTAAACAAATATACAATCAAAGGGATTATAAAAAATGTTGAAACATACACCATCCTCATTGTCAAGAAAATTTGAGGAGATTTATCACCTCAACAAAGTAGATGAAGATATGGATATTATTAGGTTACACACAAGTGATAATCTACTTTTTCACGTAGTAGATTGTACTACACCTGTTCAGATTTGAAAAAAAATTGAAGGAATATTTGGAAAGGTGGATCAATTTCACTCTTTACAATTAGAAGTTGAATTATCATCTCTCTCCCCTAAAAAATTCACCACCATATAATATTATATTGTAATGTTTAAGTATCGTTTGGACCAATTGAAGGGAAGTGGAAATAATAATAGTTATGAAGAGTGCATTTTTCTAATTTTATCCAAGTTAAAAGGCCCCTTTCAAACATTTTCATTCACATCCAATGCAATAATATAGTTCTATGTCCTAAACAATACAATAATACACTACACATCCTACCAAATCCACTACAAAGCCCTCCAACCCTTCTAAATTCAACGAGTCTTCATCTAAGAATAAGAAAAATTCTAGGGATACTTGTCACTTTTGTTGTAAAGAAGGCCATTCTGAGTCTAGGTGTTGGAATAAAATCAAAGACTTAGAAGAATCCTTGCAAAAGAGTAAAATATCTCTTTCCACTCCCTCTTCAATAAAGGAAAAAGGAATGGCCCTTTCAGAACATGTAGTGGAGGCATCATCACATAGTTAAATTATGGATTCAAGAGTTTCTCATCACATGACTCCCTCTTGAGAGCTTCTTTTCTCTCTTAGTCATAGCTACACTTTCAAAACTAAAGTTGAATACTCTTCTAGCATTGTAGTCTTGGGGATAAAAACTGTTGAATTAGATGGTGTATGTATCAAGGATATCTTATATGTGACCAAAATTTTCACTAGTCTTATTTGCATATATCAGATTTGTTATTTTGGATATGGAAAAAAAAATTTGCTTACCCCCCATGGTGTTGATATTAGAGGGTTTTTATGAGCTAGAGACTATTATTGCTATAGGGATCATTGATCATAATACCCATATTTATAAATTTGAGTGATTTAACACTTCATCTTTTGAAACTTGCCTCGTTGCTTATGCATACTCTACGAGAAAACTTTTGTATGAGATATTTGGGCACCTCAACTACATACATCTATAGAAGTTAAGCACATAAGACATGGTGATAGGTCTTCCTAGGGTCTCTTGTTCATGTGGAGTTTTTCTAGAGTGTGCACTTGGCAAACAACATCAAGATCCTTTCCTGAAAGTAAAGGTTATGAGATCTTTGGCAATATTAGAGTTGGTTTATAGTGATTTGATGTATTTTACAAATTCATCATTTCTAAGGGCCAATTATGTTCTTACTTTCACTAATAATGTCTCTAGGTGCACTTGGGTGCACTTTCTTAAGTACAGAGAATGAAGTGTTTGCCTATTTTAAGGTCTTTATGTCCTATGGCGAGAAGTAATCTTCTTTTTATATGAAGAAGTTATGCAAAAATAATGGTGGGGATTTTATTAGTAGATAGCTTTTATATTTTCTTGAGAATCATGATATACTACATCAATGTTTTATTCCTTAAAATCCTCAAAAAAATGGTTTTTCTAAATAAAATAATAGGACTTTGAGGGAGATGAAGAACTACATGCTTCACTCTTAGGATATTCCACCAGGTTTTTGAGCCAAATTAGTGAATTATGCCAACCATATTAAAAATCACACTCCTCACAAAGCATTTGAGCATATGACTCCCGAGGAGGCTTGGACCCATGTCAATCTCGATGTTTTAGCATTCAAAGTTTTTGGTAGTCTTGCTTGGGTGCATGTACCAAACAAGAAGAGGAAAGCCTTGGATAGAAAGAGTAAACCACTTATCTTTGTTGGTTATTATGAGGATATGAAGGCTTATCGGTTGCTCAATCCAAATACTCATGATGTTATTTTTAGATAAATGTAGATTTTGATGAGTGAATGATTCAAAAAGCCCTCCTAACTTCCACTTTTATTCCCTCTTCATATTTCTCTTCTTCAGTTGAGAATTATTTTCTTCATTATGAGGATGTTGTTGATGATCCTCCTATTGTCACCATGTCTCGGTGGGCTCTTACTACTCTTGATGAAAGAACTTATTTTATTGGTGATATTTCAACTTCTCAATATCCCATATCTCACCCCAAAGGTCATGGTTTTGAGTCATGTAGTTTCAGAGGACCCGCAATACTTTTTAAATGCACATGGAATTTCTAAGTGGAATATATTTATGGTCGAGAAGTATTCTTCCTTGATATAGAGTAACATGTGGGATATTTTTCCTCTTCCAAAGATAAAATTATTGGTTCGATGTAGATGGGTTTTTTGGAAATATGAGAAGGTTTTGTTGTCATTGGTGTCAAGAAGTCAAGATCAGTGAACATCAGTTTCAGTGAGTAGCATTGATTTCAGTTTATGTGTTCAGTGTAAAATAAATATTGCCTCCAGGTGGTCAGTTGAGGTCTAAATGGCAAAAGGAAGGCGTAAGAAAAATAATATTATAATATTTTATTATAATATTAAAGGTCTAAGTTCAAGACCTAGAGATTTAAATTAATTATAAATATATTATAATAATTTCATTATAAATTAATTTGATTAAATCTAAGATTCTTTTAAGTTAAATATAAATTAATTATAATAAGTTAATTATAAATTAATTTATGATTTAATTCAAAACCATAAAGGATAGGGTTATAAGGGTGCAAAATTTAATAATTTGAATTAATCAAATTAAAAAATTTGTCGATGTCTTGGAACTTATGGCACTTTGCATATAAAGGAGGTCAAACACTATGGCAAATATTATCCCTATGATCCACATGATATAAGCGAATATTGTGAGCAATGCAAGGAAGCAAATAATGTGTGTTTTAGAATATTTTGAAATGCATAACATAGGATAGAAAGACACGACCTCACTCCACATTGCAAGGCTATGGGTAGCATGATTGGTAGCCAAGGTTGCACTAGGACATTCGCTAGTGCAAGTTTGAGGGATCGATTCTTATGGTATTCATTTTTGCTTAGCTAAGTAAGGTTTTTGTCAAAGTTTGCACAGTCGATGAAGGAAAAAGGGAAGGCACTAGCATTTCCCTTTGTATGGAAACATGTATCCCATGTGGTGGGTGCACGCTTGGCAAAGGCACTCGGTAGGAAGAGGTTACACATTCAAAATTTGTCGAGACCCTTTTGGTGGACTATATAAGGTATGTGCTCATAATTGTAAGGTTTTGAAAATTGTGGAAATTAATTTTATTATTTTTTAAAGGTTGTATTAAGTGGAAATTGCATATTATAAGGTTTTTGCGAGTTATACAAAGGGATATAAAATGATATGCATAGTATTAATTTTGGGTGTTGATTTTTAAGTCCTTAGAGAATATAATAGGATTAATAAAGTGTGCCAAGGAGGTTAGACATTTTTGTCAAAACAAAGTTAATAAAAATTGTACTGAAAGGAGAAATAAGGTTGTGTAAGTTTTTGATATTTTGACTTGGTGAAATATTTTTGTGAGAAAATATTAAGGAAAAATATTTACTACCTAACCCTAGTATTGGCAAAAAGAGTGTTTGTGATTGAGACATGTTTTTGAGTTCAAATCATCTTCATACAAGAGGTAAGGGAACATTATCCTTGAGAGTGATTGTTGGATGTTATGAATGCTAATTTGGAGTGAAAATGATTGTTTGATAAGCATTGTTAGAAATATTGAGTAAGCTTTCACATGCTTGAATAGGGTTTGTGAAAGAAAAGAAGTATCATTGTTATGTGAAGTTGTGAACTATATTGAACTAGGGCTTATGCAAGATCATGAGTATCATTGTTATGTAAGATTGTTTGATAAGCATTGTTGGAAATAATTGAGTTGAGTTTGAGTTTCATTGTCAGATGAGTTGATTGAGCATAGTTGATTGAAGTGTTGAAGTGATAGTTCAAGTTATGTGAAACAAATTTTTCCATATTCTGATTTGATTTAAAAAAATATTGAAAGTGATTGAGTTTAGTGCAAGAGTGAAACATATTGAGTCTCTAACCATTCTCTATATGTTTATGTGGTCAAACAAGAGATTTTAAAATTTATTTAGTAGTGTTTGTGAGTGTGAAGCATATTGAGTCTCTAACCATTATCAATATATTTCTGTAATATTAAACAAGATTTTGTGTGAAACTTGTTTGTGTGATTGAAAATATTTGTTGTGAAATATTGTGTTGAATTGAATAAATATTTTGTGAAATCTTGTGAGATTATTTGAATAAGCATTTATGGAAGCTTACAATGAAAAATTAATACAAGTTCTAGTAAGGACTTGTTAATCAGATTGGACAAGTTCTAGTGAGGACTTGTTGACCAGATTGAGCAAGCTCTAGTGAGAACTTGTTGGATAGATTTGAGGTAAGTCTTGGTGAAGACTTGTTGAGCATATTGAGAAATTTCTAGTGAGAACTTGTTGAGAATATTTGAGGTAAGTTTTAGATAAAACTTGTGGATAGATTAGTGTAATATTTTTTGGAAGCTTACAATGCAAATTTGAAGACATAGATAGAGATCAGATCGAATAAGTTATTGAGAGGACCTGCACATATTTGAGGTAAGTATTTGAGAAGACTTGTGAGCAGAGTTGATTGATTGATTTGTTCAAACCTTGAGTTAAGTTTTGGAGCAGATCTAGCAAAGTTGATTTGTGGTTGAGTCAATATTTGTGTTAAGGCTTGATGATAGATTTGAGGATAGAGTTTGGTTTAGATTTGAGAATAAGTTTATGTGAGACCAAATATGGATATTGAGTAGATTTGTGCTATACTGAAGTATTGTTTTTAGTGCATATCAGAGATAAAGTTTGACCAAATTTGTGCTAGACCAAAGGATTGTGTTTAGTGTAGATTTAAGATAGATCTGAGAGCAGGCTCTGGAGGTGACGAAGTATAGAGGACAATAGTCTCTAGTGTATATAGATCCATTATACAAGGTAGTGAAGATAGGTCTTCTCAATGCGGGCAGGAGTCTTTAATGGATAGAGATCCATTAGCTGGTGCAGTGGAGGTAGCAGTTCTTCTATAAGATCACCAGCTAGAGTAGAGGATAAAGGATTTCTTCTATGAATAGAGATCTATGAACTAGCTAATAATATTGGTTTCTCTTATGGATAGATATCCACAAACTTGATTAGGGTATTGGTGTCTCCTTTGGATAGAGGTCCATAAACATTGTAATAGGGAATGTTTCCTAAGATATTTTTTGAGAAAATTTTAGTGAAGTATTTTATCCATGGAGTAGCTCACATTGGGTGAACCACATTAAATTGTTGTCTCTATTGTGTATGGTGATTTGTGAATTGCTTTTATTACTAATATTGATATTGTCATTGATATATTGCATAATATTGTTTGGAAAAGAAAAGTAAAAAGTGGTCTTATATTGTTCACCCCCCTCTTAGGATAAGCTTGTGCTCTTCGATTGGTATTAGAGTAGGTTACTTTAGAATATTTTAATATCTTGAAGAAAAATATCACAAGAACAAAAATGAATTCTAAGAGTGGATCCTTAGATAATTCAACACCAGTATTTTATGGGAAAAATTATGAATTCTAAAATATGAGAATGAAAATTCAACTGATGGCACTTAGAAATGAAATATGGGAAGTAGTTAAAAATGGATACACCCCACTAGCTACTCCAGCTACAGATAAATATGGTAATCTTCTACATCATTACAATTCAAAAGCAATGTATACAATTTTGATAGATTTACGTAGAACATAGTTTATAAAGGTTATGCACTACAAATAAACAAATGAAATTTGGGATAATTTGCAAGGCATATATGAAGGAGATAAAAAGGTCAAAAAAGCAAACTTGTAGAATCTCAAGGGATATTTTAAATATTTAAAAATAAAGGATGAGGAAAAAATTAGTGCCTATCTACTTCATATAGATGAGGTTGTTAACTCCATGCAAGGACTTGGACATGAAGTTTAAGAATCTGATGTTTGTGATAATATTTTAAGATCATTCCCAAAAAGGTTTAGTGGAAAGATTTCAGCTATAGAGGAATAAAAAAATGGTGATCTTTTGACAAGGGATGAATTACTTGTAATTCTTACAACTTTTGATATGAAAATAAAAGAGAAACCTAATCCCTATAAAGAATAAGACTTCAAAGCTACTAAGAAGACAAAGGGTAAGAATTCAGATTCATGTAGTGATTTATCCAGTGATGAAGAAACAAATTATGGCAAAAGGAACAAGGATCCAAGAAATTTTAAAGGTATAAAATCTATTAGATGTTTCAATTGTGGAAATTATGGTCACTATGCATCTTATTGTCAAGAATCTGGGAATAGCAAAGATAAAGAAAAACAAGATCATAAGAATAGGGAAATAGAAAAATTTAGATATGAAAATAAAATCAAGGATGGACAAGGCAAGCAAGGAAATAAGTTCTTCCAAAGATAGAAGAATAATTTCTATGCAGATAAAGTAAGTATTCAAGTAATAGTGATTATAGTTCCTTATATAATGATGAAGATGAAGTTCTATTTCTCGTAAAAGAAAAATAAGTGGTTAGGAAAAGGTCACTAGTAATTCTCAATTGTTTTATATGTGGTAACTTTGGTCATCTCGAAGATAGTTATACAAGGAATGGATTCAATTTCAATGATGATGAATATGAAGATACAATAGAAGAACTAGAAGAGAATATTCTCTTGGAATTAGAAGAAGGAGGAGGTGATCCTATAGAAGACAACTCAGAAAAGAATGAAGATTTTTTTAAAGGCAAACAAATAGAGGAAGAATCGGATAAATGAGAAGTTGATCTTGAGGGAGAGCTTATTCATGCCCTTGATGCATTAAGGTACATAAGAAAGAAAAAATCAAAACTCAAGCTTAAATTTCAAGAATGTGATGAAGAGAAAGGAAAGCTTATAGATGATCTAACTGTCTCAATAGCTAAGACAAGGAGATTCAAAGAGTTAGAAGCAAATGTTTTAGAATGTGAAAGGTTAGAGCATGAGGTAGCCTCACTAAGTAATGACATCAAATAGTCTAAGGATAAATTACACAACTTTGGGAGAAGCTCAAATAAATTTTATAAGATTATCAAGATGCAAAAATCTACATCAAGCAAGACAGGTCTTGGGTTTTTATAGGTACAAAAGAAAAAAGGAGAGGAGTCAACCTCAATTTATGAATAAAAAGAAACATTAGAAGAAGAGAGTGTAAGTGAGAGTGAGACTTCTGATGGGTTAGACAATAGAAATTTCAACAAGGAAATGAACAATGCACAAAAGAGGAACATATGGAACAAGAACCACCATAGGGTAAAAGAGACTAAAAGACCCATGGGGTCAAGGCAAGGTAGTTTGAATGAAAGATGTTTCTCATGTCAAAAATTTGGTCACAAGGCTTCACAATGTAGGACACATGAAAGACAAGAATATGGAAACTTCAAAAACAGGTAGTTTTTTCAAGAGTATTGCTACTCTTGTAATCAGTTTGGTCAAAAGGTAGTAAATTGTAGGGTTCATGATAGGAACAGATATGGCTACACCAGGAGAAATCCCAAGATATTTTCACATCCAAGGAATAAAAAGTTTAAGTGTTATAAGTGCAATAATTATGTGCATACAACAAGATGGTGTAGAGAAAAAAATCCAGAGACAAGCAGGAACAATAATAGTCAGAGGAATCAAAAATATTAGCCAAGGAAGAAAGTGGACAAAGGCAATGATCAGTTCTTGATGGGAGTAGAAATAATCCTACCCCAAAATTAACCACCTGAAGAGGATGTGGGGGATGGGTTAAGCTAAGAGACTCATTCTTAACCTTGAGACCCAAACATGATCATTTTCCATTTATGTCAAAGGGGGAGAGATTTGAGTAAGGGGGGGATATTTTAGTTAGGGGGAGAGCATTCAGTCAAGGGGAGCAGTTTCTCAGGGGGAGATGAACATAAAAATATTAAGGAAATGGTACAAGGTAATTATGTGCCATCAATGACAAAATGGGAGATTGTTGGAAATATGAGCAGGTTTTGTTGTCATTGATTTCAAGAAGTTAGGATCAGTGAGCATCATTTTTAATGAGCAACATCTATTTTAGTTTCTTTATTCAGTGCAAAATAAATATTACCTTCAGGTGGTCATATGAGGTCTAAAGGGTAAAAAGAAGGTCGAAGTAAAATAATATTATGATATTTTATTATAATATTAAAGGTCTAAGGTCAAGACCTAGATATTTAAATTAATTATAATAAGTTAATTATAAATTAATTTATGATTTAATTCAAAACACTAAAATATAGGGTTATAAGGGTGTGAAGTTTAAATAATTCAAATTACTAGAATTAAAATGTTCATCGATGTCTTAGAACTTATGGCATTTTTCATATAAAGGAATGTAAACACTATGGCAAATATTATCCATGCGAACCACATGACATAAGCAAATATTATGTGCAAGGTAAGGAAGAAGATCATGTGTGCTTTAAAATATTTTGAGAGGTAGAACATAGGCCAAGGAGAGGGGAGCTCACTCCATGTTGTAAGGCATTAGGTAGCGTTATTGGTAGCTAGATGATATGCTAGAACGTTCATTGGTGCATGGTTGAGGGATCAATTCCCATGGTCTTCATTTTTGCTTAGCGAAGGAAGGTTTTTGTTGAATTTTGTACAGTCAGTGAAGGACAAAGGGAAGATGCTAGCCTTTCTATTTGCATGGAAACATGTAGCCAACGTGATGGGTGCACACTTGGCAAAGGTGCTCGACAAGAAGATGTTGCACACTCAAAACCTGTTGAGGCTATTTTGGTGGACTATATAGCGTATCCGCTCATAATTGTAAGGTTTCAAAAATTGCAAAAATAATTTTTTTATTTTCTTAAAGGTTGTATTAAGTGGAAATTGCATATTATAAGGTTTTTATGAGTTATACAAAGGGAGATAAAAGGATATGGATAGTATTATTTTTGGGTGTTCATTTTTAAGTGCTTAGAGTTTATAAGAGGAGTAATAAGGTGTTCCAAGGGAGTTAGATATTTTTGTTAAAACAAAGTTAATAAAAATTCTATTGAAAGGAGAAATAAGGCTGAGTAAGTTTTTGATATTTTGGCTTGGTGAAATATTTTTGGGATAAAATATTAAGGATATATATTTGCTACCTAACCCTATTATTGGAAAAAATAGTGGTTGTGATTGAGACAAGTTTTTGAGGTCAAATCATTTTCAAATAATAGTAAAGGGTACATTATCCTTGAGAGTGATTATTGGAAGTTATGAATGCTAATTTGGAGTGAAAAATATTGTGTGATAAGCATTGCTAGAAATATTGAGTAAATTTTTACATGCTTGACTAGGGTTTGTGAAAGAACATGAGTATTATTGTTATGTGAAGTTGTGAACTATATTGAATTAGGGCTTGTCCAAGATCATGAGTTTCATTGTTATGTGATATTTTTTGATAAGCATTGTTGGAAATAATTGAGTTGAGTTTGAGTTTCAATGTGAGATGAGTTGATTGAGCCCAGTGGATTGGAAGTGATGAAGTCATAGTTCAAGTTTTGTGAAATTTTTTTTTCCATATTCTAATTTGATTTAAAAAGATATTGTAAGTGATTGAGTGTTGTGCAAGAGTGAAACATATTGAGTCTCTAACCATCCTCTATATGTTTTTGTGGTTAAGCAAGAGAATTCTAAAGTTATTGAGTAGTGTTTGTGAGTGTTTAGCATATTGAGTCTCTAACCATTCTCTATATGTTTCTATAAGATTAAACAATATTCTATATGAAACTTGTTTGTGTGATTGAAGAGGTTTTATGTGAAATATTGAGTTTAATTTAATAAAGCTTTTGTGAAATTTTGTGATCTTATTTGAGTAAGTCCTAGAGTGGACTTAAGGACAAAGTTGAGTAAGCTTTTGTGGAAGCTTACAATGCATATTTGAGATAAGTTCTAGTGAGGACTTGTTAATCATATTGGACAAGTTCTAGTGAGGATTTGTTGAGTAGTTTTAGCAAGTTCTAGTGAGAACTTGTATGACATATTTGAGGCATGTCTTGGTGAAGACTTTTTGAGCAGATTGAGAAAGTTCTAGTGAGAACTTGTTGAATAGATTTGAGGTAGGTTTTGGAGAAGACTTATGGACAAATTAGTGTGAGCTTTTGTGGAAGCTTACAATGCAGATTTGAAGATAAAGATTGAGAGTAGATTGGATAAGTCCTTGAGAGGACTTGTGGATAGATTTGAGGTAAGTCTTTGCGAAGACTTGTGAGCAGAGTTGATTGATTAATTTGTTCAAAACATGAGTTAAGGTTTAGAGTAGATCTAGCAGAGTTGATTTGTGATTGAGTCAAACTTTATGTTAAGGCTTGATGATATATTTGAGGATATATTTTGGTGTAGATTTAAGGATAAGTTTGTGCCATACTAGAGATAGATATTGAGCAGATTTGTGCTAGACCAAAGGACTATGTTTAGTGCAAATCGAAGATAGAGTTTGAGCAAATTTGTGCTAGACTAAAGGAATATGTTTAGTGCATATTTGAGATAGAGTTGAGAGCAATATTTGGAGGTGACAGAGTATAAAGGAAAATAGTCCAGTGGATAGAGGTCCATTAGCTAAGGTAGTGAAGATAGCTTTTATATGTGAGGGCAAGAGTCTTCAGTGAATAAATATCCATTAGCCACTACAGTGGAGGCAACAATTCTTCTAGAAGATCACCAGCTAGAGAAAAGGAGAAATGATTTCTCCTATGGATAGAGATCCACAAATCAATTAAGGATATTGATGTCTCTTATGGATAGATATCCAAAAACTTTATTAGAGGATTGGTGTCTCCTTTGGAAAGAGGTCCATAAATATTGTAAGAGAGAAAGGTTTCCCAAGATATTTGTTGAGAAAATTTTAGTGAAGGATTTTCTATATGGAGTAGACCATATTGGGTGAACCACATTAAATTGGTGTCTCTATTATGTGGTTATTTTTGCATTGCTTTGATTACTGTTGTTGATATTACCATTGATATATTGTATAATATTTTTTGGGAAATAAAAATAAAAAATGATATTTTACTGTTCACCCTCCCTCTCAGTATAAGCTTGTGTTCTTTAATTGGTATCAGAGCGGGTTCCTTTGAAAGAGTTTAACAACTTGAAGGAAAATATCACAAGAGAACATATGGATTCTAAGAGTGGATCCTCGGATAATTCAACACAAGTGTTTGATGGGAAATATTATGCAGTCTAGAATATGAGGATGAAGATTCACTTGATGGCACTTGGAAATGAAATATGGAAAATAGTTGAAAATAGATACACACCACCAGCTACTCCACCTATAGATAAATATGGTAAACTTCTACATCATTACAATTCAAAAGCAATAAATAAAATTTTTAGAGGCTTACATAAAACATAGTTTATAAAGGTTATGCACTATAAATCAAAAAATGAAATTTGGGATAAGTTGTAAGGCATATATGAAGACGATAAAAAGGTCAAAAAGATAAAGTTGTGAAATCTCAAGGGATAATTTGAAGATCTGAAAAATAAGGGATGAGGAAAACATTAGTTCTAATCTACTTCATGTAGACGAGGTTGTTAACTCCATGCAAGGACTTGGACTTGAAGTTAAAGAATCTAATGTTTGTGATAATGAATATGAAAATACAATTGAAGGACCAGAAGAGAATCTTCTCTTGGAATTAGAAGAATAAGGAGGTGATCCTAGAGAAGACAATTCGAAAAGAATGAAGATGTTTTCAAAGACAAAAAAATAGAGGAAGAATCAAATAAAGGAGAAGTTGACCTTGATGGAGAGCTTATTCATACCCTTGGTTCATTAAGGGAGGTAAGAAATCAAAACTCAAAAATCAAGCTTCAATTTCAAGAGCTTGATAAAGAGAAAGGAAATATTATAGAGGATCTAATTAATTCAATAGCTAATACAAGGAGATTCAAAGAGAATTTATAATCAAAGGTTTTAGAATGTGAAAGGTTATACAATGATATAGGCTCACTAAGGAAGGAGGTAAACGTTTATAAGGATAAATTACATAGGTTTGGGATAAAATCAAAGAAATTGGATAAAATTATCAAGACACAAAAACCTACATCAAGCAAGACATGTCTTGGTTTTGAACAGGTACAAAAAAACAAGGAGATGAGTCAACCTAAAGTTCTCAAGAAGAAGAGAGCATAAGAGAGAGTGATACTTATGAGGATGGTTTGGACAATAGAAATTTCAACAAGAAAAGGATCAATGCACAAAAGAGGAACATATGGAACAAGAACCAACATAGGGTAAAAGAGACTAAAAAACCCATGGGATCAAGGCAAGGTAGTTTCAATGGAAGATATTTCTCATGTCATAGATTTGGGTACAAGGCTTTATAGTGTAGGGCACGTGAAAGACAGGAATATGGAAACTTCAAAAATAGGTAGCAATTATGCACAACCCATCCCTCCATCATAAGCAATAGATAAAATGGTGGTGGCCTATTATTACCAGTGGTTGAGGTAGTCAACATCTGAGTCAAGATAGTCTGGGTTAGATTTTCCTTGAATTTAGTAGACTTAAATGATTCCTGTAGATCTACTTGTCTAGGTAGCTGAAGTGTATCAAAGAGGCTTACCATAACTGGAGTTTTCTTCAGTTCTCCAATGATACTATAGGTCCCTATACTAGACTCAATTCCTCCCTTCATAATTTTGTATTTGGTTTGATATTATTGTGTTGCTTCTACCACTTGATTCTTAGTAAATTGGGGGTACCTGAGCCTTTATTTTACCTAATTTCTTATCTCAATATGAGGCTTGAATGTTGAAACCTATGGTTGAGGAATTTTCCCTTTAGATTTTAGAAATAAGAGATCCTTCAATAATATGGGTCCCTCTAGTTTCGACATTTGGATAGGCTCTTTTACTGGAGGTAGCTTCTTCTCGTTTGGCATATTTAAACTAACAAGTACTTTAAATGGATCCATTTTAACTCGATCAACATCAATGGTTTTTTTACCTTAATATTGTAAGAACAAAAAATTGTTCAATAGGGGGAATCATAAATTTGTAGTCCATCTCTCTGATCATGTTCTCTTATACACTAGGTACACTCTATACCAGGGTCTACCAGGTAGAGCACCAATAAGCTTTATCATATAGACCAAATTATTCATTATTTAACACCACTACATTTATTTCAGGAGCCCTACTAGTGGAAGCTACTTTTTCTCTACTAATTGGGGGAGGAGGAAAGAATATGTTTGGTTGGAAACTCTTATCAGATTGCCTCCTTTTGAATATGGTGATATCATTCGTCATTGCCCTCATTTATGATCACATATCCTACAATTCTTTGGCATGGTTTGGATTTGTAGGTGTCAAAGGCATAAGCAATGGCAATGGCACCAATGGTGTAGGTAATGCCAAAAATGGTATGGAAGTTGGAAGTTGAAGGATAGTAAGTGCAAGCAACTACGAAGTGGGTACCGTCTAGTTCTAAAAATAATTGGAACTCTATGATATAATATGGTACATTGGGGGTGTATGCAATGATTGAGTGGATGCACTAGGATACAAATGCTGAGATAAATCTAAAAAAAAATGTCATAGTATTTTTTGGAGGTAACTTACCGATAGAAACTAAGTCGACCTCGATATTCTATGCCTGAGTGTGCAAGGGTAGAAAGGTGTTGATATTAGCATGTCAGACGCTCATGCTGATATCTGAATGGAAAGATCTTATGTAATAAAACATTGCTTGCTCCAAGGTGGTCTGGAGGCCATCAATAACTCTACCAAGTTCATGCAAACCTGATATTAAAATTAGCTATATCCTCCTATGGGTGTCATTGAATAGTGGTGAATTTATGTAATAGTGAAAAGAGATTTGCTTTCTTGGTAAAACCATTTATTAGCTACTCGACCAACTCATCCCATGTGGTTATGGTAATAGGTGGCAAGGATCGAAATCAAGAGATGAGCTTACATCTAAGTGAGAGTACTAAAAATTTTACCATAACATATTCATTTGTGATGTTATGAATAGTTTCCCGAGACGCCACATCTTGAACATGCTCATAAGCTATCTTCTCAATATCATCATATGTGGATAGAGTCTTTAACATTACGGTTGGGATCTAGTTTTTGAGCTTGTAGATACAATGGTCCTGAATGATTCTAGGTTAGAATCTGTTTGGGATGATTTTATGCCATCTAGACCGGAGTGCTTGGTTGAGGGGGTAAGCTAGTTGCGGTGCTAGAAGGACTTGGAGTTTGTGAAAATATAGGATGTTCTTCCAAAGCATCGATGTTAAGCTCAAATAACTCAATTGCATCTTCTATATTTCTAGCCTTTGATCTTCTGATTATGAGGGGGAGGGTTTTTAACTGGATTCAATATTTAGAGGCTTCTGGGTTCAGCTGAGTCACCAAATATTTTAATTTAACCAGTAAAAAGATAAACATCAAACCTTAATACTTTTGGATGTGGAACATTTGTGTCCCACAGGACATGCCAAAAACTATTGGTCAAGAATATGCCTTAGATATAAAATGTTTCATCTATGCACCCTAGACCCGACCAACATTTAAAGATCAAAAGAAAGAGATACCTCCTGTGCCAATATCCAGAGAGGGTTGGTTCCCTTACTAATTATTTTTGCTTGTAGGATTAGAGAATAGGAAAGGAATAGGAAATGACTGAAAGAAATGAGAAAAGGGTTATAAGTCGATTGAGAAAGGGCGATGAAATGATAGCTAGATCAACTATTATTTAACCTCAAATGAACATCATTTCATGCAAATAACAAAATAGAAATAAAAACCAATATTCCTTTAACATGCAATTTCCAAGGATATTTTAGTATTCACCCTTACTGACAACTAAATCCAACAATAGAATTTAAAATTTTCGATAATAAAATGATTTTGATAGAAATAAATAATAGAAAATGTGCACATAGAAGTTGATTCAAATTAGAGTCAAGTTTTCCTTTCATTTATAGAAGAGATTGAGTTTTACAAAGATTTCAAGTTGAAAGCACGAGGATACGGAAACAAAAAGGAAAATGCCAAGTACGATGCGTATAAAACCAAACTTAACGCCAAAAGCCTATATATTGAAAAATGCATGAAAGGAAAGAACATAAACGAATCGACACAAGATAAAAGCAATATGGAATATGGCCCTCTTTATTGATATGCTTTCAAAGTCGTGTTACAATACGTCTCCTTCCCTTTTAGGGGATAGGAGCGTTAAATATGTTTCTTATCACATCCATGGATAGCAATCCTTCTTCCGCGTGCCCACATGTAAGATGGGCGGACCAAAATGTCGCCGCCACTTGTGTATATGAATTTTGGTTCCTCACTGCTCCTCTGATGTCGAAAACCTATGTTCAAGGAAACAGAAAATATCAGTAGCACCTGCAGACAGAATAGAACATGTATTTCCCAAGGCCTACTGTTAGTGTATGCATGAAAATATTAAAACGATAACCAAATGACCTCAGATCGACCTAAAAATTTAACATAAGCATGAATATGTTACCAGGAGGCCACTGCAAAAGGAACAGTCTGGAAATTCCTCACAGATTTGTATTCGCTCCAGGGTGGGACGAATAGACCTGCAATAAATTATCAAAAAGCACCCTCTTCAATGTCCTATCCAGGAAGCTCCAAATGACCTGCAAAGTTGGGGTTAGCTAATTGGGGGTATTTTGGGAAGACCCAAAAGGTCAGATTTCTCCAATTTGGCCTCTATCACCCAGATTTTGCTGGTGCCATCTGCAAGTTAGTAAAGGCAGGAAATGATAAAAACATGGTAAAAAATGATCAGAATGAAATGAAATTTAAACTACAGCCTATTTAAATGACCTAGAATAAGATGCAAAAATAAAAGAAAAGAAATCTACCACAGATTTCTAATCACTTCGGGGTGGGGCGTTTAGAACTGCGATAGCTTGGGGGCACCGGGGCAGGACGCCCACTGTTTGGGACTCTGTTTTGGCACCAATCCACTTGGGATGGGTCCAAAACCTCTTATGGGGTGTTGTCAAAAAATTTTGTGGAATATTATGGCCAAATGTTTGGGTTTGGGTCTAGAATGCGCCTCCAATGATCACCCAATAACCTCCCTCCAAAAGAGAGATCAAGGATGTGAAAGCACAAACAATGGGTGAGGATATATTTTAGCAACACTTCGTTGCTCCAAAAGCTCCTCTCTGTATCTCCTTTTGGGTGAGAAGACTCACCAATTTATAGACCTAGGGTCTCTTTGTTTGAATGCGCATGCGAGGGCGCCACTTGAGTTGATTGTCCTATTTTGAGAGAAAATATTATTCCCTGATTTAGAGTCTCCTTGCATGAGGTCTCTAAAATAAAGACATGCATGACTGAAGTCTCTCTTCTTGATTTGAAGTCATTCCTCACAATTGCATGTCCTGAAGTTGCAGTTAACTGGCGGACCTGTCGAGGTTTGACTTTTTTCCAGTCAAACCTGCTATTCGCCTCACCCTGGGGCGAATGCTACTATTCGTCCCTGGGTGGGGCGAATACCAGTTTGTATTCGTCCCAGGGTGGGGCGAGTAGGGAGCAAAGTGCCAAAAGGTGCCAAATTGACTCTTGACCTTCCAAACTACTGTTGGGAGTGGTTAGGACCACTGTTTAACCTCTAGGGGCTGCCCTAGGGGCTGTTTGTGTCAATGCGATCGATGCTTGTTGTCACATAATCGGATTGGTGTTGTTTTGGTGTCTATAGATGCCCCTTTTTGGGAAGCATTGTGCAAGGCACAACACCGAGCAAAAATAGATAACCAAAGCACTAATGATTAGGGTTTCTCAATAACCTAACCAACTCTTGATGCCCCAAGTATGGAAAGGGCACGCATTCTTGAATCCTTGCTTCTGACGAGCTAAGGAACTTAATTCAAGTGTTAACCTTTTTTCGGTGAGGTGTTACTTGAGCTTGGACATTGATCAGTCATGAATAGGCAAAGGGCGCAACCTTTTGTCTGTGGGAACCTTGAGTTCATGATTCATGAATGCCAAGTGTTTGATCAGCTTGTGATTATTGCTTGTTTGCTGCCCCAAGCGGGAGCATGATTGTCTTTGTCAATGATCCTTTGAATGCATGTTATTTCCTTGATTGGGTATATTTTTGTTGATTGGTGACTAAGTGTGACTACCCCCTCAAGCGACGAATCGATGAGGGAATGACCGACATGAGAAAAGTGACGAGTCGCTTGACCCAAGATGACTTAGGTAAGGGTGCCTTCGAGTTGTTTACCATTGAATGCTTAAGCAGTTTCTGAACATTCTGACCTATTTTTGGTGGGTTTTAACCCTTTTTGTGACGCATTTTGGAGCTGAAATTGTCAAAAATTCGTCCTCCCGTGGAGCGGTCCGGCTATGGTAGCCTTCTTAGGGAGTAGGATATTGACAATTTGTGACCCCAAATTTATTTTGGATGCCAAGAATGTCAGGCGCAAAGGCGCCTTCGTTCGGCAATGTTATTGCTATTTTTGGTTGGGTTTTGACCCTTTTTGTGACGCCGTTTGGGGATGAAATTCTCGAAAATCCATCTTCCCGTGGAGCGGTCCAGCTATGGTAGCCTTCTTAGGGAATAGGATAGTGAGGATTTGTGACCCCGACATCTGTTTTGCATGCCCAGAATGTCAAGTGCAAAAGCACTCTCATTGGACAGTTTTATTGCTTGTTTTTGTGCATTTTGGTGCATTTTTTTTGTTGTTTTGAAATTTTTGCTCTGTATTCATCCCTGGGTGGGATGAATACCAGTTTAGTAATCATCCCAGGGTGGGACGAGTGCTATACAGAGCGCTCATCCCAGGGAGGAATGATTACAGGCTCAAAAAGCCTATTTAAAGGCCAAAACTGGGTTTTGGGCTCATTTGCATTTGTTTTTCCTGGCGATTTGGAGCTCTGAGGAGGAGGAGGTCAATTCTGCGAAGCGAAGCGCTTGCAAAATTTTCTTGCCACCATGAGTTCACAGACCGGATCATCAAGCGACAGTGCCGAAGCGAGACCAATGAGTGCTCTTCCTCTTTATTTTTTGTTTGCGTTACAATTTGAAAACCATAATTTATTTGTTTTTGTCCTTTTGTTTTTTTTTTTGTTTTTCAAATTTAAAAATGAAACCCTAGTCTATCAAAATTAACACTTAGTTGAAAACTTAGTGTAACCCTAGTTAAACAAAGATCCAAAGTTAGTTTAAAACTGAGCTAAAAAACTTAGTTTAGAACATAACTTAAAAAACTTCGCTTAACCTGAATTGAACAAAGATCAAAACTTAGGTTAGAAACGTAGGGTAAAACTGAGCTTAAAAATGTAACTCAACCCTAGTTATTTGTTGTGGTTTGTGTTTTTGTGTTTTTAAGTGATCAGTCGATTTTTAGAGTTAAAAACCCTAGGACTGACAAACAATTTTTTTGTTTTAGTTTTTTTTTTTGTTTTTTAATTTATCAGTTAGAGTTAAAACCCTAGACTGACAAATGAATTTTTGATTTTTTTGTTTGTTTTTAATTTATCAGTTAGAGTTAAAACCCTAGAACTGACAAATTATTTTTTGATTTTGTTGTTTGTTTTTAATTTATCATTTAGATTAAAAACCCTAGAACTGAAAAATTAGTTTTTTTGATTTTGTTGTTTGTTTTTAATTTATCAGTTAGAGTTAAAACCCTAGAACTGACAAATTAGTTTTTTATTTTTTGATTTTTTATGTTTGTTTTTAATTTATCAGTTAGAGTTAAAACCCTAGAACTGACAAATTAGTTTTTTGATTTTTTTGTTTGTTTTTAATTTATCAGTTTAGAGTTAAAACCCTAGAACTGACAAATTAGTTTTTTTGAATTTTTGTGTTATTGTTGAATTTATCAGTTTAGAGTTAAAACCCTAGGAACTGAAAAATTAGTTTTGAATATTTTTTGTATTTTTGTTTAATTTATCAGTTTAGAGTTAAAACCCTAGGAACTGAAAAATTAGTTTTGAATATTTGTTGTATTTTTGTGCATTTTATCTCTCGTTATTTGTCTATTTTTAGTTGTATAGTTTTTCCTGGGTTTTAATGTTTTTTGTTTTGTTTTCTTTCGTAGGTTGTGAAGAGTCGGTACCATGTGCCCACAGTTTTTATTGAAGCGCGGGAGGCACTGACTTTGGCTGACTAGGAGTGGCTTGATGCCCTTGGGCTCAAGCAGGTGACTCGGCTGGAGCCGATGGTCGGGGATCGGGCCTATCTGATGGCCCTGATCAACTTGTGGGATCCTCGGACTAATACCTTCCATCTCCCAATAGGGGAGATGACCGTTACTTTGGAGGATGTCTATCGGATTCTTCGGATTTTGATAGATGGACTGCCGATCAGGATGACATCGTGGGATCAACGGACAATAGTGTTGACATGTTGCTTTGGACATGGAGAGGAGATGGGGGTGGACAGCCCAGTGGAGAGGGTAGAGGGTGACTGCCAGATTGGTGGCATATTGGTTCGATGGTGGCTAGAGAGGGGTGTGTTGGGAGTGAGGCACGCATTACTTATGGGCCTCATTTCCAACATGCTTCTCCCTGACTCTTCGGGTGTGAGGTTCCCATGGAACCTGCTAGAGGTGGTGTTTCGATTGGTGGAGTGTCCGACGGAGGCACCTATGATCATGATATGGGGATAGACTCTGCTGGCACAACTCTATGATGAGTTGTACGAGGTCCACTATCGAAGGTAGAAGGGGATTGGTTGCAGCTACTTGTTGCAGTGTTGGGCTTGGCAGCACATAGCAGTGGAGAGGCCGGTTGGGTTGCCCTGGATGACTCGGGCAGAGATGGTAGACCGAGAGATTGGTTACGGGGCACTATGGTGGCGGTCTGAGGAGCAGGGATAGATTCGATGGTGGGCAGGTGTCGTAGGGCACTATGTCGATGCCTTCACTCGGCTCGCTCTAGGGGAGGTGTTCTGGCACCCCTATCGGGACTGTCCAGCTGGCCTGAGGCTAGGAGAGTGGCTCGGCGGGTACGGAGGGGGCGGTGGCTGATTGGGCATCACGGGACTGAGCAAGAGTTTTTCCCATATGGTCGGGTTACATGATAGTTCGGGGTGCGCTAGGGGTTTCCTAGTGAGCCCGTGGTCTATCGACACCAGGGGGACGAGAGGACTCTAGCTTGGCTAGTCATTGTGCCATTGGGTGAGGATGCAGATACAACGATTGACGTCCCGGATGTGGATGACGTCGGGGTTACCACTGAGTATGACCAGTGGTGGACTTTACGGCGATGGTGAGGCGAGGGGCCTCTAGGGGGTGCAGAGGTGGCAATAGCAGGGGGTGGTGATGCAGAGGCATCAGGAGAGGGTTGGGGGGTTCTTCTTGAGGATGCGAACATGGTAGAGGTGGATGATTTTGGGGGGATTTTGGTGTGTCGGATCAGCCAGAGATGTAGGACGTCCCGGAGCAGTGGGTGCCGGAGCAGCCTACCTTTTCAAAGATGTCGATGCCTCAGGCAGTCTCAGAGGATATTGAGGTAGGGTTGCGTGCTAAGAATGCACGATTGGAGGGGCTACTCCGAAGGTGGGATGAGGAGCTCGGGGATGCGCTACGGGAGAGGGATCTCCTATGAACGTAGCTAGCAGAGTGGGAGAATGCATGGGCTGCATACCATCGATGGGATGGGGATACCGATGATGCGTAGGAGATTGATCTCCTACGGATGCAATTGGTAGAGCGGGAGAACGCATTGGCATAGCATGACGAGAACTTGGCCATAGTTCGTTAGCGAGAGATGGACTTGCTTTGGCATCGATTTGAGATGGAGGTAGAGATTATTCACCTCGAGGGGTGGATTCCTATGGCTAGTGTAGGCGGATCATCACGCCGCACGAGAGGGAGTGATACTAAGAAGTCAACATCCTCTCGACGTAGGCGACTGGATGAGGGAGGCGCTAGTAGGCGTGATGCGGGGGCTAGCAACCACCCTGAGGGGTCCCATAGGACCCACACCACGGGGGGTAGTTCTCGTCGCACCGATCCTACGTGATCATGGTGGCCGACACCCTAGGCTTAGGGGTTTTTGAGTTTTTGGCTTTTGTTGCGGGGTCAGAGGACCGGTTCATTGTAGCCTATGGGCATTTTTGATGATATATATACAGATGACTATTTTTTTGGTGTTTATGCACTTTTCATGGTTTGTTTTTATGCACATGTATTTACATTGATGTATGCATATGCTATTATGAATGCGATGTTTCTAATTAGATGATGTATGCATATGGACTGAATGAAATGAGTTGTTGATAACTTGTCAATGGCACCATAGACTGTACAAGATTTACTGGCTTGCTGTACTTATGGGATGGCTGTGTGGAATGACTTAGCATGTGATAACTTTGTTTTTGTATTTTGCATATTTTTTGATGGTGATGTACGTAATGAAATGTTCCAGTTGTTTTTAAAATGTAGTTAAGCTTTTTTGAGATTCAGATATTTTAACTAACTAGCCAAAATTGTACATTTATCTTACAAGACTTTTGAACAAGGTATAAATCCGACTTGAGTTTAACCAAGTTATTTCACATCCCTGTGTGTGCAATTGAGTTTGTTTATGTGGTATTTTTTAGGATACCGCCAGTGCCAGATAGGCTATCAACCAAACCTGTACTGAGGATCACCTAATTAGCTCCACTAACTCCGTTGTTGTATTTAGTAAGATTAATCCACGGGACAATCTAAGGCACCATAAGCTAGCTCATCCACATGCAAACATTGGTCTGCTCACACGCAAAGCTAATGTGATAGACATATCGTCATGCATTTAGGATACCGCCATTGCCAGGTAGGTTGTCCACCAAACCCGTAATGAGGATCACCTAGATGGTTTTCGAATGTTGAGAATTCTAGGGATTCAAGTTCAGGATTTTTATTTGCTCAATGGTTTAGGATACTTGCTCGTATACATAGTGATGAAAATCACTATTTATTTTTCTCTTTGTTTTTCTTTTTGAGCAAGGATTTTGAATAGTGGTGATAACCACTGTTATTTGATTTTGGATTTTGAGCTTTGTAAGGTTGAGCTTGTATGTTTGTGGCTTGTGAATGACATTGATCCTTTTGGCCTTGGGGATGACTACCCATCCTATTCAGGGACGTGTAGTATGAATCCTTATGACTTTGGGAACCAAAGGGGATTAGGGATATGATGAAGTAAGGGCATTGATCTTTTAGGCCTTGGGGATGACTACCCATCCTGTTCAGGGATGTGTAGTACGAATCCTTACAACTTTGAGACCAAAGGTGATTGGAGATGGTCATGATGATGGCTTGTGGGAATTTTTTTTTTGAATGGCATCGATCCTTTGAGGCCTTGGGGATGACTACCCATCCTTGGCAGGGACGTGTAGTATGAATCCTTACAACTTTGGGGACCAATGGTGATTGGGATTTTTGGTAGTGGTGAAAACCACTATTTATTAGGGGGAATTGATGGGGAAGAGCTTGTCCTTTTGTCAATTCTCAACACTCTTGAACCATTCGCATAGGGGGATGAACAGACTAATCTTTCACCTATGGTACCCTAGACTGCTTTGTAGGTTTCTCTTGCATTCACACAACTTAGGAATTATTTTATGTGTTTTAACTTGTGTAAGGATGTTACGTAACGAGGCGTGATCCAAGTAAAACTTTCCCTTGTAAAATCTGTTTAACTTTGTACAATTTTTGGCTAGCAATTTAAAGACAATTGAATGACGAAAACCCTATATACATTAGGAGACAACTGACTATGCTAAAAATGGCGATGGTGTTATTCTGGATGTATGCGTTTATAAAATGGATTTGATGTGGAAAATGATGGAATTGCCAAGTAATGACAGTCTATGGTGCTCTTGACTTGTATGACCTAGCAAATATGCAATGTATGGATGTGATGCCTAATGCAACCTATATTTTTGTATTTTGATTTTTACGAGTATGCATGGAATTGAAATGCAATTTTTTTTGTTATTTTTTATGATTTTATTGTTTTTGTTTGTTTTTGAATATTTGTTTTGACCAAGCGGTTATGGTAACCCTTGGAGCTTTTGGTGTTTGACCAAAGGGTTTATGGATACCTTTGGAGCATTTTTGGGGTTGACCAAGCGATTGCGGGAATCCTTGGAGCTTTTGGCTTTGACCAAAGGGTTTATGGATACCTTTGGAGCATTTTTGACCAAGCGATTAGGGGAATCCTTAGAGCTTTTGGCCTTGACCAAAGGGTTTATGGATACCTTTGGAGCATTTTTGGGTTGACCAAGAGATTACAAAATTTCTTGGAGCGTTTGGGGTTTGACCAAGCGATTGCGAGAATCCTTGGAGCTTTTGGTTGGACTATGGCTCTCTAGATGTGGAATGGCCTCAAATGACTGATGTTCAAGGGTTCTAGTTCCTTGATTCCTTCAAGAGAGGCGAGTCGGTATGTTCCAGGTCCTATTCTACTATCAATCACATAAGGACCTAACCAGTTTGCCATGAACTTGTCCCTTAGATGGGACGGCAAATTAGAATTCTGTTGGTTCTCTTTTAAGACCAAGTCACCAACCTGAAAGTCCCTTAGGTGGACCTTCATGTTGTATGCTTTCTTAAGTCGCTCTTGATAGATACGCAAATGCTCGAGAGCATTGACGCATCGTTCATCGAGCAACGTCAGTTGGTCTAATCGGGCCTATCGCGTAGTGTCATCATCGATGAACTCTTGCATTGAAATGCGTAGGGAAGGGATTTCCAACTCGAGAGGCATGACTGCCTCGGAGCCATACACCAACGAAAATGGAGTTGCCCCAGTGGGCATCCGAATGCTAGTGCGATAAGCCCACAGGGCAAGTGGGATCTGAATGTGCCAATCCTTATGACTATCTACGATGGTCTTTTTGAGGATGGCGACTAGCATTTTGTTTGACGCTTCTACTTGCCCATTTGCCTGCGGATAATAGGGTGTTGAAAAATTGTGCTGAATTTTGTACTTTGTGGTCAAAGCACGCACATATTTATTCTTGAATGACGTCCCATTATCCGAAAGGATCTTGGATGGAATACCAAAATGACATATGATGTTATGTAAAATAAACTCCGCAATGCGGGTTCCAGTCGTAGAGGTTAGCGAAATTGCTTCCACCCACTTGGTGAAGTACTCTGTGGCCATTATGATGAACGTGTGATGACCCGACGACGTAGGGGAGATCTTTCCGATTAGATCAAAGCCCCACTATGAAAAAGGCCAAGTCGATTGGATCGGTTGCAAGGCCTGAGAAGGTACGTGTGTCAAATTAGCATGGTGTTGACACTTCATGCACTTCTTTACATATGCGCAACAATCTCGCTCTAAATATGGCCAATAATAGCCCATGCGAAGAATGCGCTTTGCGATGGCCATACCACTGAAGTGGCCACCACATGTACCATCGTGGGCTTGGGTGATCGCCCAAGCGGACTCTTGCTGGTCCAAGCAACGGAGGAGGATTCCTTCATAGCTCCGACGATACAAAATGTCTCCTAACAAGACATGTTTTGCCGCTTTCTGTTTAAATGATATTTTCGTGGCTTGTGTCAATCCAAGTGGGAGGTTACCTAACTTGAGGTAATCCCTTATGGGTGTGTACCAATCCTGTTGATCAGAAACCTCGATGGTATGAACGACCAATCCCTCTTGAAGTTCATCCCTAGCAAAATCTGAGCGGGAAAGAACTTGTAAAAATAGTGTTGTGTTGCTATTAAGAGGGGTCGGGGAGAACAAGGACCCCCAGTTGGCTTGAGTTAGACAATCATGGATTTGAGAGAACCTATCCTGAGATGGTTCAATCTGGATCAGGTGGATTCCTAGCATTAGGTCAGAGCTTGCACGCTCCATCATGGATTGCGATAATGTTTTAACTTGAATGGTTGTCATCTCACCGGAAGGGTCTTGCGGGATTAGTGACCCCAAGGAGGCCATAGTATCCGCAAAATGATTCGATGATCGAGGGAGTGCCTCGATGTCATACCATTCAAGTTGTGCCAGGAATTTGTCCACAAGGGCTTTGTAGGCCTACAGAACTAGGCATTTACATTGGAATATCCCCTTTACTTGATTGACAATTAACAACGAATCACCAAAGATGTTTAAACGTTTAATGTTCATGGTGATTGTTGTCTGAAGACCTATGAGCAAGGCTTCGTATTCTGCATTGTTTTTGGTGCACGAGAAGTCTAATTTAAATGATAGAGGCATTGGAGCCCCTTGTGGAGTGAAGAATACAATTCCCGTGCCACCTCCTTGCTCACATTTAGAACCATCAAAGAATAGGGTCATGTCAGCCTATGACTCAGGCTCATCAGAATCTGGTGATTCTAAAACATGGAAGACCCCATCATCTGGTAGTTCTACGGTCAGAGGTTGATCGTCTTCAAGAGGAGCCTCTGCCAGTTGATCGGCGATGACTTGACCTTTTATGGATTTTTGTCCAATGAATTCTATGTCAAACTCCATCAACAACATGATCCATTTCATCGTGCGGCTACTATGATAAGTATGACTCATCATGTATCGCAATGGATTCTCCTTAGACACAACATACGTCGTATTGTTGAGCATGTAGTGGCATAGCTTTTTGGTAGCAAACACCACTGCCAAGCAGAGCTTCTCAACGTATGCATAGTTAAGTTCATAACCGACCGGGGTGCGGCTAAGATAGTAAGTAGCCTGTTCTTTGTGTAGTTCATTTTTTTGGGATAGCATGGCACCCGAGTGCCACCTCGATAGCTGAGATGTATAAGTAGAATGACACTCCTGGTCTAGGTGGTGCCAATACTGGCAGTGAAGCCAAGTATTGTTTAATGTCATCAAAGGTTGATTGGCACTCATCATCCCAGTGAAATGTTACCCCCTTGTGCAATAATTTATTCATGGGTCGGCACTTGTCAGATAGTTGCGCTATGAAGCGCTTGATTGACGCGACCTTTCCCTGTAGACTTCTGAGCTGCTTGATGGTAGTTGGGGGAAGCATTTCAAGGATTGCCTTGACTTTGTGTGGGTCTACCTCGATTCCTCATTTGGAGACTATGTAACCCAAGAGCTTTCCAGATGTGACGCCAAATACGCACTTCTTGGGGTTTAGTCTGACTTTATGTTCCATGAGGCGATCGAGGATCTTGCTTAAGTCATCGAGATGATCTCGGGTGCAAAAGAGATTTGGCCAACAAATCATCCATGTAATCTTCCAAAGTTTTGTGCATGTAATCATGGAAGATGTACGTCATGGCACGTTGGTAGGTGGCGCCAGCATTTTTAAGGCCAAAAGGCATGACCTTATAGCAAAATGTCCCCCAAGGCATTGTGAACGCCATTTTTAGTTGGTCCTCGGGATTGATACGAATTTGATTGTATCCCAAGAAACCATCCATGAGGGAAAGCATTTCATGGCCCGTTGTAGCGTCTACCAATGCGTCGATGCTCGGCAAGGGAAAATCATCCTTAGGACTCGCTTTGTTTAGATCTCAAAAATCGGTGCATATGTGAATCCTCCCATCAGGCTTTTTGATGGGCACCATGTTAGACAACCATGGTGGGTAATCCACGTAGATGACAAACTGTGCATCCAACAGCTTTTGTAGCTCATATTTGACC